>PVIA01001117.1:0-313050 GCA_004024845.1 Tonatia bakeri
TTCAGTTTAAAATAGTTAATATGCCAAAGTGCCATATTTTGGGGTAGCATGCCCTGAACCCCATCACAGGGGTTTGACTGGGGCATTGAGATACCTTCGAGTTTATAATTCTAACAGGCATTCCAGATAGAAGGGATCATGGAGGACCCCAGGAGCCTAAGGGCAGGCGTAGTGGCAAGAAGGAAGGGAGGAGAGGCTAGGAGGACGAGGGTTGTGTCAGAGCAGGAGATATTAGGATTTAAGATTCAACACTGTAATAGTTTTTGAAGGAAAGGCCATGGGATTAAGAGTCTACAGTGAAGTAGCAACAGAGGCCATTTCAGTTTCAGTCAGAAAATGTTGTGTCTAAAATTAGATGGGCCCCTCACACAAATATGGAAATTCCCCAGGGCGAAGAGAAGGATGGTGGTGAAGAGGAAGGCTGTAAGCTACAGGCCAAGATCTCTATTGAACAAAGTGTGTGATGAAGAGATGATAGGGCACAGTGCAGTCAGGTGCACGTGCATTAGTGCTAGACAGATTTTGTTTCAAATCACCGATCTACCACTGACCACTTCTCATCCGTGGGTTCCTTGCTTACCATGGAAAATCATAGTCTACTCAACTCTCCCACAGGGCCATTCTATATCGTACAAGATAACAATGCCCACTCAACAGCCATTCATATCTTCTTCCTTGCTAACAGAACACAATCCTCCATGAATGTTCTGTGAAGTTGACTTCAGCCTTAGACCCACTTAGTAGATCTTGATTTATCTTAGCCAATCATGGTGGTTTCTTCTTCTATTTTAATAATTAAGTTAGGAAAGACTAATACTGAACAATGAGATGTAGGATAAACCTACTAGGATGACTTCTGGAAAATGTTTTTCTTCCTATTGGTTTGTGAAGATGTGATGCCAAGAGCTTCTGCAGCCATCTTGCTACCATGAGGAAACCTAGCAGGTAAGCTGAGCATGTTAGCACAGAGAAATAAAAGCAATCCCCAATTATTTACCAAAGCAATATTTGGAAGGCTAATAGCACAAGTTCTGAAAAATCAGTTGGGAACTTGATAATTTAGATTGAAATATAAACTAAAAATTGTTTCTTCTTAGTCCTTTAGAAATTGCATTTTTAACTTTGAAAGGAGAAAGGAACCTCTGAATAAACTAACAGATATATCTTTTAAAATCAGCAGTGACTGGAATCTAATGAATAAATTATTAGATGCTCTGTAATTCTTCTCCCAAAGTTGTCAAGTGTTTTGAGAGGTAAATTAATGTTGGTTCAGAAAGCATAAAGTGAGTCATAGGAAGAGAATTGATGTTCATGATCTTGAAATGTATTAGATGTCAAAGATGATAATATAAAGTCTTCTTTCTTGTTTTTTTGCAGGGTGCAACCCATTATCTAAATACGTTTAAGAGGCAAAACAGGCTATTGACCTAGAGTGATTCAGACAACACGAATTTGCTCACAGAACTTATAATTATTGATGCACAGAGAGCAATTCAGAGCATGAACACTGCAACCCTGGCCTCATTCTCCTGCCTTACCATTCCTCAGAGGGATGAGGCTTTTTGACTCATTTGCTGAAAGCCAGATAGGCACTTTAAATAATTTACCAAAGTTGAGTCTGCGCTTCAAACTTAAACCGAATCAAACAGACAACCCACACATGATAAATGGGAATATTGTACACATATATTTGGATGCATGGTGGTTGCATTTATATTCAAAATATTTAATAACCATTGTGGTGTGAAACCAACAATTAGAATGAATGCCAGCTGTGGGCAGGGGCAGGGCCCTGTGAGGCCCATGCTGTTCCAGCTGTTAATCCTTCAGTTTTTACATCACACAGAGATGGAAGGACCTGGGGTGACTGGAGAGGGGCGCTGTTTACCAAGTGCTATGTGACTATGAATTTCAATAATTTAACAGAACAGTGTGGCCACAGTGGAGTGTACCAAGTAATACCCACCCCCATTATAGAAACTCAGCTAAGTTACCTTTTCACCACCAAGGGAACTGACTCAGAATGTTACGGACTTGCCCAAAGTCATACCCAGTTAGTTGCACAGCCTGGGCTATATTCCAGGTTTCTTACTTCCTCATCCTCTACTCTTTACATCATACTGAATACTCTAGGGATAAAATTAAACAAAAAAAATTCATTCTTTGACCATCAAATGAAATGAAATGTCCAAGGCCATGAAGGAAAGAGCCATTTTGAGCACAAACAGAGGTTATCCCTATACTGGTAACTTGATTGAAGACACATATTTTCTCTGATTAGTTAACCAAATATTTAATTCTAATTTTGAAGGGTTTATTTTAAATTGTGCTATTTTGACTAGCTTTTATTTCTGATATGGAGAAAACCTGTTACTGAGAGTAGATGTGATATGGTAGTAAAAAAAAAAAAAGAATTAATTTGGAGACAACTCATCTGAGATTGAGTGGTCTTCTACTTACTAGTTATGTGAAATTGAACATGAAATCCAGCTCTGCTGAGCCTCAGTTCGAGCACAGTTTGCAGTCACTAAAGCGGAGATGAACAGTAAAGTGGAGTAAAGGGGAGTGGTAGGACCTGCCTATCATCCTGTTGCCAGGAAACGGTTTGAGCGGTGGGCCAGTCACTCCTCAGGGATGGAAGCGTTCTGTGACTGGTGTTGCCAGTACAGTTCCCACCAGTCATGTGTGGCTACAGAGCACTCGTCATGAGGCTCATGCAACTGAGGAGCTGAATTTTAAATTTTCTTCAATTTTAATTTATATTTAGTAGTCACATGTGCTTTGTGGCTACCATCTTAGAGAGTGCAGTTATATACAGGGTGGGGCCAAAGTAGGTTCACGGTTGTTTGTATGGAAAATACTACAATAATGAACACATAATCATACAAGAATAAACTCAGCGTTTTGCGTACTCACAACTGTAAACCTACTTCTGCCCCGCCGTGTCCAGAGCTGGAGAATGACACAGATGTGAGGACAGAACCGGAGATGCCATGAGGCGCCGAGAGAAGAGAGAAGACCGTCTTTTTCTCCTCAGAGAGAACCTGTATATAAAACGTCACCCTCTTGGACTTGTTTCAGCTGTGGGAATTTACAAAATATGTTAATAATGATTTTATTTGCAAAAACATCTTTCCAGGGAGTTGTCTAGCTTATCACTAATTGCTTTGGAAATCAGTGGCAGACAGTTTCGATTCTGTTAGACATTTCCTACCTCGTTTACCACCAGAAACATCCCAGACCCTTCGCCGCGTGGGCGCTGTGCCCACCCTTCCCTCGCAGGGGCTGGCGTCCTGCTGCAGCTGTCGGAGCGCGTCTGGACTGGTTTCCTCCATGTCTTCCAGGGGCCCCCAAGGCAGCTTTGCTGCTGTGTAGGGAGTCCAAAGCCAACACTTCTACCAGCAGAGTATTATACACCATGGAGATTATCTTCTGAAAAGACTTAAAAGCCCAGCAGATTTGTCACAAAGGCTTAAACAACATTTGTGCTTAGTAACTAGGAGTTTCCAGTGGGGCAGCTATTTTATGGGCAGTTCACACCTTTTCGTCCTGACTCTAGGTCGTACCTCAAACTGAAAAAAAAAATGATTACCTTAACATCTTCTATGGTTAGGAGATACTAAATCTTCTGTTCTAAAATAATAATAATAATAATAATAATAGAAATGATGGGTGTTCGAAATATGTTATCGGGCTTTGGGAAAGCCACTCTTAGAAAATGGGAATAAAAGGCTTATTTA
Source organism: Tonatia bakeri (assembly GCA_004024845.1). NCBI lineage: Eukaryota > Metazoa > Chordata > Mammalia > Chiroptera > Phyllostomidae > Tonatia > Tonatia bakeri. Next base: position 3,741 of record PVIA01001117.1, read on the forward strand.
TGTCTAAATTTGACAGAGAAAATAATCACTAATTGATCAACAGCTTCAAAGTGATACAGAAACACGAACTCTAAGGCCCGTCGATGTTTACGTCTCATTAGAATACATTTCAAAACACACCCCATTGTTCTGTGGGTGCTGGTACATTCGTATTGGAGACGCGCACACCAATGCTTCACCCAGGCTTCGGAGACAATCTGCCAATACGATAGAAATGCACCAGTCGGCGGTTTGCCTAAATGGAGCCCAATTATCGCCAAGTTGTACAACCTTTTAAGTCCTGTACTTCACTGCGGGAAATCTCACTGTGTATGTGACCTGAATGCATACAACCCGGTGGAAAATTCCACAAACGCAGAGTGGCCTGAGAGCACCCAGCAGCTGCCTTGCTTTTTAAAAACAAAACATAAGGGATTTCTGGAGTATAGCTCCCCAAACCACTGGGCCTTTTTAGAATTCTCTGTCATTTTCACCCCTCCGTATTAATCCTTAAATGGCATTTATTCAAATTGCTGTGCTTCAACTCTGAGGAATGTAAATACTGAGGTAATTAGGAGCCTTATTTTCCAGTGGCGCACATTTAAATGATTATCTGAAAGTCAAATGTTAATGTCACAAAATAGAGAAGTAAAACATAGTTAATGCGTTTTGCCCATAGTTAATAGGCGAAAATAGAGCCAGCTATGTAACATTGCAGAGAGACCTAGATGTGGAGACTAGGAGTGCTTTTTCGTCGCTCAAACGTCACAGAGCAGCAGGTGTGTTTTATTTGCATCAGCCTCCCACAAGGACTGGGGGACAAAAGATACGAGACAAAGGCATCGGAAGGAAATGTGGGGAGACCGGAGGTGGACAAAATGCATGCGCACAACTGGGCGGGGGTGCAGGGGACAGAACGACTCAGGGCTCTGCCCTCCCACTGAATCTGTCAGAAGTTCAAGGACAACTGCCACATGCTCTCTGAGCCCCTTTTCTTCTCTGGGTTCCGTTTCTATGAGTCTCCCCTCTTCCTTTCTTCTGTACCCTATCCCCTACTTTAGGCTGATTTGAACAAATATCAGTTATAAAATCAGTAATTTTCTTAATTATAATTATGTCCTATATTTTTATCCATTATGGAACTATACTTTCAGGGAATTTATAGAATAATAAAATCTGATTGTTAGGGATTGAACTGTGCACCTCCCCCCAAAAAGATATTTTGAATTCCTAATCATCTGTATCTGAGAACGTGACCTCATTTGGAGACGGGGCAGCTGCAGACATAAGTCAAGATGAGGTCATACTGGGCTAGGGTGGGTCCCCAGTCCAATATGGCTGGTGCACTTATACGGAGGAGGCCCGAGAAGACATGGAGATGCGCAAGGAGAACGCCATAGGAAGACAGAAGCAGTGATTGGAATGACGCATCCACAAGCCAAGGAACGCCAAACTAGGCGAGTGTCACAGAGCAGATTTTCCCTCAGAGGCCTGACACTCTGCCAGCTCCTTGACATTAGACTTCCAGCCTCCCACACTGGGAGTCAGCCACCTTCTGTTCTGGTAAGCCACCCGGTGTGTGGCACTTTGTCACGGCAGTCCCCAAAGCTAATACACTAATATTTAGAAGCAACCTTAAATTTTCTCTCTCTAGATGACAATTCAACCTGTCGCCCAATAACAAGAGTGACTGCTAACATGTACTTCTTGCTGAACACATGCCAGACACCATCAGGGCTCCTCCCAGAGCCTGCTGACCCCCCTACGGACCCCAGGCTGCTCTTCCCCATGACTCGGGTCTCCGGTGAGCCTGCTCTCGGCCACCGATCTCCACTCAGCTGTTGTAGTCTGAGTCTCCTGTATGCAGTTCTCAAAATCTCCAAGAATTTCCTTGTTGGCTCCGGCCCATGTATACATTTTCTCACTAGAGACAGACCCACTGGAAAGTTAAATAGTCAACTGACCATCAGTTGGGGAGCATGAACCCAGAGAAAGATGTTTTAGATAAACTGAATCTTCAGTGGCCCCAGACAGACCCACTTCACGATGAAGATAGTCTTTGGGATGAAATGTTGCCATTTTCTCCTCTGGTCAGAGGAGCATGAGCCGAGATGTTCCGCTTTGTGTTGGTACTGGGAAGCAAACTTGCCTCCCTCAAGTGTGTCTTTTTGGTATGAGGATTATTTTATTTTATTTTTTTAAATAAATGACTCAGGAAGAACCTTTGACCTTCCCCCTTACTGCCTAAAAGAGTTCAGATAGAAGGCCTGTCTCAGGAAGGGGGCTGTCACCAGAGATGACTGTGGCACAACACGAAGTCGGCCTGGAACCGGAGACTCGGCAGGGCCTGGAGATCAGCGTTGCCCTGTGTCCGTTGTCTCTGCACCATCCTGAAAACATCTGCTTACCAAACACTTGCTTTTTCACCTTCGTATGACTTGCCTTCTTCCTCTGTGAAATCCCAAACCACTACGCCCTTCTCTTTTGCTCAAGATGGCATATAAGCTCCAGCTGCTCACCTTACTCTCTGGCCCCATATTTTTATGGAACCCCCATGTGCATGATGTGATTGAGTTTGGTAATTTTGTCCTGTTAATCTGTGTCATGTCAATTTAATTCTTGGACAAGCCGGAAGAACCTAGAAGGGTAGAGAAAAGTTTTTTTCTCCCCAACAGCAAGCTTTGCAGAGCTCCCTAAGCTGACCAGCCTTTTGTTGAGAGTAACATTCTCTCTTAGTTATATTAATATACTAATTTGTTGAGTTACAGTTTGGTTGATGTCTCTTGCCAGGAAGACGCTGTCAAGAGGGGATTCAACATGTATGGATTTCACAGGGTAGAGAGACAGGAAAGTCTGGGGGGCCACTGCACCGGGATGCGAGTCTGACCCTTAGAGAGGGGAAATGCGTGAGAAGGGAGAGTAGAAGTGTCCCAGACTGCCACACAGTCTAAGGAAGTTTCATCAAGGCTGGCTGGGCAGGGCTAGGGTGGGGGTGTGGCTAGAAGGAAAGTGAGCTGTAGGAGGAGCCCCCAATTCCCAGAAGGTGGATCTGCCTGAGCATTCCTGCTACACTCCGTCATCGGCTGAGAGCAGCTGTGGGAGACTGGGCCTCAGGGTTGACACGGTGAAGGATTCCAGAACACCCAGTCAGGCGCTCAGTCAGCTGTGCCCTCTGCAGTTGGAGCTCTCCCCATGTCCACACGCTACAAGCTGGGAACCACCCTTCTCTTTAAGGAGACTTACTGCACATCCTGGTAATGCGCTGATTTAAATGTTAACTTCCAGAGGCAATTTTACTTCTTACTTCTTCGAAGAATCCTTATTGTAGTTTGACCTCCAAGTATTTGTAATACCTACCTTATTTTATTCTCTGCACCTATTGTATCTATAAACAACCACCCAATACATATACTCGTATATCTGATATACTAACACAGGTGAAAGAGAGGGAGAAGCTGCTAAAGCTGAACACTCCTGAGAAATGTAACTTTCCCCAAACTGTAGTAAAATGGCTCTGAAATCGCAGGACCCTGTTTTAGTGCCCTGTATTACACTAGTAGACATCACACCAATGCACGTCCATAATAACATCTCAAGGTAAAAACATGCCTTACAGCACAGATCACATTTAATGAAACACCTAGCTAGGTTTTAAGAACACTTTTCTTTCTTTAATGAGAACAGATGTCCTCGGAATAGCAGTCTGCACAACTCCCAGTACCCGGAGTGGGTGAAACACACAGCCGCACACGTCAGTTTCGCAACACCGCCCAGACAGACCCCAGGAATGCGCTCGCTCGGCACAGCTCCCTGCGCCTCGTCGGCGAACGGCATGGAGAGATGACGTGTGAGAACATGTGCACATGTGGATTCAGCGGAGCCAAAGCGACTGCACTTCCAGGCCCACCTGGGCCTCACCATCATGTGAAGTACAAAGCACCCGAGGGGCAAGGGAAGAGGTGAGAAATACCATCTGCAATGTAAGAATCTTTGCTCTCTGGCTGAGTTTCAAACCTTAGACAAAGAACTTCTTTGTGGCCCATTCCCCTTTTGTCTGAGCTGCCTTTCCCTGTGTTGAACCCATGGCAGTTTAGGTGGCACGGTTTAATCCACGCAGGACCGCTGTGGCCTGATGATGCCTCGATGCCGTTTCAACGGCCAGACTTCCTCCATGTTTTTCTCTAGGTTGTTCGTCCCCTTTTCCACTTGTTCAGAATATTTTTCAATGATCTGATGTAATGCAAAGAAATCAGACCTGAAATTATGTATTTCATAAATAATTTTCATAAGAGAAGACTCAAAAAGGATTTTGGCATTTAGAGAGAAAACCGTTAGCAAATCAGAAAGTAGAATAGCCAGATTCTCTCATTCAGTTATCCCTACAATTCGTTATACTTCTCAGTACATATATACAAGACACATGACCTCCTACAACCTCACAACCTCACCTCTCAGGTCAAGGGGCACTGAGTCAGTTCCTGGCAGGCCCAGTAGCACCAGCAGCCCACTTTCCTCCTGCGCCCTCTTCGAACTCCCACAGTTATCCTGAGTCTAGCTGGTTCTAGAAATCATTCTAGGCCCCGTAGTTTATTTGAGAGGGCTGACAGAGGAAAAGATGACTACAGTGCTCCCCAAGCTCCCAAGCTAAATTCTGTTGCCTCTGTCCCTCCATCACAGATGCACACACACACATACATACCCCTCACACTATATGTGCACCTTTGTCACTTTTTTCCTCACGGCTGCCCTTGATGTTCATTTGAACTGGACTTTGCACACACAGTGTTTATGTGCTAAAGAGGACACATATCGAATGGATAGTCTTGAGTCACAAATGCATATAAGAAATCACGTCCGGACCCTGTGATTTAAGCAGGCGCTGAATGGACATGGCTGCTCTTCCCCTGCTCTGCTTCCTCATCAGGCAAGGGAACACTGCCGATGGCCAGGCAGTTCCAGGTCCCTCTCCGCACATGCCCAAGAAGGATGCCTGCTGCTCCAGTGTGACCTGTGGCTCTGATGGCTGCCCACGCTGAGCACCACGTGCAACAGCATCACGGGGGTGCAGACGGCTGATCAGCTTACCAAGCCTACTCCTGTTGTGTGCTGTAAAGTTTTTCACTTTTGTGAACATCAAAAGGACTTCTATGACACAGACTTGAAACAGTGTTACAGCTTATTGTGGGTTACAAAATGCCAACTAAATAAGAGCAGTTGTATAAAGAGTGTTTCAAGTATATCTGTATGAATAAAGGAAGTATTTTTATCATTTTACCCAGAAGAACACAAGTACTTTAGCTTATTTAGATCTTCCACAAAGGATGTTGGCTACTGCCAACAATTTTTTTAAAAAATGAATTTCATTTTAAATATTCAAATAACAGTAAACAACTGAAAGAAAAGTACAGTTAAATTAGGCTCTTTGAATTGTCTTGAAAACAAGTGAGGAAGGGGGTGAAACTGTCACGGATTTCTTTGTGTTCCCCACCTGGGAGCGCAGTTAGGTCTTTGCGGTGTTTAGGAAGGGGCCCATGGCCCTGAGTGCGTGTGCATCCGCCAGGTAAGCAACAGCAAGGGAGAGAATGTGAGAGCAAGACCGGAAGACCACGCAGCTCCATCAGGTGTGTGCTGGCACGAGGCTGATAATCTTCCCTGAGAGTCCCGAGTCCTCTTATCCATCCTCTCCTGCCCATGTGTCCTCCCCCTGGGTTGACAGCTATGATGAACAGACATCAGGTACTGACAGTGTTTTTTCATTGTTACAGAAGTCCTTGCCTAGCAACAGCTGCGACACACAGCTGGTTGGTTTTGCACACAGAGAGGATAAGTGTGCTCCTCTTTGAGTGGAAGAAGTTCCACCTTGGGTCTTGTGTTACTAGTCTGGTAATAGCTGTTAATGAGACACATAAGTAATCGTGAGGCAATGGAGTGTGAGACCTCACAGAATGCACACCTTTTAAAATAGGCACAGTGACATAATTCAACAGCTATTTCCCTGACTGGGGTGGAAATCTTTCCAGGGGAAGATCAAGATAACTAAATCAAAAAGGAGATAGCCAAGTTATTTTCTAGAGCAAAGCCCCAGGGCAGGAGAAAGACAAAGGTCAGGGAAGTTTTCTATTCTCCCTTTCTCTCTTCCTCCCCTAAAGAGTACTCTAAAACCCAGGAGCCGAGTCTACTTTTTCTTCAGAAGTCCAGGGACAGAAACATTACAAGAGCAATAGAGTGGGAGGTTTGTTGAAGACGCCAGAGCCTTAGGAAGTCTCCTGGGTGAGAATTACGAAATCCCTCCTGACATTAATTTATCTTCTCCCTCCAGAATCTTTAACATGTTTAGCTTACAAAGTGTCAAGTGATTCCCTTGTTCCTTTTGCAGCATAATGGAGCTTTGGGTATTATTGTCTTACAGCCACTCCCACATCCGCAACTCTTGCTGCCGTTGCCCGCCTCCTCACAAAGCACGCTTGTGGCGGAGTGATTCACACTCAAGTTTTAACAGTAGATGTCAGCACTGACCTTGCTCATGCAGTTTTGCATACATTTTAAGATGCAGAAATCCTGTTATTTGTTCAATAGTAACATCTTAAGGACAAGAAATATCTAAATTGTTCTTTTTAAGGAAAATAGGTAATTAGATGCTTACCTTAAAAAAAAATCCAAATGTCCTCTTGGTAAGAGAGAGTTTGGAGTATTTGCCCATGTTCATGGAGGCGGGTGAAATGCAAATGAAAATTTTTATCTCCTTTCAGATAGACTTGCAGGTAGCTGTTTTTGCTCATCAAACTCCCAGACTAATCTATTCATTATGAGATTCCTGAAGAAAGTAACAGACAAGGCTTGAAGTCAAAAAGAGAAAAATTACTATTTCGTTATATAAAGTTTATACCTCAGAGTCTGGCAGACTTAGCTTTAATTATGCTTTTTTCAAATATTAAATCTGTATTTTGTCTTAGGCTATTTTATATACAGAACGATATAGTAAGGTGATTTATTGTGTTTTAGGCTATTTTATATAAAGAACTATGTTGTAAGCTGATTCAATCACTCTTATTAAGCAAATTGTTTCTCAAATATTTGGCAAAAGCTAATTAGTAATAGCTTATGTTACTTTCTTTTTTCTTTCCTTTAAAACTTTTATAATTTAATCTTTATTGTATTTTTATCCATTACCATTTAGTCCCCTTATGTCCCCTTCCACCAGCAATAATTATGCTTTTTTAAACAGATTCTTTTCAGTTTTAGTTTCCCAGAAGAACTGAATGGAAGGCACAGAATTTCTCACCTGTCCGCTGCCCTGACACAGCCTCCCCGCTATGGGCACCCCGCACCTGGAAGGAACATTTGTTGTCCTGGGTGAATTCACACTGACACCCCCTCGTCACCCGGAGCTCACATGGCTTACGTGGGTTGTTGCTTTTTTATGGGTTTTGGCAAATATATAATGGCATGTATCCTTCATGATAGCATCCTAAAGAGTAGTTTCTCTGCCTTAGTTTCATCCCTTGTGCTCCACCTGTTCCACGGATTTATTTGTCTGTTTCACCATTACTACGCTGTCTTATTGTAGATTTACGGTAAGTCAAGTAACATCGGCCCTTCAACGTTGTTCTCCTCCTTCACTGCTGTGTCGGCTCTCGTGGGGCTTTGCCTCTCCGCATAAACCAAAGAGTCAGTCTGCCGATACTCACAAAATAACTTGCCGAGAGTTTGAGGTTGGGTTGAATCTACAGTCAAGTTGGGAAGAAATAAAATCTTGACAGTGTTAAGTCTTCTTATAAACAGACAGGGAGTATCATTCTATTTAGTTTTGTTTATTTCTTTAATTAAAGTTTTATAGATTTTCTTATATAGATCATGTACATATATAGACTTATACCTAAGAATATTAGTTTGAGGGTTTGCTAATGTAAATAGTATTGTATTTTCACTTTCAAATTCCACTTACATAGGAAAGCAATTGACTACTGTACAGGATACATTTAGCTCTGAATCCTGTAACCTGGTTATAATGGCTTACTAATTCCAGTTTGTTTGCTTTTTCCAATTCTGTTGGATTTTCTGCACAAACATATCATCGGAAACAAAGGCTGTTTCATTCCTTCTTTCCCAATCAGCATGCCTTTCGTTGTCCGTTCCTGTCTTACTGCTTGAGCTCGGACCTCCCGTGTGATGCCGAGGAGTGGAGAGCTGGAGAGTGGGCTCATCCCCGCCTCGTTCCTCATCTCAGTGCGAAAGGTTCTAGATTTTCAGCGTTAGGTAGTATGTTAACTGTAGGCTTTTGGTAGGCATTAGTTATCAAGTTGAGGAACTTCTATTCCTTGTTAGCTTAGAGTTTTTATCATGAACGAGTATTGGATTTTGTCAAATGCCTTTTCTGCATCTGTTGATGTGATAATTTTTCTCTTTTGTAGCCTGTTGGTGTGGTGGAGTAGACTAATTTTTGAATGTTGAAACAACCTTAATTTAGAAGTATATTGTTTAACCTCGAAGAATATTGGGATTTTTCAGTTATTTTTCTGTTATTGGTTTTTAATTTAATTCCATTATAGTCTGAGAGCAGACATTATAATTATTTCTATTTTAAAACTGTTGCCAAAAATACAGGAAATCCTGCCATTTGCGACAGCATGGATGGGCCCTGAGAACATTCAGACAGAGAAACAAACATTGTATGACCTCACATGTATACTGAATCTTAAAAAAAATATTTGTAGAAAAAGAGATCATAGTTTTGGTTACCTGAGGTGGGGAAAGGGTGAGAGGAAGTTGGAGGAAGGTGACAAAAGGCATAAAATTTCTGTTACAAGAAAAATACATACTATGCATATAGAGACAAAATGATAACTACTGTTACCACTGTGGTATGATATATGAGTTACTAGGAGAGTAGATTCTGAGTTCTCTTAATAAAACATTTTTTTCTTTTTTGTATCTATATGAATTATGGGTGTTAACTAAATTTTTTATAGTAATTATTTCACAATACATGTGAATCAAATCATTGTACTGCACACCTTAAACCTACACAGTGATTATGTCAGTCATATCTCAGTAAAACTGGGAACGTTTGCTACGCTGTGCAACAGAACATGGTCTGTCTTGGTGCGTGTTTCGTGTGAGTTTTAGAAGAATGTGTCCTGCCGCTCTTGGACGGAGCTGTCTGTAGAAGCTAATTAAATCCAGTTGATTGATGGTGTGGCTGAGCTTAACTGGGTCCTCAGTGATTTTCTACCTGCTGGATCTGTCCATTTTTTAAAGATATTTTATTTATTTATTTTCAGAGAGAAGGGGAGGGAAGGGGAGAGGGAAACAGAAACATCTATGTGTGAAAGGAACATCAACTGGTTGCCCTTTGCATGTTCCCAACTGCGGACCTGGCCCAAAACCCAGGCATGTGCCCTGACTGGAATCGAACCAGTGTCCTTTTGGTTTGCAGGCCAGCACTTAATAATCCACTGAGCCACATCAGCCAGGGCCAGATCTGTCCATTTTTTAAAAGATTTTATTTATTTACTTTTAGAGAGAGGAAAAGGGAGGGAGAAAGAGAGAAACATCAGTATGTGGTTATCTTTCACGTGGCCCCCGCTGGGTACCTGGCCCACAATCCAGGCATGTGCCCTGACTGGGAATCGAACTGGCAATCCTTTGGTTCACGACCAATGCTCAATCCACTGAGCTACACCACTCAGGGCTGGACCTGTTCATGTTTGACAGACTTTCAAAGAATTCTCAGAAGAATTTCAAAGTCTCCAAGTGTAATCATTTATTTCTCCATGTAGTTAATTCTATCAGTTTTTGCCTTATGTATTTTAACTCTCTGTTGTTTGGTGCAGATACATTTGGATTGTTATGCCTTCTTGGAGAATTAGTCCCTCTATCACTATGTAATACCCCTCTTCATCCCTCATAACTTTCCTTGCTCTGAAATCTGCTCTGTCTAAAATAAATACAGTTACTCACTCTTTCTTTTGATTGATGTTAGCATGTTATATCTTCTCCATCCCTTTATTTTTAGTCAATATGTATCTTTATACTTAAAATAGGTTTCTTGTAGACAAAATGTAGGTGGGTTTTATTTGTTTAATCCAATCTGACAACCTCTGTCTTTTAATAAGTATAGTTAGACAATCGCTGTTTAAAGTGACTACTGATATAATTGGATTAATATCTAGCATATTTGTTATTGTTTTCTACTCATCCTTTTTTCTTTATTCTTATTTTTATCCTTCACTCGTTTTTACCCATTGTGGTTTTAATTGAACATTTTACATGATTCAATTTTCTCTTCTATCTTAGTATATCAATTATATTTCTTTTTTTCTTTTACTTTATTAAAAAAAGCAAAGTGGCTACCCTAGGGTTTTCAATATAAATTTACAATGAATCCAAGTCCACTTTCAAATAACACTGTACCGTACCATTGCATGGGTAGTTCAGTGCCTTACAATAACAAAATGATTGTAATACCTCCCTCCCCTCTCTTAGAGAGTTGCTGTTGTTCATATATAGAAGTATACATATTTAAATATGTTGTTGATACTATTACTTTGAACAAATTGTTATCAGATCAATTAAGACCAAGAATGTTGTCAAGAATAAGAAAAATAAAAGTTTTGATTTTACTTTCACTTATTCCTTCTCCAATGCTCTCCCTTTCTTTGTGCAAATCTGAGTTTCTGATCTGTATAATTTTCCTTCTTTCCTAAGAACTTTTTAAAATCATTTTTTGCAATGCAGGCCTCCTGGTAACAAATTTTGTCTACCTTAGAAAGTCTTGATTTCTCCTTCATTTTTGAAGGATAGTTTTGTGGGCTTCAGAATTCTAAGTTAGTGTTTTTCTAATCCCAACACTTTAAAAATTTCACTGTGATTTAGAAGGAGACTTGACCTGGTGTTGTGAAACAATATATACACAACCACACAAAACACAAAAAATATATAGATGATGTATTATAGAATTGTACCTGAAACCTGTATAATTTGATTAACCAATGTCACCCCAATACATTCAATTAAATATAAATAAAAAATAAAAATTTTACTCGACTTTCTTCTAGCTTGTGTGATTTCTGAGGAATCAGGTGTAATTCTTAGCTTTGCTCCTAAATAAGTGAGATATTTTTCTGTCTGGATTCTTTCAAGACTTTTTCTTTATTTTTGATTTTCTGCAGTTTGAATTATGATATATCCAGGTATAGTGTTTCAGGAATTTATCTTCTTGGTGTTCTGAGCTTCTCGGATCTGGAGTTTGATATCTGACACTAATCAGGGAGAAATTATTAGTAATTATTGCTTTGAATATTCTCTGTTCCTTTCTCTTTCTTTTCCCTCTGGTGTTCCCCTTATGAGTATGAGTAGTTGTCCCTCAGTTCTTGAATATCCTGTATGCTGTTCTTTTTTTTTTTTTCCAGTCTTTTTTCTCTTTAGTTTTCCATTTTGGAAGTTTATTTTGACATAGCCTCAAGCTCAGAGATTCTTTCCTCAGCTGTGTCCAGTCTACTGATGAACCCATCAAAAACACTCTTCTGTGACAGCGTTTTTGATCCCTATCCTTTCTTCTTGATTCTTCTTTGGACTTTCATCCCTCTGCTTACATTGTCCATCTGTTCTTGTGCGTTATCTGCTTTATCCATTACTGCCCTTCGAAAATTAATCCTAGTTGTTCTGAATTCCCAGTTCTGATAAGTACACATTCCTGTCATGTCTGAGTCTGGTTCTAATGCTAGCTCTGTCTATTAGAACTGCGTTGTTTTTTTGCCTTTTAGTCTTCCTTATAATTTTTTGTTGAAAGCTGACGTGATGTACTGGTGTTCTGGTAAACAGGCCTTTAATGGTATAGTGGTAGAATGTGGGGGTGGGGAGAAACATTCTTTCATCTCAGGGTTAGGTCTTCGTCTTGTAGTGGGCCTGTGCTCCCGAGCTGTGAATTTTGCAAGTGCATCTTGGTTTCCACCCCCTTTAGCTGGTGGAGGATGGAGAGAGTTGGCTGCAGTTGGGTATTTTCCTTCTCCCACATGGAAGGCTACAGCTAGTTATTTCTCTCTCCTTGGCCAGTCAGGCCCTGATAAAATCTCAATAGTTTATGCTTTGGTACAACAGTTTCTCATTAGAACAACTGTATTAGAATAAACAATAAAGAAACAAAAACGGGAAAAAAAATAAAGTGCCTAAGGAGGTGGGATTATTTAAGTAAAACATGATCTGCATGGGCAGTGACGTACTGCTTAACTTTTGCATGGTGATCAGAAACATTCTCATGGCAAAGTGTTTAAAAGCAGGATATAGGAGGTCAAGTATAATGTTTTGTGATACCCATATATGTGTGTGTGTGACATACCAAAATCTTACTAGTAAATATGTGCAGGTGGTGGGATGATAGATGATTTTTTAAATTAAAAACAAAGTTTCTCTTTTGAGGGTAGACTTACTATGAAGAACAGAATACCCTGGAGTATTTCAAAATGTTACTTTTCCCTCCGTCTGCAGGAAGCACGGGGGTGGGGGTGCCTCTGATCTTCACTCTGGATCTGCACTGTGAGAACCCGGTGCAGCTCTTGCAGGCAGAACTCACCGACGTGTGTGTGCATGGGGGCAGGGGGTCCCCGGTGATGGCGGGCCCTTCCCGCTGGAGCCATCTGCCCTGAGCCTTCAGCAATTTGTCAGTGGTTAAGTTTTCCTGCCCTGGCACTAGCTCCAAGAAGGTTTCTGCCCCTTATTCATAGGTATTTTTTTACTCCAGGAAGTTATGATTCTCTGTATCTACCTGTCTGTCTCTCCAATTTAGGTGCAGAAGTTTGCCCTTGACAGAGACAAGAAGAGTTGTTGATTTTTCCATTTGTTCGGCTTTTTACTTGTTATTAGAATGAAGTGACAACTTCCAGGCTCTTTACATGCTTGGCAAAAACTGAGGAGTCCCGATTATGCTTTTAAAGCATTTGCCTTTCCCTTCTTTTGTGTCTGCACTGTGGTATTATGCATGCTGAGAGGCATGCCCCCAAATACCACATTGTTCATTTTATTTACTTTATAAAGAGCTGCGTAAACAATGATTACAGGCTAACAGACTATCAATGTTGGAAGTAATCTTATTGTAGGAACCATCCAGTCCAACTCCAGTGTTTTTAGGTGAAAAAAAATAAATGTGGTCTAGAAAAATTAAATTCCTTGATCAAGGTCATTCATCTAGTGAACGTGGAGCCAGCTCTCCTGGTTGGTCTTCTGCTTTTCAACTACCTTCTACATCTCTCAGTTTCTAAGTTGTTTTATTCGCCAGCCTTTCTACTTAGATTGAGTGTTTACACAGTCCACTGTTTTATGTAAAAGTCTGACTTAATCTCAGAGAAATGTCTGATGAAAAACGGTTTGTTATTGCAGACTCTGCTGTTTGATTACTTAATGCTCACCCCCACCCCCACCCCAGTGTTGCGGCAGCACCCACCCCGTCTCCCTCGGGTCTCAGACAGCGGTGACCCCGTCCCCTGGGCAGATAGTGTTTCGTCTAAGCCCAGACTGGAAGTCCTATTTTCTTTCCAATGCGTAGCTTAGGAATGAACATGTGACCCAATTTAGGGCATTGGGACACAGGGGAAAAGGTTTCTGGAAAAGATCTCCTTATTCCTGAAGGTAAGAGCAAGAAAGGATGGTTGCCACATCTGAATGTGAGGCCCAGAGCTTCTGCTGCCCTTTGGGCGCATAAGAAGAGTGAGCCAGAGGGCCCAAGTGGCCCACTGAAGAAGGTGGGACGGGGAGATGGAAAGGACGTAGCTCCCTGAGGACACTGTTAAGCTGCTAGACTCACTGTTATGTTAGATACTAAATTACTTTATTGTTTAAGCCAGTTTACCTTGAGCTTTTATGTAATTCGCAGCCAAAGGTAGCCTAATGAAATAGTTATCAAATGTTTATTTTCTTACTTCCAAATTTATCTTAAACATATACTTTTCTTAAATTTGCTATAAACCTAAGGCCTAAATATAATGTCTGGTCCACAATAGAGCTATTTTCAGAGGACTCTAAACACTGTCTAATTTCTGTACCTGCAAATTATGACCACAGTTCTTTGTTCTTCCAGGGCCAGATGGTCCAAACCGATGACCCACTGCCCTCTAATCAACTCGCCAGTTTTGGGTTGCACAGGAGAGTATTTCAAAGTCTGAATTATCTGCCTATAATCCAGACACATCCCCACCACTCCCTGTTATCTTGTGTTCTCCTGCTTCACAAATGTGGACGACTTGACAGGCCCTGGAGGTGTCTGTATGTTAGACCCTCATCAACTGCTTTTCTCAGGTGTTTTTTTAAAAAATCTCCAGTCCCAACACCCTTCCCTCCCACAAGTGACATAAATGAAGGTCACTTAGAGGTTCTGCATCTCGAGGCACCAGAGTCTGCATAAGCCGGGGGTGCTCAGCCCAACCGCACATGAGAATCAGTGGAAGGAGGTTCAGCCCTGACGCCTCACCCTAGATGAAGTCAGTCAGAACCTCTGGGAGTGGGAAGGCATCAGTGCTCTTTCTTTTAAATTTAAGGGTTTTTTTTTTTAATTTAAAAATGGCATGATGCTTGCAAAAAAGTTGCAAAAGTACTATAAAGATTTCCTGTATACCATCAATTCAGATTTTCTACAGTACTTTTATGTACCCCCCTCTCTTCTGTCTGTATCTCTCTAAACGATACACTTCTCTCTGCACATGCATATTTTTCTGAAACATTTGAAAGTAATTTGAGGACATGCCTCCCCTCTACTTTAAAACATGTTACTGTGTATTTCCATGTGGATTCCCTAAAAAAAGAGCATCTGCTTCCATGATGACAGTACTGTTATCAAAATCAAGACTTCTACAGTGATATGATTATACTGTATAATCCACAAACCTTTTTCAGACTTGTCCAAATGTTCCACTGATGCCTTGTTTCTGGTTCAGTTTCCAATCTAAGATCCAGTTCAAGTTCACCATTACATTTAGTTATCATGTTTCTTTAGTCTTTTTTAATATGGAACTGTTCCTCACACATCTTACGCCCTAAAAAATTTTCAACAGCAAATTAGTTATTTTTTTATTAATTATTTTTTCAATTATAGTTTACATTCTTCCAAGGAAATGCAAACATCCAGATTTCTGATCTCCCAATCAACACTAAACATTCTATTACAAAGCGTAGAGAGGTAGATTGTAGTAACTAGATTACAGCTACATGACATTAATTGATACTTTTCCAAGTGAATTAAGTGACAAACACTGACTGGGAGTTTTTTATTCAACATGTGTATCAGTTAAGGATTCTTTTGGCTGTAACCAGTGCTGTTCTGGAAAATGCTTAACAACCAGGTTTTCAGTGGAAGAAAACCCCCAGTTCGCATCATTTGCTGATTTCCAAGTTGTACATGGTCCCATCACGGCTCATTTCAAGCTAACAACATGATGTTACTGAACACGGCTTTGGGAAGAGATGTGCACTGTCAGCTGCAGTGAGCCCAGAGCTCCAGCACGGACTGTCAGTCGCAGAGAGTAACAAATCAAACTGGCCAACACTGTAAGGGGAGACACGGGTTCACATTACGGGAAAGCTGGAAGTAGGGTGAGAGTTAGGGCTTTCTTATCTATCGGTTCATAGAACTCGTAAAAGATCCAAGTTCTTTCTGGCTCTCTGTGCTGCCAACAACAACGGTGGTTTGGATCTGAGGCTCTTAACTTTAGGAGAGTCAATGTACTCTGAATCTTTTTTCAGTCTGAGCTTTGAAACTTTAACTTGACATCAGAGACCTTCCAAGTAAATTGTCCTTTAGAATATAATTTCTCTCTCTTCCTCTCTTAGTCTCAATATAGTTTTCAAGTACAAAAAGTTGTACGAGATAATGTGTAAAGTCCTATCAGTTGTGACCTCTCCCACAACTTGCGCTCTTTCCCATAATGATCTCATCTTCTCACATGGTTTCAATTATTGTCCCCGTGTATCTAATTTCACTCTAAAATCTCTTCATAACCCCAGTACCTACATTTCCAAAGGTCCAGTCAACATTTCTTTACATAGATATCCCTCTGACTTCAAACTCAACCTGTCTATTCCAAGTAAATCACTCTTCCCTCGTCTGTTTCAAAGAAATAAACCAAACAATACAAAAGTTTTCCTGAAAATGTCAGTCACTGTTAAGGGTACCGCTCTTCTGCAAAGTCTGCAAGGTTTACAAGTTGACTTGTCTTTTGATAATCAAGGATGGTGCCCAGATGAAAATCTGATCTCAGAAACTAGGGGCCAGGAGGTTAGCTCACTGAGATAGGAAAGAGTAGAGGACAAAATGGTTTGTGATGGCAGGGGTGGTGACACAGGAGTGGAGTACCCATGATGAGTCTAGTTTGGGGACATATGAAATTTGAAGTCTGATCGTGATGTCCAAAACAGGTTGCCAGGGAGACGGTTATACTTGCTGGTCTGGCACTCAACTCAGAAGAAACCCAGGCTGGAGAGAAAGGACTTGGTGGCACTGGCATGGTGGGGAGCACCCAGGCAGCTCAGGGAGAACAGGAAGAGAAGAGCAGTTAGGTTAGAGCCCTGAGCGTGACATTGAAGGGAAGGGAAGGGATGGGGGGAAATCCTGAAAATTCAACTGGAAAGAAGCAGAGAGGTCAGGAGAAAGCCAGGAAAATGACGTACGTGGCATTGAAGTCAAGAGGAGGGAGTATTCAAGGAAAAGTTGTAGTCCGCAGTCAAATGCTGCTGAAATGGGATGTGCGGTACAAAGCCTGCAAAGTGTTCTCTGAATTAACTACGAAGAACTTGTGGGCGAGTTTCCAAACAGCATTCCCCCGGGGAGCTGGGCGCAGCGGCCAGAATGTGTGGTGAGTGGGAAGTGGGGATGGCCTGACTGTTTAACAAATGACATTAGGAAAAGTAGTAACTTTGGGGAGGAAGAATCAACAAAGACTCACTAAATATCTATTAGGCGGCTAGAGTGTGACATAAACACGAACAAGAAATAAGTTCAAGGTCTTGTCCTCAAGGAGAATGTGAGAGAAAGCTGCCTTGACAAGCAGCCTGAAATGCACTGGAGCTTTCAGGGCTAGAAATGTGGAGAGAATGTTTTAAATACCTGGAGGGGCACCAGAAGAGGTGTGACAACAGCAGATTAGGGTCCCTACTAAGGAGCTGTAGGAAATAGTCCAGTGTGTTTTGAGCTGAGTTTTAGAAAAATTAGCTAAGCTCAGCCAAGACAGGCAAAGAGGGGGAAGCCTGGAAGCAGGAGCACTCGTTAGGAAGGCCCCTTCCAATGGTACTTTTCACTGGCACTTCAACATCCTCAGGCCTGTCCTGTCTGAAAACTAATCACCACAACACCACCGTAAAAGTCCCTTCCTGGAATGGAATCGTTTTTCTTCTAGCTCCGGCCGTGTTCTCTTATCTTCAAAACCAAATATTCTTTCTACCCGTGGGTGCTGATCTCCCTAAATTCCTTTGGAGTCCATTTCAAGGTCCTGCTGTTAACCCCAATGTACCTTTAACATTGATCCCCAGGGTCTTTTCCGTGGAGGAAGGAAGAGGAGAAGGGAATGCGGGCTGCTGGCCAGTGCAGTCATGGAACGTGTACAAGGCCGGCCTCCGAGTCTCCGAGTCTCCGTCTGGGAGGGCAATTCTCTTCCCTCCCCTTGGCAGCTGTCCCCACCCCCCACACCCCCCTCCCTTAGTCTTATTTGTTGTTGGGCTTCCATCTTCTCCCCACCTTCCAGATATTTTTTGAAACTTTGTTCAGTGCTGGTCTACTTTCTGTTTTCTTTGCTCTTATAAATTTATCCCTTTATTATGGGTCTTGTAAGGATGGACTTAATTATATTTTTGAAAAGTCTCAGAGATAGAAATAAAAAAGTTAAATTTTGTTCCGCCAGATTCCTATTGGCATACCTTAAAATGAACGTACATCCAAAGACAAAGTCCATCTTCAAGCTGTGGGTCAGAGCTTGCTAAGCTGCCCCTCTTTAGGGCCTTCGTCTTGCTCCTCCCACTCCTGGCATGTTTTGACCTTCCCTTGCCTCGCCCCTTCTTTTCATTTAGGATTCTGCTCAGGCCTCACTTCCTCGGAGAGCCCCTCTGGAATGACCAGCCTGTCTGTGCCCGGCCACTCTCCCGTCACCCGTGTCGTCTTCAAAGCAATTAGCACTGGGCGAAATGATCTTGCAAGGCCCTTGCTTCTCCCATTCAGGGAGGAATCCCAGGCGCCTGGAGCAGTGCCTGGCCTGCAGCAAATGTGCAATCAAATCATCTGTGTACTTTATTCATTTAATGAGCTGCATTCACAATCATCGCACCTTTTATGTTTGAATTAGGTCATATCCTTTCCCTCCTTTCTCAAAGATTAGCAGAAAACGTAGTTTAAATGGTTAGTCTGTAGGTCCTGATTGTGGCATTTAAGTCTTTGAAAGCTTTCATCATTGTGCCACACTTCAGTTCAAGGGAAAGTGTGGTAGAAGACACAGAGACGGGGCAGTCTGAGTTCTGCTGAGCTGGCCGACACGGTTCCCTGAGCCGCATGGCCTTACAAGGAACTGGAAACCGGCCCCTAGGAGCCTCCCTTCTTCCTCTCCAGCACTTGACCACTTCACTCTTCTTCAGTCAGGCTCATAAATTAATGATTTTGGGGCTTCTTTTGAGTCTGTTACAGAATATTTTCTTTCCACATTATCAAATTCTGGTCGTCCTTCAAGCCCCAATTCAAAATTCTTTTCTCCACGTGCCTTTTCTAACATCCTCAGTTTTTTCCGTCGTTCATCGTTTCTGAACATCCAGAGTTTACGGTCTGCCACAGAGCTTCAGCTGTGTCATGCATCCTTTCCTGTTGTAAGTCCTGATTCTCACCGGACTGCAAACTCCAAAGGAACTCATGGCAGGAGCTCCCTAAACACACACTGACTGAGCGTTGCCTGACTCAGTGTGCTGAAGTAGGTTTATGCACTAGAACAGAACAAGTTCCTGAGGGCTCTTCCAGAAAACCCTCTCGTATTCTCCACCTCCACTGACTCACACTCTCTGGTATTGTCACAAAAGTCTCTTGTTCCATTATGGACAAGCAGGTTACACTGGGGATGGCCCAGTGACCCTGCAGATTCTCCCACTTCCTCCTCCTCCCAGCATCCAACATTCTGGGCCCGCATCACCAGGACAATAGAATCTTTGGAAGGATTGAAATGACAAGATAGAGGAAAGGTGAAGATACAATGGGATGGTTTGAATACGCGATTGCAGCACCTCCTGCCTTTCACACATCAGGCACTGAAGTGTGTGTGTGTGTGTGTGTGTGTGTGTGTTTTGTCCAAATTAGCAGTGAGAAAGGAAGGTTTCTGAGGCTGTTGGTATCGTGATGCCAAAATATCCACACGAAGAATTCAATCAATTGTGCAGATGTTCCAAGTACAGAATGCCAGACACCCCAATCTGGGGAAACATCCAGTGACAGCTTTTCCATTTTGCTCCCGATGTCTTGGTGCAGCTGCAGCCTGACGGCTGAGCTTCAGGGCCCAAATCACGTTTTCTATCCAAAGGCATTAGGTTGACACTTTGGAAAGGGTTTTCATTATTATTTTTTCCTAGGGTACTCTTCAAGCGGGAATTATATTTCTGACTTTTATTACTTATTTAATTCGGTCAGCAGAGAGATAAAAGGTAGACGAGTCCTCAGAAATTACTTTAGAAATAAACAAACATTGCAGCCTTAAAAACAAATGGTGTATGTCAGGTCAAAGTTTTGAGAAGAGATTGAAAGAGTCCTAAGGAAAAAAAAATGTACAGGCTATTCTAGTTTAAGTTTTCTCACACAAACGTATTAAGTGTCAACAACACAGCCTCTCTGAATGCTGGTCTGTTTCAGCGTTGCTCCGATCTGGCTATACCTGTCCGGTCCGCCAGGGTGTGACGTGCCAGTTCCACAGTGCGCTCTTGCTCCTGCCACAGCAACTCAACACCACAGCTCCGTTTGGAATTTTGAGTCCGGCTAATCCCACGCAGCTTCACGTGCTGGTCACCGCCCAGACCGCAAGCCCTTGTGGCCATTTATCTTCTTCCTCACCCCACCCCATACTGCTCTTGGCTTTCTCTCTCCTGACCCATCCCCCCCAGAAGTCTCCTCCACCCGGAATCCTTGCTTATATACAGGGAAGCCAAAAAACAAAGGCTCTTCACTTTCACTTGTAAAACAGCTAAATTTCTTTTCAATAATATTACCATCTAAGTTTATTTTTAAAAATATTTTACTGTCACTATGATTTAAATAGACAACCAAGTGATGTTTCCAAGACACCCATGGGTGACTTAACCAAGTGTCCCAATTTCCTCTGATAATTTTTTTAAAATTGCCTTCCAAAAATTGGGTCCTAAATATCTAAAAAATAAAAAAAATTTAAGCTATCTTTTATACCTAAAACTATCTTTGCGATTTCCAAGATGGTCCCTGAAAAATTACAAATCCATTCTTTCACCTTAAAAGGAGAGAGGTGAAGGGCATGACGAGGTTTGTTGGATGAGCCGCAGGGGCAGAACTGTCTAATCAGGAGACATGCTCAGCCATTTCTAAGTTAACTTTCTTACAGGTAAATTTTGTTAATATAAATTTATCAGAAATTGAATGCTTTAAAGAAAATTCCTGGGGATTTGTCAGTATCTTCACTGTCCACATGTATTTTAACCTTCAGAGATAGCACTGATTGAAACTCTAAGAAACCGCTGTGGTGGGTTTTCCTGTGTTTGTGAGTCCTGCTATCGTCTGTGATGAGCTGGTGTTGTCAGCCTAGTGTTATCAGTTATCATTCCAGTTACTGTCTCAACTTTTCCTCGACCATCACCTCCCTTCTTTATTTCAGTGTAACACCTACCTCCTAAGTCAGTTGCTCTCAACTGAGAGTGCACATCAGACTTACGTATGGGGTTCTACAACAATATGGTCTATGCCCCACTTCAGACTTACTGAATCTCTTTACGTGATATTCTTGGCATATCATGGGACAGGATTATTAAATATTATGTCTCAAGATTTTTTCTTCTATAGAAATTAGATTAATCCATTTGTATAAAAATCAGACATAACATTCATTGACTTCATTGAGAACAGACATTATCCTTAGAGATATTTTATCTAAAGGAAAAATTTTAATGACTGTTTTCTTTGCCACATAACATAACCGAATCTCAGAGGTGAGATCCATCTCGCTCACAGGTCCTGTCCACACGCAAGGGGAGGAGCTTATGCAGGGCGTGTGCACGCACGGGCAGGAGTCTCAACAGGCTCCTTTCAAATTCTACCCCGTTTCTCAGGCCATACTCATCAACATTTCAGTTAGCAGAAACACTTTTTTTTTTAATCTTTCATTGACAGTGCAACTGGTAGTTTTAATTTTATTTATTTGGTATTTATTTCCTTTTGTAACTTTTTGTAATTGGACTACTTGGAAGAAGTATCAGTGACATCAGGCTTGTCCCTTTGTCTCCCAGAGCTGCTGTCCCCAGCCTTTTTGGCACCAGGGACCGGTTTCATAAAAGGCAATTTTTCCACAGAGGAGGAGCAGGAGATAGAGGGATGGAGCTTAGATGGTAATGCAGCAATGGGGAGTGGACTGTAGCTTTGCTGGGCTCACCCACTGCACACCTCCCAGTGTGCACTGGTTCCTAACCTTCACGGACCCCTGGGGTTGGGACCCCTGTTGTGGAGAGTGTAGACACTCGTCCGGTTCCTGTCTCTGCTTCCTTCCCTCTCCGCTGCTCCAGCTCACGCTCATTTATTGCTCTTCTTCTCACTCCTTAATGGGGATATTCTCTGGGGTCCCATCCTCATCTCTCCTCGCTTCTCCCTGGATTTACTTTAACTCAGTGATTTCATGTACTCCCGCTGCTGAACCCCATCTTCATGCTGACACTTCTCTGATTTATAACTCTAGCCCAGTCCTTCCTCCGGTTTAAACATTATTATCCTCATCTTCCTTAATTTAAGACCCATCAGTTGTTAAAATGTTATTCAACATGTTTACATGCCAGAGACTTTAATAATCTGCACTTTCAATGACATTGATACAACTTGACTTATTTCATTTTTATTAAATTTATTGGGGTGACATTGGTTAATAAAATTATGTAGGTTTCAGGTGTACAATTCTATAATACATTATCTATATGTTGTATTGTGTGTTCGCCACTCCCAAGTCAAATTTCCTTCCATCACCATTCCCTGCCTTTATTGATTTATTTTAAAATCTATTTTATGTTACTACTGGTTTTATTAATAAAGCTTCAAAAATTTTTATCTATGTTAGCTCAGGGACTGACAGTTATCATATGAAAACTGTGTTGCAAATTCAAGATCTTCAAGATACCTGCTTAGGAAGAATTACAAGTATGTTTTATAAATAGTGGTCAGGAACATTTTCATGGTGAGGAGAGTTAAGTGAGATTTCCATGGGATATTTCATTTCTGGGACTCTGTATCAATCTCAATATAGTCTGGCAGATGTTATCAATCCTAATGAAAATGCCTGAAATAAAAGGTACATTATGGTGATCACTATCACCAACATCATCATCATCATCATGACCACAGTCTATGCGGGTAGACTAAGGAGACTTTCCTCCTGTTTCGAGGGTGGAGATCGATGGGGAAAGGAGGAGGAATGCGTCAAAATGGAGGTGAAGGAGCCAAGAGTGAAGATACCGGCTGAGAACATTTGTAAAGTGCCAAGAAGAAGGGGGAGCGGGGTTCCTTTCCACTCGGTCTTTGCCTCATTGTTTGTGACTCACAGGAGACCCCTTCATTACTCAGTGGGGGGATATGAGTTGCCATTTAGAAGGGTCTTTAGCAGGCAGCTTGAAAAGGCAGCGTTTGTGGAATCAGAACTTTCCCACTATTTGGAGACCAGGAGCAAAGGAGGTGGTGAGGGGAGACAGAAGGAGTGAGGAAGAGACAGAGCCAAAGAGAGAGATAAAGAGCGAGCCGCTCGGAAAGGGGACCAGGGCACACTTTCCAGGCAAAGCCTCTGACAGACACACAGGCAGGAGCCTGGTTCGACATGGTGGTGCAGACAGAAAAGCACCAGGCCCACAGGGCCTTGTTATAATGGGCCGTATGAAACATGCTGGAAAGAAACCTGTGTTTCCAGTTTGCATGAAGTACAGTATTTTTGTCACCATGTTTTATTCAACAGGTTGAAAAAAAATGAAGCAATGGAGTGCTTAATAAACAGCTAACGGTGCTTTCAGCTTTCAGGCACTAAAAACGTACTGCTTTTGTTGCATGTGAAACTATACAAGGCAGCTAACAGTAGACTAGACACCACACAGTGCCACTTCCTCAGGCCGAAGGACCCTTCGGCTCCTAAGACCGCCTGAATCAATGGAAGCTTCCACTAACCTTCCCGTATTCAAGTCCCTCTGCACGTGCCTATCGTTTTGAAAAGATGCTTGCTAGAACTAATGTGAACCACTGCATCAGAAACACAGGAAATGAGTTATTCTTCACAGAGAAAAGTCCCAATTTGTGAGCGACAGTTTTAAGAAAGATTGTATTATTCTCCTGAAACTTGTTCTGGAAGTGCTCTGCTTCTCTCCCTGAAAATACGCCAGCCGCTGAGGTTGTCAGCACTGACATTTTACGCTTTCTTTCTTACAGAAAAACAACAGCAATAGCAATAGCCACCGTGGACTGAGCTCTTACTATGTGGCAGGTATTATTCTAGCATTTCACACGTACTAGCTCATTTAATCCTCACCAAAGCCAAAACATTTGGTAGCATGATTGTCCCCCTTTGATAGAGGAAAATCAAGCCACAGTGGCTAAATAATTTGCCTCCAGTTACACGGCTACAGTGTGGCTGAGCTTTGGCTCACGCTGTGACACGAGCCTACAATGCTCTATTTTAGCACTTCTGCCCCTCGGTATCCCACTTATTTTCAAGGTCTAGTGCAAAACCCAATATTCTCAGTAAAGTTTTTCCCAACACCTCCACCCGGACCCCCACCCCAGGAGAATGAATGATCCTGTCTTTGATCTCCCAGCACTTTTTCATCCTCGCAGCAGAACTTGGTCTTGACAATTTCAGTTTCCTCTGATCCAGCCTTTGGTGTAACACACAGAAGACGCTCCACAAATCCTTCATAAAACTATTTAATTTAATAAAGTGTACACACCTTTTTTGACTAGATATAATTTATTTCTCCTCAAATGACCTTCTCTTACACATGGAGCACTTCTCCTGTATAATAGTTTAACCTTCTTTCTACTCTTTTAATCCCTCATCCTTGTCCAATCTCTTCCCACAGTTTCTGAATTCCTTCACCTTACGGGCCTTATCTGATTCACAACACACAAAACCTGCGTACAGGGAATGACTAGGAAACCATCCATTGAAGCGAATGGGTGAGAGCATCATCTACTCCTGTCAGAGCATTTGCAGTCCTAAAGAGGTATATTTTTAAAAATCCATTTCTTAGTTATATCCCCCAGTCAAATTCTTGACAACCCTATGCTCTGCTTAGCTGGATAATCACATGTATGATATAACTTTGCCTCTTTCCACTTTAGACAAGAGTCAGGCCATGAGCTTCTGTGGACATGGGAGTTTTGACACCTATTAATAATGCATTAAAGCTCAGTCATCTGAAAGAGGGCACCTGGGAGCCCCAGGAAGTGGAAAGTGGGAACCTGGTCTATGAAGCCCACTGTTCTCATCATAAGAGATGAATAAATGTACTAAACTAAGAACATAGGAAGCCCTAAGAATGATGAGATATTATAACAGTGAGGTCAGGCCAAACCACCAAGAGAAGGCAGGGGGCAGGGAGAAAGCCCCAAGGTGGAACTGAAGGTTGGAGGTGGCTTGCCCTCCCTGCGAAGGGATGCTGCCCGGAGCCACTGAGCAACTGGTGATTCAGCAGAAGGGAGCTGGTACTGAGCATGCGTGACTGGAGACTTTGCCCCCTTGCTAGACTTGGTATACAACTATACACTAACTATATAATCTTTAAATAAACAACCCCTTTTCTTTTCACCCGACTCCTATCTCCAGAGTTATGCATCTAAGCAGCAAGCAATAGAACCTCACTGACTGTTCTGGAAAAGCATGAGGCTGTCTGGTAACTATAGGTCTCTGACAAGGGTATGGAGACAGGGGTCTTCAAAGACTGGGGCATCTAGGGAACTAAGGAGTGGGGGCAGGAACAACCTCCTAGTTTGGGAGCTGTGGGAGAAAGTGCAACTGCCTTTTTACCAAAGCACAGTGGACTTGGCATCTCCAAGCTCTAGAACTTGAGGACTCTGCTTGGCAGAGGCAGGTGCATGTGTTAGCTCACATGAACGCCAGGGTCTTTACCCTGTGTTCTGCTTAGCTGGATATGGTTTGGACCATGGAATTCCTCATGTTGTAGTAACATTGATTGTTCACTCTGTCCATGTGCTGGGATTTTGGATGTAAGCAGGGACTGAAAGGATGGAACTTGACTGCTGATTGCAGGTGGGCTCAAAGATTTGGTTTAAAGAGAATTCTATTTTCCCTCAGATGGTATCCTTGTGAGGTTCAGAGGGGATGAGGCCAGCCTCTGCCCTGATGCCTTGGTGTCTTTAGCACACAGTCCTGGTGACAGCCCTCAGCAGATTCTCCAGATCAGCCTCAGAATACTCTCACTCTATTGGGCTTACCTTCCCCACGGGACAGCTCTGGGCTTTGAAATAGCAGGTGCACATTGTCCCCCCGCTTCCTTTCAGGGCACACTGGCTGTGCACGAAGAGTCTTCTCCTGGTCCTAAGATATATTTGGAAAGCCACTATTAGGAGTGTTCTCAGTTCTCATGGAATGTTTTTTTTTTTGGGGGGGGGGAAAGGTAGAACTACTCTCCTTGGA
This sequence comes from Tonatia bakeri, assembly GCA_004024845.1. Classification (NCBI taxonomy): domain Eukaryota; kingdom Metazoa; phylum Chordata; class Mammalia; order Chiroptera; family Phyllostomidae; genus Tonatia; species Tonatia bakeri. The sequence continues at coordinate 29,582 of PVIA01001117.1, forward strand.
TAATAAAGAAGTTGATAGAAGGTCTATTTATCTTGTGGTTAAGGAGTTTTCCCAAAATAGTTCAGAATTGGAACTTAGATAATTGCAGTCTGACTTTTGGTTTGATGGTTGTCCATATAGGAGGAGAATGCATCTTCTCTACACTCTAATGTTTCTACAGACCGTGTCTACACCACACAGTGTTTTTTCAGTGCTATCACGAAAAATAGTTGTCCAAATTAATATATGCACTTGGTTTAAAAAACCAAGCAGCAGTGTAACATTTTATTATGAATCAGCAGTTGGTTAACCCACTTCTTTCCATCACTCCCCCAAATTTCAATTTCTTTATCTGTTTCTTATGGGTTTTATCTTTATGTTTTAAAACTCTAACTTCTTCATCTTCATATTTTTCAACATTAGCCAATATTTACCACTGAGGTTATTTAGCTCTCATAAAGTCCCACTCTCTTAGCCACTTTCCCAGTGCCACCGTATCATGGTTTCTAAAATTAAACGATTAGTTCACGATTGCACTACTACAGCTATGTACACACTGGTCACTGCTGAGTCAAACGCCATAGTTGGATATGTTTTCATTCTTGTATGAATAGTTGTGTAGTTTCCTTCCCTTTTTTGTGCTTATGTGTCTGTTCACCTGCTCCAACAGATCTCTAAGATTCTCATTAAATTACTCAAATGCCTATATCAGATACTTACTGATTTCATCCTCTCCCCCACCCCTACCCCCAAATCTCCATCCCTGAGTCTTCTTTTCTCTGAGCTACTTGGCATGAATCCCTTCCTAGTCCCTGGCAGGGTTCTCATCCTGACCCTCCCCTTTGCTGTTTTCCTGTGTTGTGCTCCTGGTTTCCTGGGTCACAGAACTCCTTTCTTGGTTTGTTTCCCCATCGTTAAAGAATATTTTCCAGTACATGTCTCAGAATGGGGGTATAGGTGGTTATTTTTCTGAGTCCTATCATATCTAAAAATGTCTTTTGCCCTCACACTTGATGAGTACAGATCTTTTGGCCTAAAGTCTTTTTTTCCTCAGATTTTGAAGGTATTGATTCATTGTCTTATAGTTTCCATTGTTACAATTGAAAGTTCTGATGACATGCCATTGATTTAATATATATTCATAGAAATGTATATATGTCCATATATGTACATATGTTCATCTATATGTAGTTGTGTTCAGGGTGTTTAAATTTTCTCTAAGAATTATATATATAGTTTTTTTTGCATTATTAAATATCAAAATGTCTTGAAATAAATTTTTTACAAATGTGATATTCAAAGTGCTTTGTGAAGTTTTTTAACCCTATTTTTATTGTTCTCTGTGAAGTTTTTAAATCTAGAAATTCATGTCCTTTAGCCATAAGCATTATTATTATTGTTATTACTATTATTACTGTTATTATGGCTATTTCTATTTTACCTTCCTTTACTCCATATTCTCTACTCTTTTTTTTTTCTAGAAAGTTTATTATTAAAATCCCTGGAGACATTTGCTCTGAGTTTAATATTTATTTTCTTGTATGAGGTCATCAAGACACCGTGATAGCTGTAATAAGGTATCTGAAGTTGAGGAAGCAGGAGAAAAATAGGCAGAGAACATTATAATGTATGGTTATAATTTTATACAGCTTCAGTCAACGTATGTACTACATCTCAATTTAATCTGTAAACTTTGGATAAACTCTGGAAATGGAAAATAGAAGGTTTTGGTGACTTGACTTCTCAAAATGCTTAGCTTGCTGGGAAAGTTTCAAGTAACTTGTAGATATAGCACATCTAAGTTGTTAAGTGGGTCTCAGCCCGTGTCTTGGATTACTGCCGAGCAATTTCTTTGTGATGGCTAGGAGATGTGGTTGCTTGTCTTTTTAAGAATAGTTGAGACACCATTCTTGAAAACAATGTGTTCCTATTCTTCTAACAAAAAGTAGAAGTGTTCCTGCCCCCAAAAATGGGGAAAGGTTGTTTGATTTCAGTCAAACTCTGCTTGGTAATTCTAATCTGCTTTGTTTGTGTTTTTGGTTTTTATTTTGGCCTAAATCTCTTTATAACTAACGATACATAGTGGGTATATTAAAAATTTTATTTTTAAAAACTCAAAATAATTTGAAAAGTCATTTACATTTATTACTTATACTATGATTATGTAAATATTTTGCTGGTAGCACCATATACTGAGCAGAGAGGTAAATATATTATTGTCATATGTTTTTTTTAAAGAGAACCTTTCACAAGCCCCAGCCAAATGAATTCACTTTTAATTTTGTTCTGGAATCTTTCATTTCTGAATCATATTTAACTGCTGATGTTTTTTTGTATTTTAAGTCCTCTTTTTTCTTAAAATTCTTTTGCTGTAGACAGACTTTTTCCATTACCCCCAAATTCGCACATTGAAACCTTATTCCCAATGTGATGGCATTTGGAGGAGGGGCCTTTGAGAGATGATTAGGTCTGAGGGTGGGGCTGTCACGGATGGGATTAGTGCTCCTCTAAAAGGGACCGGAGAGAGCTCTGTCACCCCTTCTGCCCTGTGAGGAACAGTGGAGACACCCGGCTATGAGGCAGGAGTCAGGCTTATGTGAGGTCACTAAGGCTCACCGGACAACCGATCTGCTGGCATCCTGCTCTTGGACCTCCCAACACCCAGGCTGTGGGACAGAAATGTCTTTTGTTTGTAAGCTGCCCAGCCCATCGTACTGTGTTAAAGCAGTCCAAACTGACTCAGGCACATTTCATATTTTGTTGGTTTGTCTGTTTGAATAGCAATGGATGCCTGGCATCTGAATTCTTGCATACCCAAACGTGTCTTTGTCTGCCAATTTGATTCATACCTGTCTGCACACACAGTTCTAAATACAAAACTTCAGAATTGACAACCCATTATTCCATTGCTGTGTGTGAAACATCTGATGTTAACCTGATTTACCGTATTCTGTAGCTAGTTGTTTTCCCCCCCCACAGAAGGCGTTTTTCTCTTTCTCCTGGAGTTCTAAAATTTTTTTTTACAAGTGTGTGTCTAGATATGTTATTTTTAAAAAATTCTTATTCTTGGCATTTAGTAGGATCTGTCAGTACATTTTAGCTCAGTACATTTTCTACTATTGTTTCTCAATTGTTTCCTTCCTTTTCTTCATCCTGTTTGTTTCTATTGGAACTCCAACTAGGTGGCTTTCGGACTTCCTGAATACATCTTCCATATCTCTTACATCCTATTTTTAAATGTGCAATGTGGAATACTAGTTAAGAGTAAGGTCTCTGGGGTCTGCTTTCCTGGATTTGACTTTCAGCTCTGCTACCTCATTAGCTGTGTGACTTTGGGTATGTTACTTAACCTCTCTGTGTATATAATGGTAGTTCTCAGCAGAGAGTTGTTATACAAATTAAATAAGCTATTATAACTAAAGCACTCAGGAAAGTATGGCACATATTAAGTGCTATTTTTTCCACCTCATTGATTGTTTATATTTTCTAAAGAGTCCACTGAATTTCCTTCCATATCACCACCTTTCTAGTAGTCCAATGCATAGTTCAGACCACTCATTAATTTTTTTCATTTGGGCAGTTGTATTTTTAATGACCACAAAGACTTCCCCATTTTTTCTGATTGCTCCATTTCCATAGCAATGGAAATGTTTTCATTTTGTCTGCAAAATCATTGCAATTCTAGTATTTTTTAAAGTGTAAGTTCTTGCTTGTTCACCACGTTACCTCCTTTTCTCGAGGGTTAGCATTTCTCTTGTTCATCTTGGTCTTTCTCTCTCAGGGTTTTCCTCACATGCCTTGTGACCCTCGATCTCCTTCTTAGGTGTATGACTACCAGTAAGAGCGCAGCCTGAACTTGACTTTGCTTTAGAGCTGTGTTCAGGCTGGCTCTGTATCAGAGTCCAAACAGGAAAACAGAAACCACACATTACTACAGGTCAAATTTAACAGAGAGACTCTTTACAAGGTTATTGGAAATTCTGGAGGAATAAAAGAAAGTAAGGTCAAGTTACCCAAAGATTAATAACTACAGGAAACTGTTACCATCTCTGTGCTGAAGAGGGAGAACTTGACCCAAACGTCAGGTCAGATGTGTTGCTAAGGTTCCCGCTGTTGGAGCCCAGTTGCCTGAGCAGGCACTCAGTAATTTGATCTGAATGGTTGAGACTGGGGTCCACAAATTTAAATGCCTTCAAGGGCTTGATCAAGCCCCATAACATAGAAAGCAGGTGGGCCAGTGGGCATGAAATAGCAAGGGTAGGAACTATGACTGGCCGGAGAACGCATGCCTGGCCCAAAGGCACTTGGATTTGATTTTTATAGAAGGTTATTCTGTCTAACAAAACAGATTGCCAGCTAGATTCTATGTCTGTTGGTTTTCACTTCCCTACAATATTTTAAATATTTTTAAATCTTATTTTAAGATTTATCAAAGGCCTAATGTATCCCACAGAACTTTTTATCATTCATAGAATTGAATAATATCAATTTATATCCCGCCTTGTCATTTTATTATAATCATATACCACAGTATAATTTTGGTCATACTAGTTAAGCATTTAGTTGTTTTATGTTTGGTTCTTTTGAGGGTATAAGAAAAGAATTCTGTTACTTTTAATATTTTATAGTCTGTTTTTTGGAGTCCTGTCTGACAAACATGAGCTAAAGCATCATTATGATTTGGATGCCGTCCAGATATGAGTATCACTTTTCAGGCCATAAAAGGCATGATAGGATCCTTGGCACTTGGACTAGAACTGCCTGAACCTCGGAAGGACTGACTTTATGCTGACGGAAGCAGGGGATTAAAAAAGGGGGGGGAAGCAAACTGTCATAAATCACTTGAATTTTTTTCAAACACTATGAAACTTATGGGGGAAAACTCATAGCAAGATTGAGCAATTATCTTTAATACTAGGAGAAAGAAACCAAGAGCTTTTTGTGCCTAATACATGCCAGGCACTGTATATGTGTCTTTTTTTTTTTTCCCCCTCAAATCAACCACATAAGGCGAGCATCGTAGCTCATGTTAGGGAGGGAAACTTGAGGCTTGGAGAATTTGTCACTTGACCAAACAGCTAGTGAGTGGCCGTTCTGTTATTTAAACATATATCCTTTTGATTCCAACACACAGCTTCTTTCCTCTACACCATACTATCTCTTTACAAAGTCTGAAGTTGGCAAAAAGTTTCAGAAGACCTGAAGGGAGTTCTCAAGAAAGGAGCATTTTTGAGCACTGTCAATATTTCCCTAACGATGTGTTGAAAAAGTGTTAGAAGTTTTAGACATTTCACTGGTTAACTTTGCAAGCAAAACAATACATGAGGAGAATTATTTTAACTTAACATCCACTGAGACAGCCGTTGAGCCAAGTCAGGCTTTGAAGACGGCCTGGCAACCTCTGCCTCTCGTTCCACAAATAGAGCAGTGGTGACTTACATGCACAGACTTGGTGTTAAACCCCCTTGCTCACACATGCACCCTGCCCTGTGGTCCCCAGGGACTTACTGCGTCTCTGAACGTTGACAGCCAGCCACGTCTACAATCACTGCCAGGAAGAGAAGGGCACTGAGAGACCAGACACCACTCTCCACTTCCAGAGCCTCACCATAGTGGAATGAAGTAGGTCTTCGGATAGGCAGCCAAAAGTTTACATTCTAGGACAGCAGAATTAAAGTCCAAAGTGTAATTGTTCAAGAGGCAATCCTCCGGTGCCCTGCAGTCACCAGAGGCCTCTGGAAGCCGGGCTTCCCTGATTGCCGTCTGGCTGAACTCCCTGTTAAGAGCAACAGGTTGCTATGTGCATGGGCACATAATGAATGGGGTGCTGCCTAACACCGCTAATTACCACTTAGGGTTAATCTTGAGCTTTATTCTTTCTGTGTGCTTTATGATCCCTTAATTGCTTAATTAGCCAGCATGGGCTGCTGAGGAGATGCGATAGCAGGTAAGTTAGTGTTGCCTCTGCCTCTACTGGGAAGGGGCTAGAAGTCCTACACTGGCCTCTGGAAACTACCCCTCGATTTTTCCTGGGCCACACCTTGTTTTGAAATCATGTAAACCTGGAAAGCCCTTCACACTTGTTCGTTTCAATGAAAAAGGTCCTAAATGGCTGAGTTCTCAACGTCTTCTCGTGCTGTGCTCTAGCCCAGGGACCTCACCTGGGGGGCTCGTTAAAGCACAGACTGCAGGCCCCATCCGGCAGCTTCTTCCATCCCAGGTGCAGGGTGGAGCCCCTACACCAGCACGTCTCACAAGCTCCCAGGGGATGCTGATGCCAGCAGCTAGGGAGGGGCGTGGGGGGTACACTTTGAGCAACTACTGCTCTAAACAACACTTCCAAGCTGCCCTGGAAGACAAAGGTGTGGGCGGTCTTCAACCAGTGACCTAGGCTGGCAGACGCCCAGCACGGAGACTCAGGCCTTTGTGAAAAGAAACATGGATGAAAAGCCAAACTCTGTTTCCCCCCCTTTGAAATGCACAGAAATGGGGGAAAGCCACAATGACCACCTAATTTAGTGGTTCTTAAAGTGTGGCCCCCCAAACAGAAGTACCAGCATCACCTGGGAACCTGTTAGGAATGCAAATCCTGAGTCCCCACCCCCGACCAGCTGAATCAGAAAACACAGCCCAGCAATCCCTGTTTTACTAGCGCCCCTCCCCCAGGCACTGAAGTGGGTGAGCTACCACTTTGAATCTATTCTTTACAAGGCAGTCGGAGGGGCCTTTATTATTATTATCATTATTATTATTATTATTAATTAAAGATAATCAGACATTTGTAATGGCAATCCTATTTTTCACTTGTAGTTTATTATAGTCAACTACATTAGGCTGCAAGTAAGTCTTTCAACGGCTTAACTACATAGATTTATGTTTCTCGTGCATCTAGAAGTCCAGAGCTAGTGTAACAACTCTAAGATATTATTAACATTCAGACCCTTTTATTTTAGCTCGGTCACCTTTGGCCTGCAGCTTTCCAAGTCCCGGGTAAAAGACAGTCACTGATTTCTCAAGCATGGCCCTTGAGTGAGATGAAGGCAGAAAGAAGGACACAGCTATGGAAAAAGGATACAGCTTCCTTGTTAGGTTTTTTAAAAGTTATTATTGCAAAAGGAATAAGGTAAGTTGTTGTAGATTAGAATCAAATAATGTAGTCATCCTGCAAAAGGGTAGTGTGAAAGGCTAGGAACTAGAGGAGGACAAGGGAAACTGAGGCGCCCTTGGGGGGCGAGTGGCCACGTCTGTCCTGTTGCAAGTGTACTCTGTAGTTACTATGGCAGCGAACTTTATACTCACACCTATTTACAACAAAATGTTTCTGTTCTTATGAAATACTGAAATTAAAGTTTTGACAGGAAAAGCCCCCAGCAAACCTCATCTGACGAATACAGTAAACAGTCTACTCCTGAGACTGGGTTTGGCTTATTATTGCTCAGTTACTAGCCACTTCCTAGCCCCCCGGGCCACGCCCCCCACACACCTCCATGGGAAGAGCGTGTTTCCCAGACCACAGCCGTCGAGCTGTGTCATGTGGCCTTGCTCTGACTTCATGCTGGCAAAGTCTGCTTTCACGGGCATTGACTCGAGACTGGCACATTTAACTTGCTTTGCCCAGTGGGATTCTCCTGGGTGGCAGGTGACTCGACGCCTGAAATGAGATGAATGGCTGGTCTGGTTCTATAGTGTCCTGCCATTCAGAGCAAACTTGTTTTTAATTGAGATGTTATTTGATCATTGTAGATGCACCTGCAGCTGCAAGAAATAACATGCGGAGATTCCTTGTATACTTTGCCCATTTCCCTTCAGCGGTGAGTAACATTATGCAAAAGTATAGTATAATGTCATAACAAGGATTTTAACATCGATGTAATACACCAGTGTTTTTCGATTATAGCTCACATTTAATATTACTTTGCATTAGTTTCAGGTGTACAGCATAGTGGTTGGGCAATCATACACTTCAAAACATGTTCCCCTGATATTTGCACCATACGTATTTATTACAATAGTATTGACTATAGTTTCTATGCTGTATTAATGCACCTGTTTTATTCAGATTTCCAGTTTTATGTGTGTCTGCATGTGTGTGTATATTAAGCCCTATGCAGTTTTATCACCTGTATACATTCATGCACCCACCACCACAGCCCATTTCCAACACCATGAAGATCCTGCGGTTTATCCTTGTTACTATACCCACCTCCTTCCTGCACAGCCCCCAGCCTCCTCATCCCTAGCCCCTAGCAACTGCTAATCTGTTCTCCATTCTAAAACTCTTGTCATTTCAAAACTAGAACCATATAGCCTGTAACCTTTGGGGATTGGCTTTTTCACCCGGCATAACTCCCTGGAGATACATTCAAATCTCATGTACTAATAGTGTGTTTCTTTATGTTGCTGAGTGGTTTCTACAGTTAGTATGTACCAGACTTGTCTCATTCCTGTTGAAGGACATCCAGACTAATTTCTGTCTTTGGCTACTACAAATAAAGCGGCTATGAACGTTCAGTGCAGGTTTTGTTTGAGCATAAGTTTTCGTCTCTCTGTGGGTGAATACCCAGGAATGAAACTGCCGGGGGTATGTAGTTGCATGTTTAGTTTTATAAGAAACTCCCAAACTGTTTTTCAGAGTGGCTACACCATGTACATTCCCACAGCAAAGAAGGAGTGATCCGTTTTCTCAGCATCTTCGCAAGCATTTGCTTTGGTCACCATTTTTTGTCTTAGCCATTCTGACGGGTGCGCCGTGATGTCTCCTTGGGGTTTTGGTTTGCATTTCCCTGGTGGCCAATGACATCGAGCACCTTTCCCATGCCTATTCGCCGGGTCTCCTCCCCGGCGACACGACTGCTGCTCTCTGGCCCATCTTCAAATCGCATTATCTTGTTGTTGCTGCTGTTTTACTGTTTAATTTGGAGAGTTCTTTATATATTCTTTGTATTGACTCTTTTTAGATAAGTGGTTTGAAAACATCTTCTTCTTCACACTGGCTTTTATAGAGCAAAAGCTTTTAATTTTGAGGCCCAACTTCTTTCATTCCAGGAAAAGTTGTCCATAGTGGTGACCTTTAAGAAAAATGCATTGTGGTAAAACAGACATAACATAGCAACCTTTGAAAATGCTTTTCTAACGTGACCTTTTAAAACACAAATCTGATTATGTTACTTCCCTGTCTAAAACATTTTAATAGTTACCTGCTGCCCTGGGTAAAATCCCTAATACAGGTCAAAGCCCTCCACAATCTCGCTGGAAGGCCCGTCTTCTCTGCACTTCAGCCAAACAGGAGCCACTTTTAGTTTTTCTGAGACATCTGGCTTGCTCTCTCTTCTCTCCTCCAGAGCCCACCTTCTGCGATCCCCTCCCTTCTATAACTCTTTCAGGTCTTAGCTGCCTTACTATGGTTCCCCCTCTGTATATCTCATAGCACTAACATTTATTCTCCTGAAGCACTTACCACCTGGAATATTTTTTCTGACTTTCCTGTTCTCTAAGCTCCTTGAAGGCAAGAACTATTTATTCATTGCTGTCTTTGTATTGCTTGTCAAAATACCCACCACACAGGCTGCCTAGACCCGCCACTGACTGCCCTGACCCACAGCCCCCCCTCACAGGACCACCCCAGGAGAAAAGAAAAAAATTTAACCAAAATTTTAGCTCGGAAATTAACATCACCTTCATCATCTCTGATCTTCTTTCAAAATGTTCTGCAATTATGAAGAGATGTTTATTGGTGAGTGCTTGTGTGGCATAGTATTTCGGCAGAGTTTTATAATTAGCTGGTTGATTACTTCTCAGAATGCTTAAGGAGAAATGTTCACCCTCTCTCTGAGATTAGGGAACTGAGCCCAGAGAGATCAGAAAACCGAATCTAAATGTTGTATGGCAAATCACTAGCCCTCACCCCAAAGTGTCTCTGTCTCCTTGTCTTTGGCCCTGAAGGGTAAGTGGTCACTGTACTGGGAAAGTCCACAAAACTCAGGGGAGACCCAGAGGGGCTTATCTGATAGCATTTTCTTTTTTTGCCCATTGACAAAAATCAAGTGATGATTATTTGAAATGTCTGTTGAATGTATGAATCGAACATACATGTGCCTGCTTTTAAAATGTGGAACTCATGTTCTTGTTTAAGAAGCCAGACTCCTTGGAAGGCCTGCTCATCATCAGCTGACCGAACAGTTTCTGGTTTGTGGAATGGAGTCCACAGGCCTGAACAATCATTCCTTCTATAATATTTGGAGAAAAATAGTCACCAATGGCATGGGTTCATTCTCTTTACTTTGCAAAGTTTAATCGGGATCTCTTCTCCAACAGTTGAGCGAAATTAAAGACATACATGGTGACCCACCCACATTGCCAGATCAACTGGAGCCTTCCACAGTGGGTCCTTACAAAAGACAGAGGACCTCCTAAAAGGGAATAGTCGATGATAGAGAAAATTCTGGAAGAAGACTGACTAGCCCACCCCCCACACAGCCTGCTCTTTTGGTTCTAAGGTCGTAGATTCTGAGTCTGTACAGGTGGCTTTGGGCAGCTGTGTTTGGGACAAAGGTCGTATCGGGGCCCTTCTTGGACCAAGGCTCAATTGCTGCTGAATCTCCACTCTTGCATTCTTGTCCAAAGGGAGAAGACAAAGGGAACAGGCCAGGCTCATAACACCACCTGGACTAGAGAGCTAGATCCAACAGGAGCCCCAGGCTGCCCGGATGGGGGCCTCACCTCACATCCACCCACTGAAACAGGATCTGCCAGTTCCTGGTTGATCTGCCCGCGGGTCTATTGCATCAGGAGCAGAAGTGTATTTCCCACATTCTTACTTTCTCCTAAACCCACTTAGAAACAGATGGTTTTGTCTTGCTTATGAAGGTAACATTCAGCTAACACTAGGATTTAAAACATTTCTGTAGTCGGGTTTCACTGACCACTATAAAACCGTTGTTCATTTATTTATTCAACATGTACTTACGGAGAACTTCCTCTGTGCCCCGCACTGTGGCCGCGAGGATAGAGAGACGAACAGCATGAGCGGGGCGTCTGCCTTGTGGAAGCTCACAAGCTATACAAATGCACACACGCCTCTCTTATTGCCAGCCGACATAGGCAGCGTTGATGTATTGTAACACCCTTTATATTTGAAACGCTTTCCTTAAAAGACACACATGCACACACATAGAGCACGCTGTATGTAAAAGGCCCTGTTGCAATGTCCGGTGGCGCGCGTGTTTCCTGCGAGCTCAGTGAGAGCTAGCTCCGCCACGGGAGCCCCCGGCATCGCCCTGCAAAGATCCTCCACCTGCATGTCTTTCTCAGGACAGCGACTCTGGGTTGCCTACATCCACATGGAGCACGATTCTGCCAACAACGTGAGTGAGCTTGAAAGCGGGTTCATCCCCAGCGCCTCCAGAAAGGAATGCAGCCCTGGCTGAATGCAGCCCTGCCAACACTTTGGACTTCAAGGTCCCAGATCAGAAGGCCAGCCACGCCTACCGGATTGCTATGGAACCGTGAGATTATAATCACTGTTTTTAAAAGTGTTGTAATGCTGATTTTCGATAATTTGTCACAGCAGCAACAGAAAACTAATGCAGGAGTACGGGCATGAACAATAATCAATAAACTACTCCAAAATTTTAGCGAGAGGTGTTGATGGCATGGTCCAGGCAACTGTCTGGAAGTGATTGATGAGCAGGGCCCAGATTTTGTAGCCATTTCGAAAGCGGAGCCTACACAGTGTGCTGATGTGGTGAGTGATGGGGCGGAGTCAAGGATCCATCCTAGGTTTTCGGTCTAAGCAATGAAAAGAATGGAGTTTGAACAAGAGTGGGGATGGCCTGAGGGAGTTGGTGAGGTGCTGGATGGAGGGGGGCACTGAGGGGAAAACTGGGACAACTGTAATAGCATAATTAATAAGTTTAATTTTTAAAAGAGATGGAGCTTCCATTGAAACGGAGAACTGTGGTTGGAGCACGTTGCAAAGATGAGTTCAGGGAGAGAAGGGGAAACAGAGCACACAGGGCTTTCTAAATTGTGGTAAGAATTGTGAACCTTATCTCAGAAATAAAGAATAATTATTCGAGACTTTTAAGTAGGCAAAGGTTAGAACCAGATTTGTACTTTAAAAAAGCACTCAGGAGCCCTCACAGAGGTGAAATGGAGTAAGAGGCACACGACCAGCCTAAGCAGGTGAGTGACAAGTTCAGGAAGGCCAGCAAAGGCAGGCCCCCAGAGCGAGACCGGGGAGAGGCTCCTGGTTTGTTACAACAGAATTTCTCAAATGTAAGTATTAAGATGAGAGACTATTTCAAAAGAAAAAATCCTCATATACAACTAGGATTTATGAAACTTATTTTAATGACAATATTACTTACATGTGTAATAAACTAGGCATAAATAATATATACTTATAGTTATTATACTACTAGTGCAAAGCCAAATCAATTTACAAATTAAACACTAGGAAAAATATAACTCAGATTATAATATTAATATATACTATTATAGAAGATGTTCTTTTGCAAAAACGAAATTGCCAAAGCTTGATTTAGTAGTTAACAGACGCAATCTCTTTTTATTTATTTATTTTTTCATTAACAATCCAAATGCAAACGCCTGTTTCAAATGTGTGGTAAAAAGTGACGTCACTAACACCAAAGCTTTAGTTCCTAGTTCAATGTAGTTGGATACCATATTGGTCAAATTTTGCCAACGGACTGTCTTCAAGTGGAATTTTTAATGAGGCACAATTTGGTAGTTCTGTAAAGTTTACTTACTGGCCTCAAGATGATATAGCATTGTAGCATTTAGAAATCTTCACTAACATGACATTTAATAGTTTTAATGAATGTTCTTCATTATACAGTTACTGCTTCACTCACTACCAATGAGCTATTGCAAATGGATACAAATACCTGTGGAATTTGGTTGTGTGATACATTACTGTAACAACACTGTCCCTTTTGAAGCATGGCTATATGCAAAAAAGACAAGGAAAAAAAGTAAAACTATAAGAATTAGAAGGAAGAAAACAAAATTATTTGCAAATGATATTACTTTATGCATAGACATTCCAAAAGAAGCTTCAGAACATTAGTAGAAATAAGAAGAGTTTAACAAAATTGCTGGAAAAAAAATCAAATATGCTGGCAGAGCCCTGCACCCTCCAGGAGGGGGCACCTTTTTCTTTTTCACACAAAGGCCTCAACAGGCCCCTGGGGGCCTTGGGTGGACAATTTGATACAGGGTGACAAATCTAGAAAATGCCCCTATCACACCAGAGGGTTGGCCTCAGGAGGCCATCACTGCACTGCCCTGAGCACAGCAACCTGCAGGGTGACAGAGCAAGGACGGGCTCTGCCCACGCCACGGGCATTCCTGTCACTGCTGCCAGAGAGAGACAGAGCATCCTCCAGGTCCCTGCATGGAGTGTGCTGGCCACACATGCGTTACTTTTGGCTCTCCCTTCAAAGGAGGTGGGGAAAGCAAGTCCCCGACATACTCCTCTTTAAGAATGAGCAGTGTCTGAACCACGCCCCGCCTCCCCTCTGCCCCCAAGACTCAGAAGGTGAGGAATTCCCCAAGCACTGGAAGACGGTCTGGAGGCTGGGCTGCTGAGGAGAGTGCCACACACTTGTTGTTGCTGTTTCCAGTATTTGTTTCTGTATTGACCTTTCTGGCATTCTAAAGAACAGACAAATGAGATGCTTGAATGTAACAAAAGACTATGGGAAATCGGTTGAAAGAGGTCAGTGCATGTACAAGTGAGGATCTTAACTGAAAAATTTTTTTTTCTAATAATTGAACTGTCCTTCAGGCTACCGAGATTCATTCCATTTAAATGGATTGTTGTGTAACATGAGCAGATGCAGTAATTTAGGTGTCAGTTTAAAATGAAAGAACTAGATGTGATTAAGTTTAACTCGATGTCTCATTTATTGAAGTTTGACCCTGTAATGTTATTTCTGTACACACTCACACAAGGATGGAGCGCGCTACATTATACATAGAGACGTAGGTGTAGCAGTGTGTGTGTGTGACAGTATACATGTAACATATGACATATTACATAACATATACATGTATCTGTCTCTATGCTTGTGATCATTCTTGTAGCTTCGCTTCTATTTTCTCACTTCATCTTGTATGTACCTCCTTCTCCTCTCTTTCCCCAGCACTATTGATTCAACCTGACACCAAAGCATCGTGTTTCTCAACCATCAGCCACATGTTTTTGATCCCGCTTCAGTGAATTCAATTAAATAAATATTTGTCTACGGTGTGCAACGTATACAGATGTTATTCGAAATTCAGCAACGCGTCTTTTCTCTTTGTCTCCCTCCTCACAGCTCATCGCAGAGCGAGCTGCCCCAGATGGATCCCCCATAAAAACAATGAGATGGATGGAGGGAGTATATAAAAGAGACACAGAGAACAAATGAACCCGTTATCCACGAAATATCAGTATATCAGTAAAATACGTCTCTTGGTCACCACTTTTCTGTTTTTATTCTTTAATGTCTGGAAACACCTGATTTTAGCACAATCATTGGAAAGCAAACTAAATACACTTAGAAGTTCACTATATAGAAGATGAAAACCTGTGGTGGGTACATTAGAATAAGCTATTTTATGGTATTTCATATAAGAGAAAAAGATTCGAGATGTCTGTCTTATTTTCAGTTCTCTGTTCCAGTACTCAGTAAGTGTGTTCTTACAAATTAGAAAATGACAGTATAAAATGTGCATTTGAGATTAGGAAAAAATGTTCTGAGGCACTTGTACGAGAATTTAATTAGATGCGATTGTTACACACGCTGCACCCAGCGGGTGCCCATCGGTTGGTAACACTTGTGAACCCAGGTCTGGCCGCAGTGTCTGTGGTCTGGGAATGCAAGGGCTCCCCCGGCAACCCCGGCGGGGCAAGACCGGTGACTCTGCAAAGCAGTGTGTTAGAAATCTATTTAAGAACCTAATAAGGACTCAGACAGTTGTATTGCTTTTAATCTAAACATCTGTCTTGTCCTCAACAGTCCCGAAGACATGGATTATCTATTACTACTACAAGTTCTGTGAACTGAAAGTCCTTCTACAGAAGGAGATGGTAGTTGGCGATGTTAAAAAGACAGCAGAAACTAACAGATTCTGAAAGGAAAAGGGTCTGCTTTTTAGAAGCAAATATGTAACACACCGGCCAGCTTAAACTCGAGGGCTGGGACTCGAATGTAGAGAGATGCGAGCCAAGAGCTAGACAGAGCCCTGTTCTTGTTTACGTGCCCCTGGTCTGCCCCGTTTCCTCTTCCCCACAACTCCTGTTCCTAATCTTCACCCTTCCTTTCAGGCCCCTGCTCAGTTCCATCCCCTTTTCTCGGCAAGTGACCTTGCCTTTTGTACCTTCCAGCGAGAACAGGAGGTCAAACTCTCCTGGAGTCCCAACTTTCGTGCTGACGCAGGTAGGTGTGTGATTGTTTGCTGAGTGTCCGCACACGTCCCCTGCTCAGCAGAAAGCCCCGAGAGATCGGGGTCGGCGCCTGTTCCCCAGTGTCCCTCCCTAGCACCCAGCACAGGGTGTACCAGGGGCTCCAGAGGACCCATACCACAAATGAATAAATATACTTCCTCCTCCTCATTTATACATTTTTGTTTTTAAAATGTTTTGTTTTTAATGTAATATATTATCATGGTAAAAACCCCAAACCGTACTGAATTACATTGAAGGAAATGTCCAAGTGGCCTTCCCTGGAAAATCCCACGCGTCCCCTTCCTCACCTCTGCCTTTGCAGCCCCAGCTGGAAAGCAGCCTTTCCCAGAGTCCCAGGTTTCATCCTCTTGTGGTCTCTTCTAGGAGCCACTTTCCCTCCACGTGGACAAGTCAGGGAGGGGGGCTCACTGGGGTGGTTACTTAGCGTGGCCAAGAGTTGCAACAGCTGAAGGTGAGGGCAGTAGCGTGGCCGAGAACCATGGCCAGGTGCCAGAGAAGCTACATGAGTCATCAGACCTGAGGGGTGAGTGCAGGCTGAAGGGTCAAGTAAAAGGTGGAGGGAAGGCAGCAGGAGGTCAGCAGTGGGCGTGCAGTACAAGGCCCAGTGAGGGGTCCAGGGCCACGTGGATATAAAGCACTAACTGGACAGTCACTTAACAGGAAAACATTTTCTGAAGAAATGTATGTGCTTCTTAAAATCTCTGTTAACAATATTTTAAAATATTGACATCAATAATAAAAGATCTAAAAAAACCCTGCACCTATCTAACCTCAAATAAATTTGTAATGTTTTACTTATTTAAAAAAAAATTCCAAAGCGTATGAGATATTGGCATTTGTTTAAGTCAAGGGCCGGATACATGGGTGATGACTATATGTCTCTGTGTTTTTTGTATGAATGAAGTATGTCATAATGAAACAACAGCAGCAATGAAATGAAATATTCCAGGAAATAAAGCCTAAGTCTATAAAAAGTCAGGTCAGAAAATTAAATATCAGAAGTGGTTAAGGGGAAAAAAAGAATCAGAGGCATTGCCGAGGAGCCCCTTGGCCCCAGTGGGAAATGTTTGAGGCTCAGCCTTATAAGATGCACCCTGAAAGCCAGAAGTTGGCCAATGTTGTTTGCCTTGGCTGCACATAGAAGTCACTAGTCTGGTTTAATGAGGAGATATTTTTCTTGTGAGACAGCATAAACAGAAGCTGTATTTAAAGTTTGGAAGCAGACTGTGTATGTCTGAATCAAGAGTTGTGATCTACAAGTGATCTCTAATCAGAAATGGCTTTGAAATAGGATGGTAATGAAACCACTGTCTCCTGCTAGGACAACC
The DNA here is from genome assembly GCA_004024845.1 of Tonatia bakeri. Classification (NCBI taxonomy): domain Eukaryota; kingdom Metazoa; phylum Chordata; class Mammalia; order Chiroptera; family Phyllostomidae; genus Tonatia; species Tonatia bakeri. Next base: position 46,364 of record PVIA01001117.1, read on the forward strand.
TCCGTCATCCCTTCCTACCCATGAAGGGGAAGGGGTGATTTTAGCAGGCTGCTTCATCGAACCACTGACTGTAGCCCTTATATTAAGGGATGTATGGCTCAGTAATGAACCCATTTTCTCAAAGTACCTAAAAGAACACAAACTCCATTGCTTTGAGAAATTATCCTTATATGGAGACATGGACACAATTAGCATAAGAAAGGGTCATAGCTGTAACTCACAATGTTGGTGTCATTTCAAAAGGGCATGGAGTGCTTCACCTAACCTAGATTTTGCTGCTGTGCTGGGGGTTCCCAAGCCCACTTTGAACCATCCTTTTGGACTCGTCCTTGCCCTGTTGCTCTAGTGGTAAATAACCAGGCTCAGGGAAACGGCTAATGATACCTGTGTCTCACGGGCTCCCCGGGAGGGTGAAGCGGTGAAGAAAGTGGTGCCCCTCCGGGCTCATGGGCTTGAAGGAGAGAAGTTCTGTTACTCATGGGGTGGTGGCTATGAAAGGTTTAATTTCTCAAAGTCTTTTTTATCTGGTGCAAGAGCATTATGCAAGCGTATAGCTGTTTTTGCCTATTTGCTGTAGTTCCATTTTATTTTCACCAAGCTTCCGGCGAAGTCTGATTAACCCACGTAATTTGGTGTGGTGACTTGCAGAGGGAAAGGATGGGCCAGACACAGGAGTGTTCATGCACCTCTTACAGTGGGTTGAACAGTGTCCTCCAATAATTCATATCCACCTCAAAGCTCAGAACATGATCCCATTTGGAATAAGTCTCTGTAGATGTAATCTCCAGATGAGATTACCCCGAACTCAGGAGTGCCCCAAATTCAAAGACTAGTGTCCTTTATGAGAGGCAGAAAAGGGAGCATGCAGAGATGAAGAGGAAAGGCCAGGTAAAGACAGAGGTAGAGATCAGAGAGACCAGTAAGCCAAGGAACCAGGAGGATTGCCAGCAGCCACCAGGAGCTGGGACAGCAGCGCTGAAGGGACTCCGTGCCCCCGGAGGAACCCTGCTGACTCCTGGATATCGAACTTCCAGCCTCCCGAACTTTGAGAGAATAAATATCTGTTGTTTTAATAAACAAACCCGGTTTGTTTGAACTTGCTAAGCAGTCCTACAAACCCTACTTTACCTCCGTGAAGGCCCTTGTGAAAGCGGCAGCGCTCCTCTGAGAGTTGGCGGGAATCCGTGCGTTAGGGGCTGTGAAGGCCAGTGGCCGGGAGGAGCGAGCGGAGCAGAGCCGAACAGGAAACCTGGAGAACCCGGAGCCGAGGAGACAGAAACCAACACCTCTCCGCTCTGCAACCACGCTCCAAGGAGGAAACAAACCCAGAGGCAGGAGAGAAGCCTGAGGCACGGGGCCGGTGAGACTGTAGGAGTGCCCCGGTAACCTGCCCCCTTCCCTCCTGTTCTAACGCTGTCAGAATTCCACGCTCCGCAGAGCTGGACGTCTTGCCTGTGCCCTCATCCATCACGGTCTGAAGATTATAAGCAATTTGAGATAAAGCAAGCTTAAATTTGAATTAATGTCACATAAAATTTCTTGAGTATTGTCAGAGAATGAGCTATCAAGTAAAGCAGTTTTATTTTTTACTTAAAAAACAGCTTTATTGAGATATAATTCACATACCATATAATTCACTTACAGTGTATAATCGGATAGTGTTTAGTACACTCACGCACTTGTGCTATAATCAGTTCTTTCCAGTTTTACTGATAAATCACCAACATGCGTCACTGTGTGAGTTTAAGGGGTGCAGCGTGGTGGTTTGATTTACATATGTTGTGAAACGATTCCCAAATTAGGTTAAGCTGACATCCATCATCTCTTGGATACAATAAAAAGGAAAAGAAGAAGAGAAAGAAGAAATAAATACTCTTTGTGATGAGAACTGTTAGGATTTATTGTCAAGAAGTTCCTGATGTTTCACATAGCAGTGCCAGCTACAGTCCCCACACTGCACCTTGCATCCTCAGTACTATGGATCACCCTCAGTACTATGGATCACCCTCAGTACTATGGATCGCCCTCAGTACTATGGATCACCCTCAGTACTATGGATCGCCCTCAGTACTATGCATCTTATAGCCACAAGGTTGGAGCTTTTGAACAACCAGCTTCTTCCAATTCCCCCTCCCATCACCTTTCGTCTCTGGCCTGACCTCTTTTTCTGTAAGTTTGGGGTTTCTTTTTAGATTCCACATACAAGTGAGATCATAGAATATTTGTCTTTTTCTGTCTGGCTTATTTCACTAAGAGTAATGCCTCCATCCATCCATCCATCCATCCATCCACCCATCGTGGACACTTAGGTTGTTTCCATGTCTTGGCTATTGCAAATAATGCTGCTATGAACATGAGGAGACAGATATCTTTTCAAGTTTCTTGTTGCCTTTGGACATTTCCCCAGAAGTGGTATTGCTGGATTATATGGTAGTTCTTATTTTTAAGTTTCGAGGATCCTGCATGCTGTTTTTCTATAGTGGTGCACCGATGTACAATCCCACCAGCAACACATGAGGGTTCCCTTTCTCCACGTCTTCGCTACCATTTGCCTCTTGTCTTTTTGAGGATGGCCATCCTACCACGTGTGAAATCATGTCTTTGCGAGCTCCTAGGTGTAGAGGACCGTGAACATTCTTGGAGATGCAGCACGAGCGCCTGTCCCTGATCATTCCAGAGACCCGGAAACTGAGGTCTCAGGTGCTGCAAGGCTGCGGAGACCTCGCCGCACCCAGTGTGAGGCTGTGGAATCAGAACCGGCTTCTCCCATCGTCCCTCCCTTTCCCACAGCTCCCCCTCCATCCCCACTGTGCCCTGAGGGAGGGGAGGGCAACTCCTGTCCTGGAAGCAGGCTTGGGGCCTTCAGCTTTCCGAAGTGAACATCTGAAGCCAGCTGATGACTGTCTGTCCAGCCCTCTCTCAATATTAAACAGATACCAATGATTTTATTGGAGTTGAGTCACTAATTACAGTTCTTACCTGTGAGGTGGTAACGTGCATGTAGTATTAGCACAGTCCCTGTAACACTGAGATGGTAATACCAGATTCTGTATGTGTCTGTGTTTCCCAGAACAATAAAACACAGTTTGCCAGAAAAGCACAATTTAATAACTAAATTTTAGCATTCTAAACATTTCTAATATACTCACCTTCTTTACTCTCACATATAGAGGTAAAACATTTGCCTAACAGCAATGTTTGGCTCCAAGGCCATTGGAATGGTAGGTGTGTCCTTGGTAGCTGTCTTAAACTTCATAGAAAACATGATTATTCTTTCTGAGAGAATAGCTCAGGTGTGGGTTCAGCAGTTGGGAAACTCACCCTTCAGGCTGTCGGCTGCTAGTCCAGGAGCTGCCATGCCCCATCTCCTTTCTCTCCCCTGCCCCCAACTCATTTCCTCCCACTAACGTGCAGGAAAGGCTCTCGGGGCTGAGCCAAGAGGCGGAGGAGGATGCAGGAGCCAGTGTGGCTTCTGCTTCCTGCCCAGAGGCCCAGGATCAGAGAGGCCCCTTCGCCCCACCATTGCCCCAGCCAATCTCTGCCCTGGTGGATGCCTGGGTATTCTGGAGACCACACTGAGTGTGTGGACTGGGATGTCCCTCTCTGAATTTTATGAAGTGGCTCCTTGGGCAGCTGTGGTGGAGTAGGTACTGGAGAGGGGAGGAGGAACAGGGTGGTGACTGCAGCTGACCATAGTGACTGGTGTGTGGGCATGTGTGAGGTGCCCCCATCAGACATACTGGGAAATGACCAGGAGCACTCTGCCAGGACGAACCAGACCCCAGACCTCACGTAACTTTGATGGGAGCTCATATACATAAATGTGTGTGTGTGTGTGTGTGTGTGTGTGTGTGTGTGTAAATAACATAAATATAGTACTATGGGATATTATATTATATGATGTCATATATTTTGTCAGATCATATGGTATTGTATTACCCTCCATTAGATTTAGGCTTTTATAGGAATAGAACTTTGTATCTTAGAATAAAAAACAGGCAATAAATATTTATTACTAAAAAAAATGTATACATTTTTAGGACATTAAAGTTCTGTATAATGCCTTTATATACACAGACCTGAAGAAAGAAATAGCCGATGGGTTTACCCTTTTGCCTAATTTCACATCTTAAAAATTTACTTGTCCCAATTCACATAACACAAATTGGTGGTAAAATGCTGGGGTTTTTTTGAAAAAGCATCTCTAGAATGGGACTGTTTTAACAAAAGTCTATTTCTGTATTCTCTTAGTTATGTACTCTCCTTTACATTCTTTTATTTCATTTCCTTTTGTCATTAAAATGGGCAAAAGTTATGCAAATTAATTTTATCAACTATATAAAATGGTGCTTTTCATAAGTGAAATAGGAATGAATGATTTTTTGCAACTACTCAGGGTTCTATTTTCTAATAATCTTTTGCTTGTAGGACTGACACATCACGAGGAAATGGACGAACAGAATGACCGCCCGGAGTTCAGTTGCAGGACTCTCCTCTCTCCCAGCCGCTAGGAGGCTGTGGCTGGTCGGCCCCCTCTGCACCTTAGTGTTAGCAGTGTCGCACATGCCCATCCTTGCCTTCAACTGCCCTTCCCTCAGAGTGGCCACCGCATCGCCATCTGCAGGATTGATTTCAGCCCAGCTCAGAGGAATCTTATGTTCAGGGACTCCGTCTCCCGTCACTGGTGTACCCAGAGCCAACAGTGTGATCCTACATTGTTTCTTTCATCTCCATTCTTCCTTGGACTCCAGTTCCCTTGAAGAGACTTAGTATCCTGCTTTCACTTCCCAATGCCATAACAAGGTCCTTCTGAGGCTCAGAAAACCCCATGACCCAAGTGCTTCCTGAATCTCCTACAGGAGGTCCTCTCTTCGCCCTCCCCGCGCTCCCCTCTAGCATTTCCTCAGCAGCCACTCCCCCGCCTGGCGCTCTTGCACCTTTATATACAGTGAGTTATCACCAGGTCCTTTCGGCGTTGTATTTGGTCTGCTGGCCCTGCCACCCTCCCCACACAGCCCTCAACTCTGTCTCCTCCATCGGGGAGCCTGGTCCAGATGTTCTCAGTCTTAGTAGGAGCAAGAACCTCTTAAGGAATCTGTTCATATGAATTCCTGCTCATTCCAGAGATTCTGAGCAGCAGGCCTGGAGTCAGATTGTGGAGTTTTTCACAAGGACTCTGAGGAATTCTCAGTCAGGTGGCCATCCAGAGACCCTGCTTTGCAAAACACTGATTTGATTCCAGGCCCAATGCCATTTCCTCCCATCCCCCACTGCCCCCTGCTAAAGTTCATGGACCAGGATTCTGGAGCAAGCAGCATCTATGTAATAGGTACGGACACTGAAATTCACAGAACCCAATCTTTTTAGGGACCTAAGTCATACTCTGGCATTAAGTGATGGTCCCAGGAAAGGGCGAGAGCTGGCCTTCCAAGCAGACATGTCCCAACCTGGGACAACTTCAGGCATTTCCAGAGATAGCACCATAGTTTCCAAACTTGCTCACACGTTAAAATGACCTTGGGTATGTTGTTACATACAGATTCAAAGTCACAGCCCAACATTACTGAATCAACTTCCCCAGAATGGAGTCTGGGAGTCTCTATTTTACTCTGTGCTCCAGAGGAATCTGGTACAAACTGGTGTGTGGACCTGTCAGTGAGGAGGGGCTCTGCGGGACACCACGGCGTATTTCTTCCTGGCACCCAAAATTCCACAATGAGAGATGCGTTGCTTTGGCCTCAAGGTTGTTTTATTATTCTGCTAATATTAAACATCTCTAGGAAAAAGGACTCCTTAAAATGTTAAAGAACAGGAATAATGAACATTAAACACTACTGAGTTCCTTTGAGGAGAATATTGAGGTATGTTTCAACAATGTCCCAGCTGGAACCATGAGGCTGCTTAGTTCTACATATTTTCTTTCTTTTTTAAGGTTTAATTTGTTTATTTTTAGAGAGAGGGGAAAGGAGAGAGAAAGAGGGAGAGAAGCATCAACTGGTTGCCTCTTGCATACCCCCAACTGGGGACCTGGCCTGCAACCCAGGCATGTGCCCTGACTGGGAATTGAACCAGCGACCTCTTGGTCCACAGGCTGGTGCTCAAGCCACTGAGCCACACCAGCCAGGGCCATATTTTCACACTTCGTGCTTCTCAACACTGCCTTCCACCCCATCTCAACATTTACTCTCATTTAGAATAATTATTGCTTACATATATACTCCCCACCACTAAACTCTAAATGCTTAAGAACAGAGAATGCCTGGTTTATCTCTGTATTTTAGACATTACTCAGCATGTGAATGTTCAATAAATTGTTCCTTAATGAACACAAGATAATAGCTTAAATCCTTACACCTCAATGCCAGTGAGTTTATCAGGCCTTTTCCTCTGAGTAGGTATTGACACGGAGAAGGGTGAGAATATGAGGACACTGGGACATCACCCCCTCCCCTGGCGCCCCACAAGTTCCCATGGGGCAGGAGAAAGCTGAAGACATGCTTGATGCATCAAATGGTTGTGCTTTGTGCTGAGGTCAGCTGTAGAAAGGGTGCCCCTCCTGTATCAGCTCACCTCTTACTGAGGCTGCCACAGCAGAGCCCTTTCGGGGCTTGTCTGCAAGCGAGAAGAGGGAGTACCTCTGTGGGCTTGGGTTGACATCGTACCTGAAGGCTTGCTTGCCCTAAGTATTCAGTCTGCTGATATCTAAATAAAAACAAGCCTCTGATTAAATGGGAAAAAAAGACATTAAGTTTGATAGGGTGTCCAGAGATTGGAACACTACAGCAGGGAGCAAAGCAGGAAGTTTGCCTTCCTGTATGGACAGAATGCTCTTTCTGGCCCTGCACCAAAAATAAAAAAGAAAAAAAGAATAGGAATAGGGCAGTAAACAGGCATGCAGGGACCAGAGGACATTCAAAGGAGAAATAGGCCAGTGTGCCAAAGTCACATTCCATCCAATTTACTCTTCCACCTAACACCAACTTAAAACGCCTATGACACGGGGTGATTTTAAAGTGAGAGCTGCAAAACGCTAGGGTTATGAGCAGGAAGCTCTGTTTGACAAGGATATTTGGAAATCAAATGTCGTGATCATCTTAACAAACCTGTGCACTGCCTCATACCTTTGAATCAAAATGACCAAGTTTATTTGGTGGGATTTTTCCCTTTATGCTATAAATTAAACTGCTAGCATGAAAACTGGGTACATTAAATAAAAAAAGAAAGAACAACCCAGAACCTGGGATTGAGGTGTGACTTTGTCCTTCACACATTAAATACTGCAGAATATTGCAACACAGCTTTCCTAACATAGGACATGCTGCAATATGTCAACATAAGTTTAAGAAGAAATGAGGGGACTGACTGTAAACCCCAGTTTCAAATCGACTTTCCCATTTTTTTGTTTGTTTGTTTAAGGTTTAAAGGAACCTCTCTGGGTTTCATGTACCAGACGCTTCTCAAAATGATGGTACTCATTGTCCCCACACGTGAGACTCACTCTTCCCTGACCCACTCAGAGACTGTCTCCAGTTTACAATCTGGTTTATTATGAGAACCGGGCCCCTTTCTTCCTGAACTCTTTGTGGCAAATGAACCAGCAGATTCCTCCCTCCCCAGCCTCACTTATCAGCAGAAGATCTGGTATCCAAAAAATTCTACCAAACTAGATCATTCCTTCCAGACAGCAAAGGGAACAAACCTGACAACATTTTTTTAATGTTTTCCCTTTTTCCTCCCCACCCTCCTCTTTTCTCTTTCTACCCTCTCTGTTTACTTTTCCTCCCTCTGTTGCCCCAGCCCTCCCCTCCAGGGTGCACCTTCTGGAGAGGATGCAGGGACAGTAGGTGAAAACTGGGTAGGTACAGACTGGGCACTCGAGCCAGTGCCCCTGAGATCACCTTGCTGACCTCAGCCCTGCAGGAGTCCGGGAACTCGAAGTACGAACAGAGCCTGGGTCCAGGGTGAAGTCTAGGTCCTGGTCCAGCGCCGACAATGAGCTGAAACTGCCCATGAGCTGGACATGCTGTCAAAATGGAGCTGAGGTTCAGGTTGAGCACATCATCCTTGAACTCGTGATGGAGGTTGAGGAGCCTGCAGAACAGGAGGCAGAGGAGGGGGAGGAGGGAGAGTGCGAGGGGTACTATGGATGACATTCAGTGTGACGTGACTGGCCCAAGGCAGGGCAGAAAAGGTCAAAAGCATGGTACTGGGGGTGGGATGGGATCCTTACTTATTCTTAAAAGATCTGACAAAAGGAGGGGTAACTCTGGTCACGTCTAGACCAGTAGAGCCTGTCTCTGCATGCCTATGGATTGGCAGGGGACTGTGGAACACAGACCCGCCAGCCTACAGGTCTCACTGATGGGCACGCAGAACTGGAGTCAGGTTCTGGTGTTTATCCCATTTGGAGAGAGTGAACACAGAACACTGAGCAGGGAAGAGATCTTGCTGCCAAAGCAATCACTCCACCTGAGATGGACCCACCCCTCCTACCATCTCAGGAACAACAGCCATGTCCTGACTCAGCTGCAGGCCTGGCCTTTCCATAGGCCTATACATATGTTGAAGTCACTACTGTCTCGAGAAACAAAACTTCCCTCTCACCCAGCTTGAGAGTTTGTTTGGAGGTTCTAGCAGGGGAGCGCAGCTACTTGTATACCCTTGACTGAAGACTGGTCTTCTGGTGGGAAGGACATCCTCTTTGACCGAGCGCGCAGCTTTGGGAGGGACACACATGGATCAGTGAGGGAGAAAGGGGACTCCGCCTAGCCTACCAGATCTGCAGAATCAACCCTTGGTGATTGCTGGGGTGACAGATGCCACAGCCAGATCACCCTCACATCCTCCTCTCCCTCATCTTCAAGAGTCATTTTCCAGGGAATTCTTTGACCAGGCCCAGTGCACGGCAGTGCCCTCCCTGCAGTCCTTGTCATTTCATGTTTATTAGCATCACTCTTTGATTAAAATATTTCCTTCTACCAAATTATAAGCTCCACAAGGATAAGGATTGTGTCTAGTCTTGCTGATGATTCTGTCGCTAGCACCTGGCCCTTGGGAGGTGGCCCCCGAATGTCTGTTAAACTAGAGGGTGCACAAATGTGGACAGAACTGGGTTTTCTGGGGAGGGAGAGGGAGTCATCGGATTTGAATAGGGGGCTGCCTGTGGGCATTCAGAGTGCGGAGGGGAAAGATGTCTCAAATGAAACAGCATCCACAAGGTGTCAGAGCCTTCCTTTGTGCAGTTAAATTAGTCAGAATTTCAACTCTGAACCTTCCACCTTGGATGCCCTTCTCATGTGCCTCACTCTTTAGAACTTGGCAGATCTATATAATCTTGTATTTGTGGGGTTTTGAAGGCTGACCAAGCAGGATGGCATGAAAGAGAAGGGCCTGGATGCTCCTCTTTGCTGAGAGCCTTGTTAAAGGAGAGGCTGGAAGAGTCCTGGCCTCCCAGGTAGAGCAGAAGTGGCATTTCCCCTCAGTCAGTGCAGTTGCATGGAGTGGCACAGAAGATCCCAGGAAGACTTGACTTCTCCAATGTGCCACACAGGTTAGGAGGATGCCCCTCCAGACTGAAGTAAGATTAGGCTGCCCATAAAACCAATATCTTCTTCACAGTAGCGTTTCAATCTGAAATGCTATTGTTTGATTAAATTCCATCCTTATCTTTAAGAAAATTTTTACTCAGTTTTTCAACCTCTTGAAAACAGAGAAACATCAGAGAATGAATGAATGGGAAACTGATTTAGCCATTCATTCATTCAGAAAATACACTTTGAAAAAGTACCTACAGAACTTACAGTCTCAAGAGGAACCATGCAAATAAGCTATTACACAGTGAGGAGGAAAGAAACAGCACCGCAGCCGTGGAACAGGAGATGCTTGGGGTGCATGGGGAGACAAGCACATAATTCTGACCTCTCACGCACTGTCCATCTCCTAAAAGTTAAAGATTTTCATGGAACTTCGCAAGTTTTGTTTGATTTTAGATTCACTCTTGAGAAAATTAGGGAATAGATTAATAATAGTTTCCTGTTCTCCACCTCTTCAGAATGCAAACAATAGGAAAATGGGGTTTGGGTGTGGTGACCAGGGAATAAAAGAAGCAAAAACTCAGACGCTGTGCGACTGTAGGCGGTCAGCCTCACACAGGATGCAGGATCCGATCTCCTTCCCTCCTGTACAAAGAGTGAGGAAACAGGCCCAGGGGAGTAGAATAAAATTTGGGGGAGGGGTAATTACAAGAATTTATCACTGACAAGTAATGTGTTTTTAATCAGCAAATTCCATTTGGAAAAGGACACGTGGTTTAAGTGCCTCAAGTCATTCATTTAATTTTTTAACAGCTCCATAAATAGATGCAGTTGATATCCCAAATTACAGATGAGGAGACTGGGGCATAGAGAGGTAATAATTTGCCTAATTACTGTATTACTAATTACCAGTTCTGAGCTAGTCACTGTCAGCATTCAAACCCAGGGAGACTGGTTCTGAAAATCAGAAACGAAGTGTTTAACTTCACATACCACATCTGGACTATGTACACGAATATATATATTTAATGTGGTAATTCTCATTTAACTTGTCTAGGTTTGGTGATGCCCCCAAATTTTTTATTTTTCTAGATAAAGAAAATATGAAGTTAATATCAACAAGAATAAGTTTCTTACACTCAGAGGAACATCAGAAAGGACACAATTTGCCTTTACAGTAATCAGATATTTTCTGAGAGCTGCCACGATATTGCATTACCTGGCAATCATGCATCAATGTCAGTCCCTGTTCAAACACCAGTTGTGCAAAGCACGTTGGAGGCTGCAGCCTGGCCGGCTCCACCTCAGAATGTCTCCCCGGGCACTGAAATGAGAACTAGCCACCCATGCATGGTGCCTCTTAACCTAAGAGAAAAAACAATAGAGAGAGATACAAAACATCATTAGAGATAAATCACAGGTAACTTTATTTAAGAAATATCTTAGGCAGAGAGAATTTGTTACAATATGCAAATCATAGGGGTATTCTTTCATTCATTCACTCACTCATTCAAAAAATGTCAGCAGAGTACCTAGGTGCCAAATGCTGTGGCAAATGCCAGGAATGCAGATAATAACTCAGAGAACTGGCTGCTGAAGGGATGGCAGTCAAATGGGAGCCAAAGTAGTGTAATCTGATGTGCTTCTGGAGCCCAGACGCGGGCGAGTCTAACAATGGGACAGAATGGAGAGAGCTTTGGAATCAAAGACACCTCAGTCCTGATTCTGATTCTGCCTCTTACGAGTCACTTAATTCATCACTCTTTGTTTTCTCATCTGTAAATCAAGGATAAAAATACCCCCTCAGGGTAGTTGTAAGCACTGGATTCCATGCCCAATACCTGCTAGCTCTCTTTTTCACCCTTCTTCACATTTGTCCACCACTCCAAGTCCCCAGCCTATCAAGAAAAAAAAAAAATAGCCAGAGCAGTTGGGGAAGGTTTCCTTCACTTAAGTGGTGACATGTGAGCTGGGGCTTGAAAGATGAGCAAAAGGTGAGCTGACAGGCAGGGCTTCCAGGAATTGGGGACAGTGTGTTCAAAAGCACTAAGGCATGGAAGCCGGTGGTGCTAGGGAGCTGGGGATGGTGAGTGGGTTAAATAATGGGGTGTCTGAGGGGTGCAGATGACTGGTACTGTGAGCAACAAGATGGAAAGCAAAGGTAGATATTGTTGGTCAGCTGTCTGCATGTAGTGCCCTTTCCAGCCCGGAAAAACAAAAGCTGACCTCCCTACCCTGGCTAGTGTGGCTCAGTTGGCTGGAGCGTTGTCCAGTAAACAAAGGGTTGTGGGTTCAATTCCCAGTCAGGGCACATACCTAGGTTGCGAGTTGGGTCTGTGGTCCGAATGCGTAAGATCCCTGGTACAGGCGCACATGGGAGGCAACCAGTCCACGCTTCTCTCTTGCATTAATGTTTCTGTCTCTCCTTTCCTCTGTCCCTTCTTCTCTGTCTAAAAGGCAATGGAAAAATGCCTCAGGTGAGGATTTAAAAAAAAAGAAAAAGAAAAAGAGAAGGAAAAAGAAAAAGAAAACCAGCCTCCCCGAGGCCGGCCATTGCTTGGAGTTGCACAAGAGCCACATTCTCCTCTCCGAGCTGTAACTACGTGCAGTGTGGGCCCTGCTCTCCCTTTTTGCCTCCTGGAAGGGGCCTCGGAGTCTGAGCCCTGACATCTCAATCTTGGACACTACTGTTGGATCTTCTATGATTGTAAATCTAGTTTGACATTTTTGTTTTGAGATCTGGTATCTGGTTATTACATCATGTGTGAAACTGAGATGGTGAGTGATCTATCCAAGTGTCTTTTTCCTAGTGCCAGCATGAAATGGTAGTCCATTTAGAGCACATACGATAAAGAAACTCAATCATAATTATGTCATGCTATTACTCAGTTTCTCACATAAATCAGGTTCAACTTCACAGAAAAGAAAATCATTATATGGACATTGGAAGTTTATAGAGACTTATATAATTATGATAAATAAGTGCTTTTATAGTTCTTTTAAAAATCATAATTTTATAGCTAAGCATGTTATTTAAGGTTGGCTACATTGTAGACAGAAAAAAAAATCATCAATCTTAGTAAAGAAAATGCTCAGGAGCCCTGGCTGGCATAGCTCAGTGGATTGAGCGTGAGCTGCGAACCAAAGCATCACAGGTTCGATTCCCAGTCAGGGCACATGCCTGGGTTGCAGGCCACAACCCCTAGCAACTGCACACTGATGTTTCTCTCTCTATCTCTTTCTCCCTCCCTTCCCTCTCTAAAAATGAATAAATAAAAAATCTAAAAAAAAGAAAAAGAAAATGCTCAGGAGAGATGAGCTATGGAAGGGCAGACACTGAATCTGAAGTCAGGAGCCTGCCTCATGCCCCAGTCCGCCCTTCATCGGCTCTTTCAGTCACCTAACTGATCTGAACCTCATTTTCTTCTCCCACTGAATAAAGCAAATAATAATACCTATGTGGTTGTTGATTTTAGTATCAAGTAAAATAGTATTATGTTAAGAGTATCAAGCATAGTATTATGTTAAGATGCTGCATAATCTAAAGTTGTTTTACTAATTATAATAATTAATTGGAAAGATAACTCATGTTAAGAGTCTATTATCAAAGAAAAAGTATTATACAAGTGCCTTTGGCAATCATTGCTGTCAAACTTTGCAATGATAACCCATAAACAAGGAACTTCACATGCATGGTGTTGGAGTAATAATTTGTTCTATTTCCTTTCTAAGGTGTTTGTTCACACTAAAGTTAGTGATGGCTCCAGATGATTAGACCTTAGAGATATTCCTCGAAAAGGGGCAGGATCACAGGGAAATATTGCGTACTCTAACTCAACTTAGACGGGTTAGAACCTCCAAGGAATCCACAGTAACTTTTACTACAACATTTTCAAAACTTCTTGGAGAATAGAACTCTGTTTTCAAGTACTAGCTTTAGTTCGAAAGAATATATTTTTGGAATATTTTTAATATAGACTCTTCTTAAAACAAAAGCACCCACAACAAAACCAATAATAACAATTCTAGGGCCAGTATGTTAATATGATTTTAGAGTAGAGGGGCTTAGTCAATTCAGCTTTGTCAAAGAGTAACACATTCTAACTGCTCTGTGAACCTTTTTTCTCGACTATAAACATTTTATGTCCCTCCATCACTAAATGAGTTTATAGTACTCTCTGAAAATAAGACAGGAAAAGAATGTATTAAGAAACTGGGTCACTTAGAATGTAAAGTGACTTGACCAAGGTTGCACAGCTGGTAAGTGGTGGCTCTGAGATTCAAACTAAAGCTTTTTGCTCCAGTGGCAGAAAATGGGCAGATGATAAATCAAAATGTGTTTCATCCTGTGGTCCTGCAGGAAGAATCAGATTCCAGGTCAGGGCTGCTTCGCATTCTTTCAAGTGCCAGGTTAAAACAAACCCTTGGGGATTGCTGGGTAGATTCTGCCTGGTCATTAATGGCCCAGGTTTTTTACTGTACCGCAGAAGATAACAGATTCTCAGTTTTCTCGTATCACCTAGGCATTGCGTTGAGCTCTTCTAAAACTCTAATGATATGGCTTCACAAGGTGATGAATTTGAACTTTGCTCAGCACTCCACTGCTTTATGGATGAATGGAATTCATTTCACCTCACCCCAGAACCTGTTAATAATTAATAAGAGCATATATAGACAAGTAACCCATAGTCCTCTGACAAATTAGGCAATAAACCCCTGTTTTTGATCTTTTTTGTGCCAGCTAAGATAGAGAGATTAAGAACGGATTAAATCAGCAGTGCCTTTAAAATGCTCAATAGTTGCATAGTAAACTAGTATCTGTCTTAGAATTGCATCAATTCTATCTTCATTTGTGTTTTGTCTGGAAGGGCTTTTAGAAATCTTGGTTTTACTTTCACTGACTTTCAGGTTAGGCGGAGAGAAATATGTGTCTGTCTTGATCTCCCACCGACCCTCTCCCAAGCCTACCAATTTTAACATTTTAGTAGCTTTATAAAAGGTGCTTATATTTATTAAATAAGAATCAAATGGAGAAGTGTGATCGTGTAAAGATAATCTAGTTTCAATAAGTTTAAAGGACTTTCAAAACTGTTCTGATGAATTCTAATTCTACGAAATGGAAACAAATTGAAGAGTAAAGAAGCAGACCATGTTTGGTCAGATGGGGGATAACCAGCTATCATAACACAAATCTTTCTTATATATCCTTTTAAGAATTGTTTTTAGGTTCCACAATGGTTACTCCAGTGAAAATATTTATTGCACCATCCTTCTGTTGAATTTACATTGTCGCATGGTTTTAGCACAACTTGTATTTGTGTGTACTGGCCATTTTTTGTTGTTGTTGTTTTCTGATGAGAGAGAGAAAGAGAAAGAGATACTGCTTTATTGTTCCACTTATGTATGCACTCATTGGCTGATTCTTGCATGTGCCCTGACTAGGGATTGAACCCACAGTCCTGAGTATTGGGATGATGCTCTAACCAACTGAGCTACCCAGTAGGTTTTTAAAGTTCCTTACTATTATGCATTATCTGGATGCATTTTTGTTGTTATTACCCTGTTTCTTAAAATGCTGAGGTAGTGCTAGAATTTTAGTTAATGGGAATTGTAAAATGAGAGAATTCTAGGTATTCATTTTATGGACAATGAGATGCTTCTGAACAAAGTTAAACTGGACACGTGAGAATCCAGAAAGTAATTTGTGTTGCCTGGTGACTTTGCTAAACTGTGGGACTAGGCCTCCAAAGGAGAATATTTTTCCCCTAAAGAATGACAAATGAGTACTAAGTAAACAGGAGATTGTGAACATATTTGTTAGACATGGGCTTTCTTTGAACTAAGAGTTTTGCTTTACATCAGAAAATGGTTTTAATCTAAACAATTTTTCCTTAAAATGGTAGGTAGTGCCTTTAATAAACAGAATTGAAATTGAAATGTCATTTATTATATCCTAATTTCTTTTTCATATACATCGAGGATTATGCTTCCACTGGACTCCCAGGGGAAAAGAAATTACCCCTAGGAAAGCCTCCTACCCATGGCTAAGGGTTAGGAAATACTGCTCCACTTCCCTCTTGCATAAGGTGACTTTAACTGTGAATGACAGGTTTTTCATTTGTACCCCTTCCCCATTTGTTTGTTTGTTTGTTTGTTTTCTTCATGTTAAGTCCAGGTGTAACGCCTCCAAACCCAGAGGCATTCCGGTCACCTACCACGCAGACTCTTTCATAGACTTCGAAATGAAGATCGACATGCATTTCCGCATAAAGGGCAGATCCGAGAAATGCAGCCTTGGCTAATGGAGAAACTTAATTGTCCAAACAAACAAACAAACAAACAAAAACCCCGGTCACACAAAACCTGTGTTTCAGGGAACCCAGGACAGGGAGCAGGGGGATTCGCAGCTCCTGGGCTTTGCTCCGGGGACAACGGACAGCTCTGCCCCACCTGGGAGGATGCTTCTGTTCCTATCTCAGGTTGCTGCCCTGCGATTGGTGTCCGGGCTGGAAGGGAGGGTCCACAGGAAACGCGACACTGGGGATGCTGCCCCCTATCACATGTTGGAAATTTCCACTCTTAGGCGAAAAGAAAAGGAAGAAGGTTCTCTCATTCCACCCTTTCCCGATACTTCCCCTGGATCCCAATCCCGAGAGGGCAGAAAAAAAGGCAGGTGAGTGGAAGTTTTTACATTTTCTGTTTGAGACTTGTCAATATGCAAACTCGTGGCTGGATCCTAGCTGGGGTGTGTGTGCGCGCGAGCGCGCTTGGAAACCGCACACGTGTGCAGCCCGTCTCTCAACCGTCTGGGGCTTAGGTTAGGCGTTGCGGCTCTTCATAACTTGTTGATAGTCCCAAATTCTTCTTACTATTTTCTAAAGGGCCGCACTCTGGGTAGGTCGTTGCGGCTGATGACCGGACGGAATAGAAACGAAAAACGCGGAGGTGAAGGAGTCTCAGCTCCCCTCCCTGCAAGGAGAGGCGGCAGTTCCAACGCAGCCGGTCCTCAGGGGCGGGAGGCGGGTGGCTGAACGTCGGGTCGCCCCGGCTCTGGGATTCCCTTAGCGCTGGGATTTGGAGTCGGATGGACCGTGGCCGTGCAGCCTGCCTATCGGGCGCTGGCTTCACATCAGCTCAGGATGGAGCTGGCAAGGTGTTACCCGAGCCGCGGGACCAGTGCCCGCGCCCTCAGCGCGAGGGCACTGGGTGCAGGACTTTAAATAGACCCCACGTCCCTGAGAGCGGGGCCACCCGAGAGGCCAGCGGGTTCCCCCTGCGGGGGTCTCCGACCCCAGGAGCCCCGGGGGAGTCTCCTTCAAGGGAGGAGGAAAGCCAGAGCAGTGCTGGGTGGAGGGTCCTTGGCTGTGGCCGTGGGTGGGCGGTGTGGGGCGTGCGGTAGACTGAGCCCGCGTGCGCCGTCGGTTGGAAGCAGGGTGCGGTAGCGGTCGTGCTGGAAAGAAGGCAGGGGTGCAGAAACGCCGCGGAGCAAGCGTGAAAAGTGAAGTCTTCGGAACCGAGAGAAGACATCGGGGAAGAGTGGGGCAGTCCAGGGAGGAGGGGAGAAGGCAAGAAGATAAGAGGCCAGATCCTAAGAGGGGGGAGTGGGAAGGAAAATGGAGAAAAAAGAATGAATGAAGAAAAGAAAGGACTTAGGGAGCTCCTGGAAGGGTGAACTGGGAACATCTCCAAGTCCGGAGACTAGAGAGGTGGGGACAGGGACCAGCCAGCTGTTTGCGTGGGACAGAGGGCAGGAGGGGCTGGCTCTTCGCGGTCGTGTTTAGAGGGAGGTACAGGTGGACTCTGTGACCTGCGTGAACGCCATACAGGAGGGGCTGAGTGCGGTGGGGGTGGGGACCCGCGAGTCCCCCTGTTCTCTGTGCGTGCTGGGACCGGCCCAGGAGATGCACAGCGAGTTGCTGATTTGGTTAGAGGAGAGGGGACGAACTAAACTGGGGAAACCCAGGCCAGGGACACCTGGGCCCTGCCGTGCCAGGGCGTGTGCGGGGAAGTAAGGCGCAGTAGTTGGGGGCCTTGAGATTCTTGGCGAGGAACCAGCGATCTCCAGCCCCAGTTCTCGGGGAGGTTTTAGAAGCCTGAGGCTGGTTTTACCGGAAGGGGAAAGGTTGACTGCTGCTGTTTGTTCCTGAGTGCAAAAGGTGCATCTCTACCTGTCTCGGGGGCATCTTGGATTCCGAGAATAGAGGTGAAGCGGCGCTGCTGCCCTGGGGCTGTGAGCCGAACAGGCCTGGGCACTTCCCGGGTCTGCATTCTTGGTTATCCACCTGGGAGAAGTGCAGCTTCTCACCTTAGCTAAGTGAAGGGGAGAGCGGCCAGGCCTTCGCTGTAGAAGGCCTGTTTCCCAGTTTTCTGGTTTCTTAATTTATGTTTGGCTGCTTTCCTGCAGCACAATCATTATGACTAAAATGGCTTATGTTGTAAAGAGAGCATCCTGCACCTGGATCACAATCTCCAAGGTCACAATTTGCAAGGCCTGGTGGCCAGGGCTGTAACTTGGGCTTGTTTCAGCTTTAGTTATAGCCTTTTGTAGACCTTAACTTTGGGGGCGAGGGGGTTGGAGGGGGGAAATAATCCCATGAGGGTTCTCCGCTCCCACTGCAAACAAGTGTCCACAACAGTCAGTGAGATTGATGGACCGTCTCACAAGGCTCATGAGTGTGTGTGTGTGACTGATGACTCCTCTCAAATTTGAACAAATGAAGCTACAGAAAAATCTATGTTGTTGGTAGAAGTTTGTAAGGACAGAGACACTGAAGAAAACATCTGATCTTCCCAAATTACTGAATGCCATGTGTTCAGACACAGGAAGCTTTTATTAAGCTGATTTTATCACAAACATCAAAAAGCAGGAAGACTGGCATCAGGGGATAAATAACCTTCCTGGCTGCAGGGGTAGGGAGTGAGCTGAGTGAGCAGCACTCAGTGCTCTGGGGAGGCTGGTCTGTGCTAGATTTACGATCACAGAGATATCCATATTTCCTTTGTATTACCAGGTGCTTCTTTTAGGTTAACATTTACTCTCATAACCTTATGAGATACATTCAATTATTATATCTATTTTAAAGTTCAGGAAAGGGAGCTACACAGTGTGGGGAGCATAGAACATCTTTGGAAGTTCTGCTTGAACATGAATTTTTCATAACTATAAAGGAACAATTCTCTTTCACTTTGAAATGTGCTTTATCATGGGCAGGTGACTTTTCAGGGACCCAAAGCTGACCTTTTGGTCTATTGCAGGCTAACCCTATCTTAAGAAAGTCAATGGCATAATCATGTGGCTAAAGACTAAATCTTTGCAGCCCCAGGATTGTTGTTTGTTTTTTAAACAGGTGATGTCTGAGGTATGGTTACCTATCAGCATAGCAAATGCTGAAACCAAGCACAGTAAGCACAGCAGCTTGTGGACTCCGTTCTAAATGTTTTCCTTCTTTTGTGTTGTTGCCTTTGTTCATTTTCGTCAGTGTTTTTCAGGCATCTATTCTTCTTTCCCCCTAATGTTCATACTGACTGACTGGTATTTTCTAACTATTTTTAAAAACCTAAACCCTGCTTAGTCTATGTTTTATATATCCAATGCAATGATTTCTATAAAAATCAAAGGTTTAATGAGGATTAATATATTTAATATATAATTATATTCAATATTTAATAAGGGTTAATGTATTTTAATGTATATCAAAGTGTTAATTTTTAAAAATGTGCTCCTGTGTATTACCCGAAATGACCTCACATGCCACTACTGCCCTGATGACCTCTTGGAGGAAGGGTAAGGGGCGGGCATCGAGGGGGAGGAAAAGAAAGGAAAGGAGGGTTCTCTCAGTCAGCCTTTGAGCTAAGCCCTTTACATATGTGGATCATACTTAGTCCTCACACAATCCCCCATGATGTAGGTGCTGGTTATCGCCATTTAACAGAAGAGGATATTGAAGTTCAGAGAAATTAAAGAAAGAGCCAAGGGTCACATAGCTGGCAAGTGACAGTGCTGGCATCAGAGCTATGTCTCTTTTATGTCAAAGTTCCTGCCTCCAGCAAAGGCAGCAGTGACAGAAAGACGACCAGGAGAAGAGACACTTGAGGAAAGAAGAGGCTTAGAAAGGTGTTGCATGGCAGAGTAGGATGTGAGAGATGGGAGAATGGAAAAAGCGAATCACTGTCATATGGCTGAAAATCTTCCTCAGGTCCCCCTTCCACTACTTTTGTAAATGACCTAATTTCATTTATGTATTCCACAAATAAGCATTGAGTATCACTGTCTCTCAGAAACTGTATTAGGGAGTTTCCTTTATCCCTGTCTCCCTAACACCTACCACAGTCCTGGGCAAACACTAGGTGTGCAGGAAATGTTTGTTAACTAAATGAATCAGTCTGGAAGCGGGGGAAGACTAAATAAAGTTACACTAACAGCATGTTGAGGGCCAGGGAAAAATCAGATTTGAACGCACTGCCACTGAACCTGGCTTAGAAAAGGGGTCAGAGAACATTTCGAGACTAGGTGATGCCTGAGCTAGGTCTTGAGGCAGAAATAAAAGTTAGCCAGGCAAGGGAAGTAGGAGAGGGTTCTCAACAGGGAGGGCAGTCTGCACAGAGAAAGGAGAAGGTGGGAGCCCCTCTGGGAACGTAGCAGTTCAGTACCGAAAAGTGCGGGCCGCGAGGGAGGCGGCTGGGAGAAAGGTGCGATCTAGGAGGCCTCTGCGCAGTCTCTGCAAGCGTCGCGCCCCTCCGCGAAGTTCTGAAGCGACTGTGCTCTAGGGAACAAAATGACTGAATACGGTAGGTCCTCATTTAACGTGGTGGGCAGGTTCTGCAACTTTAAGCAGAAGGACATATAACAAAACCAGTTAGTTTTACCACAGGGTAACTGACATAAACAAGAGTTAAGCTCCACCAAAATGACATTGAATGAAAGGACATTATTTGAGGAATTAGTAATACATTTTATTATTTTGTCACTTCTATGGCTCTGTAATAGAGAATTATAGTCATTTAGGCTCCTTATAATGTTAGTGTTTTAAAACACATACACAAATGGAAAACCTAGAGTTTGTTGCCCTCTGCTTGGAAAAACCATGTTATTTTTCTGGTTCTCAAGGGGCTATTTTATTCTAGCATAGATATAATCCTCACAATCATGCAAAAGACCTCCAAACAGATGCTCTTCTGTGTTCTTCTCAAGGGGTCACTGGGGGGAGGCAAGGATTTCTCTATTTTAGTTTTTAGGGGCTTTATTTTTATATCAGTGTATTATAGAGGAGTTAAGAAGTGAAGATGTATTTACAATATAAAGTGAGATGGGGGATGGAACAGCAGTAAGGAATAACAGATGTTTATGCCAGTTGAGAGTCTGGCTTTTGGTAACAGACTTTGCAAACTTAACTCCCAATGTCCTTTTTTCCCTTCAGGAATCTTTTATACCAATTTTCCATTCCAGGCTCAGAGGCCTGCATGTCTTTTCACCTTTTCAAACTTTTAAAATACTGCTAGTTGTATTGTTATTAGGAAGGGTATTCAAAGGGTAAATGAAATCTACAAATAACCTAATTTCCATTAATAGATTAAAACCTTCATTCTTTAGCATTATATCCTTTTATAGCCTGGTCTCTTAATCTTTCTGAGCTTCAATCTCTTTATCTATAAAATTAATATCATAATGGCATTTACCTCATAAAATGTGTAATAAGAATTAAATAAGTTGACATCCACAGCATTATTTTGAAATGTTCACATATGTCCATACTAAATGTTCTTTGATAATGTGTTTTCCTCTTACTATCATAACTGAAATGAAGGAAACAGAAGAGAGGAAATGAAAAAAGGGCTGCCCTGGCTGGTGTGGCTCAGCGGGTTGAGAGCCAACCTGAGAACTGAAAGGTTGCCAGTTCGATTCCTGGTCAGGGCACATGCATAGGCTGTGGGCCAGGTCCCCAGTCGGGGGCATGTGAGAGGCAACAGATCAATGTTTCTGTTCCTCTCTTTCTCCCTCCCTTCCCCTCTCTCTGAAAATAAATAAACCTTAAAAAAAGAAGAGCTACATAATGCATGTGTAGAGCAGTCCAGCCCAGAATAATGGCATTTCTTAAACAATAAGATGGAAATGTTCCCTTATTTCCTGTTGCCTATTTGCCCCTATTGCTCCTGATAAATCTAATGTATATCCATCATTAAAGTGAACATCATCTCCAATTTCCTTGTTTTATTTTTGTCACTTTTGGCCACAGCTGTCACCCTGGTGCTTCTCATAGTACCTGGCATAAACAGACCCTCAGACATTTGCTGAATGAATGAAGGAATGAAAATCTGCTTCATTTTTTCTCCTGGGAGTATTTATCCTTTAACTAAACACTCTTTTCATTGGAATGTTTAAGGCCTTTGCCAAGTGAATTTGTGCCTCGTTGATAGGCAATATACATATTTTTAACTTAAATTCTTTATTCAGTGTGCATTGCTGCACAGGATTAAGCGTGCAGTCTTGGGAGCCCAGGTGTGTGGACATGAATCTGAGTGTCGTTACAGAATGGGGCTTCCTGGATTCAGACCTTGGCTCTGGCGCTCGGACTTCCTGTGACCACATTTGGGCTCTCCCACATTCTGTCCGAGTGACCCCAGGCAAGTCAGTTAGCCTGACTGCTTCGTTCTCTTCATTTGTAAAATGAGGATGAGTGAAGGGAAGGGATTGGCCGAAGAACGTACATACATGCAGGACACAGACAACAGTGTGGTGATGGCCAGAGGGGAGGGGGAGCAGGGGCTGGGGGGAGGGGGCAGAGGGAGGGAAATAGGAACATCTGCAAGGTGTCAACAATAAACATAAAGAAAAAATGAGGGGACTAGTTTTTATTTCATAAACATTTTATGAGGATTAAGTGAGATTATATATATATATATATATATATATATAGAGAGAGAGAGAGAGAGAGAGAGAGAGAGAGAGGGAGAGAAAGAGAGCATTTAGATTCGAATTTGGCACTTTGTGAACATTAGAGGTATTTGCTAAATGAAAGTTTTTTAAAACCCTGGTTTTCAATTAGGTGTAATAATACCTGCCTTACAGAATTGGTTCACTGATACTGCACAGCACAAAATAAACACCCTTATAACATTACCATTACTATTGCTATTACTATAAATTTTTATTTCTAGTTGCTGCTATGAGGAGCTGGGGCCCTGACCTCGCTATTCCATTTTTGGGTCCATTGAAAGTCTTATTGATTCTATCTTACCTTTCACACTTAATTTCGTCTACTTAGCCTGTGTTTGTCCTGTCATTTTGCCTTGCGTCATTGCCCCTTTTACATTGCATACTCCTCAGGACAAGGACTTTGCTCTTTGTTTTGGCGTACTTTTATAACATTGGGTACACTCACGGTACTATAAAATGTTAAAGAAGGAAAAGGAAAAAGATGTGACTGACCAAGAGGCCAGGCTGGCCGACAGCTGGCCGGGCTGCCGCTCTGTTTGCAGTGTCGGTGCTCCCGCCCAGCAGCATCTCCGTGGTGGCTGGCGGCTCCTGGCTGTCCGGTGACACCTGTGTCCTGCACAGCCACTGGGCCACCAGGTCGTGCTCAGGGCTCAGGGAGCATGAGCTGGGGCATGGTGGGCAAGCCAGGAGGAACTCGGGAGGCCAGTGCCTGCAGGAACGCAGCACCGCTCACAGGTTTGTCTGCTTTTGCTTGACTTTGCTGGAGAGACTAGACTGAAAAATGAGGGAAGAGGGAGAGATTCATTAGGGACTGTGGTGGCCCTTTGTGTTTTAAGGAATGTTTCCTGCATGGCTACACAGGCTGTGGTCTTATCTTCTGGAATTTTTCCCTGTGGGAGGAATGTGCTATGTGGATGTGAACGTTCTTGTGAATTCTGTGATCAAACTGACCCTGATTGTTAGAGTGATGTAACTAAAAGGGTTTGTGTTTCAACCCTTTGTGAATGCCTAAAACACAATCAGATGGTTCAGAGCACTACATAAATGGGGTGATCATAGTCCTGAGAGCACATTTCATTACTGTTTTATCCTTTTTTGTCTTTTGAAGCAGTTTTTTAGGAATAGTACACTTAAAAAAATGTATCAGACACTTTTTTGGCCAGTGTTGCTATGGTATATTTATACTTGCTATACAGGGGTGTCCATAGTATTGGTTGATATATATATATATATATATATATATATATATATATATATATATATATATATAATGTGTGTGTGTGTGTATATGGCCTTTTTATTTTGAAGTAATTATAGATTCATAGGAAGTTGCAAAGGTCACTCAAGGAGGTTCCAAATACCTTTTGCCCAGTTTCTTCTAATGATTACTTAGATATAATTTTCTTGCAATAACAAAACCAGGAAATTGGCTTCGGAACAATATGTATGTCTAGTTTTTATGTCATTTTTATCACATACAGAGGTTTGTGTAGCCACCAGCACACCTGAGACACAGAACTCCCACTGCCACGAAGACCTCCCCCTGCCACTCCTCTAGTCACACTGCCTCCTTCTCCCAGTCCCCGGCACCCAGATGTTTTCCTTCTGTATATTTTTAAATCATTTTGAGAATGTTACATAAAAAGAATCACACCGTACATGATCCTTTTGAGGTTTTTTTTCCATTAAGCATAATGCTTTTGAAATCCATTCAAGTTGGATCAATAGTTGGGTCCTTTTTTCTTGCTGAGTAGTGTTCCAGTTGCTTGACTACATTTAATGGTATGATTTTTCTTTCAATTGGTATACTTATTTAGAGCTTCAGTTGAATTCAAGAAGTGCGAAAGCCACTTGGCAAGGTGAAAAGTGTGAGGACAAAGTTTGAATAAGTTCTCTTCAAATAGAGTGTGACAGGGCAAAAGGATGCATAAACTACACCTTCATCTAAAACGGATGCCACTGGAGGATTGGAAGGAAGAAACAGGGTAGGACAGAGAAAAGTATGTATTTAACAATAAGGTATAAAATCTGGCACATTTAAAAAATGTCCACATCCATGTAATAATCTGTTCTGTGATTTTATCTTAAGATAACTCAGATTTCTTGAGATTAATAAAAACAGTGCCTCTGCTAGAGGAAATTCCCTGCCTGTCTATGTTCGGTCACACAGATGGAAAGTCAGGGACGGAGGCATGGCTGGAAGTGACAGCAAGTGGCTGTTCAGTTTGACACAGGTCTTAGGGAGCCAAAGCAGCATCTTTAGCCCCGGGCCAACTGTCAAGGGCCCAGAGATGGTCAGTGTTATGCTTTACTGTCCTTTCAGTCCACCTGCCGGTGGGAGAAGCTTTTCCCACAGGTGGGTTTTAAAATGAGAATGTTAGTCTTTACCTGAATTCTCATAAGCATGGGGAACCTGGACACTGGTGGCTGGAACCAGCTACGGGAAATGCATCACTTCTGAGCAGTACCTAGAGCAATGAAGTGCAACCCCTCCCCTCAGCCAGCCCCCATTGGACAGCTCTCCCCACCACCACCCTGCCTTCCCAGCCGAGGAGAGAACAAAATATCCACTGCTCTCTGGGAGTGTAAACCCCCTCTGAATTTTTAAATTTCCTATTTTGGGCTCTCAGAGACATGTAGTTAATTCATAGAATAACACAAGCTATCTGGAGCCCTGGCTGGACCCAAATCTGACGGAAGGCATTGCCCTAAGTCTTCACTTTTAGTGATTTCTATTATTCAAAAAATAGCCCTTATCCCACCTGCTACTGGAAGATGGAGGGCGGGTAGAGGATGCTGGTTCCAAAGCTAAACACGCAAAAGACTGACGCGGCTCAAATAATTCAGAACTCGTTGCATTGGCAGATTTGCTCTTCTGAATTGCATGTGCTGTCTTCACGATTTATTTCATTTTGTGTAGACATCAGGCACTGCATGTCACTTTGCAGGCTGCTCTGGGCCCTACCTTCTGTGTATGCGCTGTAAAGTCCCACAGCATGTGGGAGGTCAGATGAATCAGCCGGGCAATCTTGAGGGAATGAACCCTTCACTCTAAACCAGAGACCGAACAAAAGGCCCACTGAGTTCGGTTCACCTCTCTGATGGGATGCGGTTTACCTGCTGGACTAACGGTGACAGTCAGTAGGGTGTGATAGGAAGTGTAAACACACGGACTGTGGCGCCCAGCATGGCAGACATGGTTTTTTTAAAGGGGTGATAGAAAGGTTTGTTGGCTTTTTGAACTTTTTCTTTAAAGAGAAGAAATTGAATTTTTCTGAAAGAAAGTAAAACAGAAATGCCTTGTGTACTGTATCAATGTAGACAAAAAATGAAGCACTAACTTTACTTTCAAACAATTGTGTAGTAATATAGCAGTATCCACACTTGGGAGAATGAAACCAAACACAATGCTTTGCATTATTTTTTATACCAGAATTCCATAAAGTTTAAACTCCTTAACCTGGCAGTCAAGGTCAGCCTCAGCCAGACTCTCCACAAACATTCCATCTGAGCTAAAGTAAACTCTAGTTGTTTTGGGGCCAAACTTCTGATCCCATTTCTCCTGCCTGGAACCCTCTGCTCTCTTGCATCATTCTTTCTCCATAATGCCTGCTGCATTTGCCCTAGCTCTCATGCGGAGCCCTTCAGTTCACTTCCATATGTCTTGAAGATGGTGATCCTGTTAGGAATAACACCCCACGCAAAATATGTTCCCAGTGGTAACTGAGGAGCTGGGCTCTGCAGTTGGACTTGGGGATGTGAGTTCCAACTCAGCTGTTTGTTTACCAGGTTGGGTCTTCCAATGAGTTACTCAACCTTTTTTAGTGTTAGTTGCCTCACTTGTAACATGGGGATAATAATAATACCTACCCCGAAGCTGAGATATTACTGATTTGATACATGTGACGTTGTTTGGCACAGTGCTGGGCTATCATGAATATGATTGTTACTAATGAGAACTTTAAAAACTGAGATTTTAGACTTTACAACATTAACAGAATTATGGTCTGAGTGGAGGATGCAGACCACAAAACTTGATGATTTAGGCTTCTCTGTGTCTCTCAACCCTATTTGCTGCCATAAGAAGGGGCATGGCACCTCTATACCTATCAGCGGGGAAGAGAGAATCTCCAGTTGCCCACCCACTGAGACTGGACCCAAACAGATTGAAACAGAATGATCCTTTCCTTCTTAGACCTGATAGAAATATGTGTGTGGCTTGGCAAAGATTTTATTGTGGTATGAGGTAATCAAATGATGAATGAATTTCTATAAAGAAGGGAACAAATGCTAGATAGTAGTTTCAAAGAGTAATTAAAATAGCCTCACGATGAGTCATCTGTCTTTGAAGTATTTACAAATACAACCTGTGGCCTGAAAAAAGTGAAAATTTCAACAAATGAACTGGTTGTTGGATCTACACATTCAAAATCTTTATGTTTTCTGATATTTCCCTATAAATTGGTGGACATTGCGCTGAAGCCTGGCTTCAGTCCAATCAAGGGCGTGACCATTTGCGCTCATTTTGGTTATACTGATGTCTAAACAAACCCCTTTTGTGTTTTGAATTACAGATCTAACAATGGTTGTTTAGACCACAGCATACAATTATTGTTATTACAAACAGAACAATACTTGGAGTCAATAGCAAGGTAGATTGGGTTTGGGATAAGGGACGGAGTCCCACACAGATTCTGATTTCCTTCTGTCCAGAGACCACACCTCAAATAACTATTCTTTGTTTGGCGATTGGAGCTTTGTGTATGCAAATGTTTCATAATTTTTGAAGATGCCATCAAAAGTTAGGTGTGGTGCACGGGTGCACATGGGCATGCATACATTTCACAGCCACGGAAGAGGGAAATTTCTGCACAGAAGTCTCACTTATCTGGCTAAGGATACACTAAAACACTTTCTAACCTAATTAGAGAATGAGTGCAGTATTCTGGTTAGAAAGAAATCATTTTCAAAGAATTAGAATATGGCCGGAGTGCTCAGCATTGTTAACTTCAACTATAATGGCAAAACTTGTAATTGCTAGTTAATAGAAATTTCTGGCTGATTGAAATAATTTATAATATCTTTGTTCTGCTTTCAAACTTTTGGAAGGAATATCAAGACATATATTATAGTAGTTCCAAACTAAGAAGTTTAAACTTTTTTAATATGAAAAATTTCTAAGATATTCCAAAGTAGAGAATAGTATAATGAAATTCCATCTTCACCCAGCTTCCACAATGCTCAATACTTGTCTGTTGTTTTCATCTGTACCTGCATCTCTCTTCCCTCTATGGCTACCACAATCATAACTAAATTATTTCTAAGCAGATCCAAGTCACAATATAATTTGATCCAAACACGATTCATTATGTATCTCAAAAAGATAACAAAGTCTTTAAGAATAATTGAAATATTATAACACCTTAAAATAAGCCAACATTTCCTTCATGTTATTACATTTCCACACAGTTTTCAAATATCTCTGATTGTCTCTCGCTTTTTGTTTTACCCTTAGTTTCTTTGAATCAGAATCTAAACAGGGTTCATACATTCATTGGTTGGTATGTCTGTCTCTTAAGTCTGTCTTAATTTGTAGGTTCAACCACCCTCAATCTCTCTTTTTTTCCTTTTACAATTTATTTGATGATGCAACCACATCATATGTCCTATAGAATTTCCCATATTCTGAATTTTGCTGATTTACACAATGTTTAAAATGTAATTTTGAAACATCAGGATTCTGCTTCTTCAATCTCATAAAATTACTCTTCTTCCTTTGCCTGTTTCCTTGAGGATCTTCTGGCCTAGATTTTGCCCAAGTTTGCCCAAATATCCTTTTTTCTAAGTAAATCTTCCATGATTTACCTAACATTTCTTCCTAATAGAACCCGACTGACCTGGAGTGCCCATTCAGTCAGGTTTCAAAACATGTGCTGGTTTAATCATTGGGAGCTACCCCAGCTTTCTCAAGGATTGCAAGATATCACCAGCCATCAGTAGGGGATGTTTTGATTTTAACAATTGTGACACATCACTACTTTTTAAAACGTACTTTTCTGTTTTTGATATATACAGATATATTTACTAGGAAATTATATATTTGAGATTTGCTTTAAAATAATGGGCGGGAGGGTGGGAGTTTAGAGCTGGTGAGGATGTGGGGAAAGGGAACCCTAGTGCACTGCTGGTGGGAGTGCAGACTGGTGCAGCCACCGTGGAAAACAGTGTGGAATTTCCTGAAAAAGTTAAACATGGAACTGCTTTATGACCCAGTGATGCCACTGCTGGGAATATACCCTGAGAACCCCAACACACCAATTCAAAAGAACTTGCGCACCCCTATGTTCACAGCAGTACTATTTGCAATAGCTAAGTGTTGAAAACAGCCCAGGTGCCCATCAGTAGATGAGTGGATTGAAAAACTGTGGTACATTTACACAATGGAGTACTGTGCAACAGAAAGAAAGAAGGAATGTCTACCTTTGGTGACAGCATGGATAGAACCGAAGACTATTTTGTTAAGTGAAATAAGCCAGTTGGCAAAAGACAAATACTATATTACCTCACTTAGAGCTGGAATCTAATGAACAAAACAAACGAACAAGAATGAGAGAACCAGAGGCATGGAAACATAGAACAGGCTGACAGCTGTAGGAGGGGAGGAGAGAGGAGGGAAATAGTGGAAGGCTGGGGAAGGGACTGGTCAAAGAACATGTATGAATGACTCATGGACACAGACAATGGAGAAGGGATTGACTGCGTGGGAGAGGGGTGGGCTGGGTGGAGGGGAGCAAAAGGGGAAAAATATTGGGACAACTGTAATAGCATAAACAATAAAAATAAAGTAAAAATTCAGCATATAAATAGTATTTTATATTAAGTATTTTTATTTTCATTATTTTATATTATTATATTTTATTATATATTAAATATTTAACATTTGGGTAAATGGTTTGGAATGATTGAAAAATATGAGTCATGGAGAGATGCATCATAGCTTTTGTGATTTATCTAAGCCGCATTTAAGGCTGTGGTGTGGCAAAGCTCATCGACACGCCCCTGTGAGACGTCTATGGATAGCTGACGAAAGACTCCTAGAAGAGGAATGAACCCACACCATTTATTTATCCCATGGGAAAAGACATCAGGGTGGGTTATGAAGGTCACACAAGCATTCCCTGCTACTATGCCAGATGGATGTGCAGGCTCTATTTTCCAAGGTGAAAGTCAATAGCAAACCTTTCCCAAAGCTTACCACCTTTTCTGTTCTCTTTATTCTGTTCAACTGTTGAAAAGATAGGAGAATTTAATGACTTATCTTTACACTAGGCATATATACGGGAAAATCCTTTTTAAAGGGCCTTTAGCTTTATTAATACTTTTCTATTACTTCATTAGTATCATATTTAAGTGACTTATGTGATAGAAATTAATTTTTAGAGGGGAGGTAATTTCAGGGGAGAATGGGAAGGGTTTACAGGAACAAATATAAAGGACACATGGACAAAAACTAGGGGGGGTGGAAATGGGAGGGAGGTGGGGAGGGATGGGTGGGTGGGCTGGAATGGGAATAAAGGACAGAAAAATGTACTTGAACAATGATTAAAATAAAATTTAAAAAAATTAATTTTTAAGTGTAATTTGCTATGTACTAGCAAAATATAAGACTCTGGGCACATTTTAATAAAAGGTGAAAAATTAAAATTTAATTGTATTAATATATAGCAATATCATTGGTAATATTTTTATTTCTGTGAGTGTAAAAATATTTTACCAATCCACACAATCTCAGCCCCAACCATATAACCATATCCTCCCCATAAGCTGTTAAATTACTCATCCTGTAATTCTCTTGTCATGGACTTTTCAGAAATTTAATCCTCTCATATGGTGAGAGGTTATTTTGTGTCTTCAAATCCCTCTGAGCTGTCATTTCCTGCACAGTCACTTTTTAAAAACTTTGATCAGAATTAAAATAAAAAGCTAATTGGTGCCTCTTTGTAATTTTTTCAATAAAACTAATATTATATATGTATGTATTTTTGAGTATCTAAATTTGTCAATATTTTAAGTTTTGCAAAAAAATTAGAGAAACGATTTGAAAAACCATGTGAGTACCTTTTTTTTAACTGCCTTATTCTCCACCAAAATTAAGTGAGAAAATAAATGAAGGCAACAAACTTTTGAGTACAGAAAGTAAGGGAATAGTCAAGTGTGACAGACTTCAAATTTTGTCGGATTTAAGCCACCAAATATACCAAATATTGAGACCAAAAGAAGACCTAGTCATCTGCCCACCTGACAATAAAGCACAAACCATTTTCTCACTAAAAAGAAGAAATGTCTCATACTTGTTCTTTGAAATACGTGTCTCAGAGTGGTTTTGTTTCAGTTCCCTCAAAGTTCATTTTTAACGAACGTATTCAGAAAATATTAAGTAAAATAAAAATAAGGCATTATATTTACATGTCCTGTTTTTTATCAAATGATGGCCATCGGCCCAGATCCTTACATTGCTATCTATGGCGGTGTGCTTTTTGCCAGCATCACTGCTATGCATACACACACATCGCACCTGTAAGATTCCTATTGTGAATACGTACTTAGAAATGTTATTACCATACATATTTCTATTTGCAGAAACTCTAACTGTATTTTTACAACTAACATATTTATGTATGTTTGTTTTTTAAAAAAGTCCTCCTTATCTTAGAAACACATATATGCTTCACAGTGCAGTGGTTGCTAAGGCAAGTTTGTGTGTTGTATTGAAGACCAGACCAAGGTAAACAGAGGTTGCGTCAGACTGAGGTCGTGCTGGAGGCATCAGACCTGTGTTGTTATTTCTGCTATAAATATGTATATTTTCAGGGTTCCCTACACATGAAACTTTAACTTCCTAACAAGTTAACACGAGACAACAACTGCTAATGTTCATGTGGATGAACATTTTAAGGGGCCCCCTAAAGAAAGCTGTATTTCCTGAGGATCTGTGAATATCACAAACAGCAGAAGTTTGGGGACCACTCCTGGAATGTGTTTGCCCAGTAGGCCAAGGAATTAAATTTGCCATCTGGTTTTTGGCCAAGAATATGGAATGAAATTTTTGAATTGGGATTTAGTTAATATATGATAATTATTCTTCTGAATAAAAACTAATATACTGCTAAAAATAGTAAGTAGCTAGGCTATTTTATGTGGTTCACTGATTTAAAAATATATGTACAACCAACGACAACAATTAATATTATTTAGTTCTTACTATATCACAGGCCCTATTCTAAGCTCTTTACATGTATTATCTGACTTGCAGAAAAGGAAATAAAGAATACACATGCCTCCTTTAACATCGTACTTTTCTGTACAAAATTAAGGAAAAAATGAAGGGAATGAGGGAGAAAAGAATAATAGAGTAAAAAATAAAAAGAGGTCTTAATTTTTCAGTATAGTCAAGATATAAAATAAAATGCCCGAGACAGGTACCTTCTAACTACTTAGAATTCTTGAAAAACCATCTGCCCCCTACTGCCCATCCAAATCTACTCAATACACGCATGCTGTCATGTTCATCTTGTGTCAATTATTCCCAAGAAATCTCAGCAGTCACACAGAGAACACCCAAGTGTGATTAGATAATGCAAAGCTTTGAAAGAAAGTTGTTTCTTAAACATTTTAGAGGAAAACTCATGTGCTACAAAGCCATGTGACCTCATCTATTTCTTCACACTGAAAATCAATCAATCAATCAATATATAAATACATACCTAAATATTTCTTATGGGTGTATCTAAACATTTGTGATAATGCACATGAGTACTTTTACTTGCTCACATCCTAGGGGTCAAAAGAGTAAACAGAGCCTCAAAATTTTCACTGTAGTGGGGGTGATTTAGTTTATGGAGGTAATCAGGGAGAGATTACTCTGTTGAGATGACATCTAAAAATGTGTTTCATCTTTACTGCAACATATTTCTAAATCCTTATATTAGTGTGATAAAAATAAGTTATAGTATTAAATAAATATTTAAGGAATCTTCTCTGTGACCAGACTATGACCAGAAAACACTGAGTAAAATCCTCGGGGGACTTTGAACAGTTCGCTGAAGCTCACTTTCTCTCTTCCTCACTGTAGTTCTTGCTCCTGTTGGTTCTTTTCATAACTGAGCATGGCAGTGATAAAAATCTTGTTTACTTCGCAATTGCCCCAGGAAAACTAGTCGAGGGGATTGCACACTAGACAATTAAATAATTCATCAGACTAGTTATTACTATCCTACCACGAAATAGTGCTACTGATTTTTTAAAACTAAATTTGCCTTACAAAAATTAAACTGAGCTGTTGAGACCATGAATCTTCCTACTCTGGATAGGTACTAAGCCTTAAGACACCTATATTTATATAATAAATGCATTTCAATAGTATTCTGTTTAGGAGGAAACAGGCACTTATTCATGTCAGCATATTTATACTCATGTGAGAACAAGTCGATATGGCAGCAGCTAGAAGACCAGCTGTGAGAAAGGGAAGGAGATGGAGAGGATGTAAAATACTGGAGTGCACATCACCGATTTCCATCAGCATTATATTTATTTCCATTTGTACCTACACCACCCAGTAGGTAAATAAACTGGTATAGTTCTCAAATGGAATAAGACTATTTTATAAGAACACTAAAGGTTTTTAATTAATGTTATTTTTAATATCAATAAAGCTTCCTATTGGAAAATGCCTGCACATGTGTTTCCTCATTTCTAAATTTTAAAGAGTGATTTGGGCTGGACTTAATAAAGGACTTAACACTGCAGACTTTCAGACACAAATTTTAAGCAAGCATATCCAGGTTAACCTCAAATGAGTGAGAAGTAGCCCATATTCATGCTTGTGAGACTTCCTTGTATTTAAGAGATGAAAAAATGGAAGGTGCCCATTAATCATACAGTCCTATTCGATCAACAAGTTACCTCAAAGAGAGCCAGTCTCTCATTTAGACTTCCAGTTTATCCATGTACTAACTCATGATGATTAAAAGGGTCTTACATTTGAATCAATTACGATTAGATCAAAGTTATGTGGCTGGCCAATTTAAAAATGAATACTAAAATGTTCATCAGTCTGAAATCCTAGAACGTAAGCATAATGTTGGTCACTTACTTTGGCATTTAGAAAATGTGCCTTGGTACCCCTCTGGGTCTTCATGTTTTGTCAATCTGACTGAAAAGAAAAATAACCCATAGAAAGTCAAACCAAATCCTCCCAAATCTACCAGTACATTTGCATGTTTAAACACTGGCTCTGAGGACAAGTTCAGGGGTAAATATGTACCATGGTGCTGTTCAACTTCACAGTTTGGTTAATGTTAAACAAACACATATTGCAAGCCATGGCTCATTCCATGGTTGTTTTCTGAGATTCCAGGGGTCAGGGTCAAAGTCTGTCCTTCTAGCTTTTCTGCAGCACTAATCAATAGTTTAACAAGTGAAATAATGGCTTAATGAACAGTGACAATATACTTCCAAAGCAAAAGGCATTGAAACTAATTTAATCCTATGACCAATTTTGCTAACGTCATATTGCCCTTATGAATGAATGGTAATAAAAATACCTTTTATGTTTATAATGCTTACGTACCCCTTATCTCTTTTAAACCTCAAAGTAATTTTGTATAATGGTTTATATTAGATCCAATTTTAAAGAGAAAACTGTGTTTCAGAATATTTACTTGACTTTACTGTCTCAACAAAGGCTTACTGAACCTCTACCGAATTAGGTTTCGACGTTAGAGACAATTCCCTAAATATACACATCTAACAAATACTTACATCATGTTTACTATGTGCTAGACATTCTTCTAAATGCTCTACAAATATTAACTTAGTTAATCCTCATAATAGCAGTGTGAGGTGGGAACTATTATTATCTTCTTTTTACAGATGAGGAAACTGAGGCATGGAGATGGAAACAACTTGCCCAAAATCAAATAAGTGACCAGAATCAGGCCTAAGTAAGTCTAGGCACTTGAGCTCCAGGATCTATACCAGTTGACCCTGTGCTATACTGAATAAGACATGGTGTCTTTAGAATAATTGGCGAGATGAAACCAGTCAGATGAAGCAAAGCCAGGTATTTGCAAGTAGAAGGGAAGTCTACAGACATGGAAACACTCATGGCCGTCCTTCTGGACACACAGTAGGTGTTCAGTGATTGCTGTGTAATTGATTGAAACAGGAAAGGGAGAGAAAAAAAGACTAATGACATTTCAGTCCATTCACCTTTTAACTTTGGTGAACATTTCTATGAGGAACATTAGTGACATTGAAATATTTAGAATAAGAATTTTATGACAGCATATCAGAATTGTATGTCTGATGAGTCTCTATTGGACACTTTGCTGTTTCTTTGATTGCTATTAAGTGTAGCTACCAATGATTTACATTTTTAGGTTTTATAGTCCAAACGGTGGCAAAAGAAGCTCCACCTGAAGAAGGAAATAACTATTTTGCCAGTTTGAACTATATGGTATTTATAGTGTATTTTTGGCACATTGTAGATACTGAATAAATGAATGAGTAAATTTCATTTCCTCCTCCCAATGGTCTTGTTATAGCCCAGGAATTATGTGCTCCTTATAAATGAGAAAATGAAGGCCCAGGGAGTTCACACAGATATTGAACTAAAGTAGTTTTTATTACCTTTCTTGCCTGAACCCTTAACCATAAAGCCTGGCACATAGGTGTTCAATAATACTTACTGAATGAATAAATGAGGATGACTCCTTATTATGCTATACTAAAAATTGACTGTCTCACAACATTATGAAAAAAATATTGAGGCTCTAAGTATATTTTAAAATCTCCATTTTTCTCAACCATATTTTGAGATCTATTAGAGTACCTCTTGCTGATGAGGAAAAAACAACCCATCCTTCCAGAACAAACTGGACATACACAACTTTATCTGGACTGTAAGTAACTCATAAGTGCTCATTTAGAATTGAAGATGTTTTAAGAGAGTTGACTGTTCTGGTCCAGCACCCACGGCATTCTCGCTAGAAATAGAGATGTAGCTAGTGGCTAACGTCTGGGATTCATTAATAACTGTTACAAACCTAAGAGAGGAACTCTTTAGTTTTGCTGTTCTTGTTTTTTAATAACATTTATTGCTTTTCTCAAAGTGAAACTAATTCATGCTTTTTAAAGCTTATTTGGCAAATATAGATGAGAAAACATAAAAATTATCTGCATTTCCACAATCTGGAAATAACCACTATTCACATTTAGAGTTTTTCAGTTATTTTTCCTTTGGAAATGTTTTTATATATCATATGCATAATTTAAAAAACATAGGGATCATATTACTATTAGATTTTGTATCTGGTTTTGAAAACCTTATTATAATTTTGCTGTGTTCTTATTATTCTTTGACTATTCTTTGAACACATGGTTGCTAATTACTGCTTAGTATCCCAGGAAGGCAGCCCTCTATAAAGGGACTGATGGCTCCCTGCATGCACCACAAGCATTTACTTCAAAGTCTCACACTTGGCTCTGAGCATCAGAAGGAGCTACTGCATTGTAATATAAGGCAGGATCCATTAATTAGAATATTTATTAGAATGTTACTTGTTGCAACCCTTAAACAAGTTCTAAAGAATTGTTTTGGAGGCACAGTACCTTTAATAAAAACTTTCATTTATTCAGAATTTATAGGGTACCTCCAACGAGCCAGCCATGGCCTACTATTAACCAGGGTAAACAGACAAAAGAGATTGGTCACCACTAATCTAAACTGGCTGTCTGGAATACTTGAGTCCACCCCAAACCTACTAAATATACCTTCTGCCTGAATGTCCCCCCTTCTCTTGTCCTCCTGAATGAGGTCAAGACATTACTTTTTCTGAGTCAGCTTTTCTACATTTAAAGAAAGAGTGGTGCTACCACCTTTCTACCCAGCCCTCCAGGAATTATAATTGCTAACTCATGCAACCCATAAAGAACAAAAAACTCAGTTAATCTAGCCATGCTGGTACTGCTAACCCTCATAGCAAAGTGCCCTGTGGGGAGCCCAGCCCTGGAGCTGCTCACAGCTCAGCTGGAGAGGGAAGCACCCCACACATTCACTGAGGAGACCTGACTCGGGAAATCCTTCTTTGCAGTCACCAAAAAGTCCATTAGGAAATGTTAATGTCCATTTTATGTATATGAACTATTTGTTACATATCTTGCTCTGCTCAAATTCCTTGAATTTGACCACACGCATTCCTTATTTCAACATGCTGGATAGGAAACTGCACAGGCCAGCCTAGCACATCACCCATTACTAGGGACACGATTCTTTTGCAGCACAGATTTGTGTTATTACCTTTCAGGAGAGCCCTCCCCATTACAGAGCCTGCTGGGTACCCTTCTCTTTCTTTTGTGCCCTGTCTCATCCCAGCCCAGCCACTCAGCCTATTGGGTCGCAGCTCAAGATACTGTGGGAATCCGAATTCAAGCAAGATAACAGATTTACAAAGTGCAATCACTGATGAACTTACAAAAATCAAAATGCATAGACATTGTTCTGGGAGGGAACTTGTTTTTAAAGAAAGGAACAGGTAGTACTATGAAAGAAAGCAATGGAAATTAATGTGCTGTGGCCCCAAAAGAATGTAATTTTTTAAAAAATCATCAGTTGCTATTATGAATTAGAAAGGCAGTCAGCTCAACTTAGCACTGTATTAATATTGCATTTTATATGAAGAACTTAAATTAACAAGGCGAGTTAGCTGTGTAGGAATTGTTGTTATAGTAATCATTATAATCATTCATCTCTTAGCGGTGCTATTTTCTCAAGTAGGCATTTTAAATGGAAGAATCACTCTTCCGGTCAAACTTCTGAAAGCTCTAATTTAACATTTAGAAGCAGTATGTTAGTTACTGTAGTGGCACTCAGCCATAAGCCTTACCGACTTTGTTTTCCTTCTTTACCATGACCTAGCTGCTTAGCCAGGAACGAACTAGTGATACTCTTTCCTCTGCATCCTTTCAGTATGGGATCCAGAAATGAAACTGACCACAAGGCTTTGAGTTGCTTGAAAAGGGAAAGGTGGAGAACAAACCTTCATTGACAACATGAGCTGCCCCCCGTTTTGTTTTGTTTTGTTTTGTTTTGTTGTCAGCTGAGGCTAAAAGGAATTTTCTATTTAGGTATGTGGCAAAGTCAGTGGGTTTGTCAACTCGCACCAAACTTGTTTGCTAATTTTGCAACATAGTAATTGACTATCCAAACATTTCTCAAATGTACCATTGTATAACTGTAAAAGTGGTGTGGGCTGGGCTAAGGAGAGGGGTGCCGTCCACTAGAGGCTCTGTCCTCAGCCCACCTGGGTCACTGCACTTCTCTTCGGGAAGTTTTTAGAATGGAAAAGCAGGGCCTCTCCCAGGGCCTGGACAAGGAAGCCCTTTGGGGCTTCATATTTAGGAGGTTCCCAAATTTAGACTTTTTGAAGTCATCATCCAATGAGGTTATTCATAAAGTCATTTATGTTGCGAGTGTGTTAAGGTGTTGTTTTGTTAAACGGAATCATTTCAAATGTACTACAATGTAATAATCCTGTTTGGGATTTTTTATTATGTAAATGGAGGTTAATAATTAATAATCATGAAGAGAGGTATTTGTTACCACAGTTAAGCTTTCACCACTCGGTTGGTGATGTAGTAACACGAGTATGTAAGTACTCAATTCACTTTCAGAATAACATGGGATTCTGCTTTTTGAATGATTTATGAAGCCTTCTGTAATATTTCTGTATGGACCTTCTCCTCCCCCTCCCCCTCCCTCTCTTCCACTTCCTTCTCCTTATTTTTTTGTATGTATCCATATTAAGAGAAATAAAATAAAGGATTCAGAGTGCCAGAGCATGACATCAAAAATGGTCACAAATTCTCTTCATCACTGGAAGCCCGAAGCCCAAAAGCCAAAGGGCAAACCCTACATGAAAAAGAAAGAACCAAAATCTTGTTCTTAACTGCAGTTGTGCCAGTGCCCCTCGCCTTTAGGAATGACTTGGTGAGGCAGAGAGGTGTTCACCTCCCGCACCGTAAAAACAAGTTGGATTAATGTGAATGCTTTTTATATTTGGAGGCGGTGATATCGACTGTAGGATGATAATAGATATACAATCTTGGGACTTGGTCTACTTTATTAGATTTTGAGTTTATAACTCTGAGGCTGGAGATAAGAGCTAACTAACTCTTCTTGGGAAATAAGGCATCATAAAAACAGTGTAGTACAGAAAGGTTAAAAAGAAATAGAAAAAAGAAAAAAATGTAGGTGACCGAAAGGGAATTTAAAGTGGGAGAGAGAGAGAGAGAAAAGCAAGTCAATGCAGGTACAAAAGCAATGTAAAATTATTAAAAACTAGATAATCTGGTTTCTGAGTTATCACTGTTTCTACCTGTTTTCTTCTAATTTGGCTATAACCAGATTTCATTTCCAAGTATTATTTTGTCCTATGACTAAAATTAGAAATTTGGGGGCAGTCTTGATGAGAACAAGAGGTTATCTTTCCCAGTGTCCTTGCAAAAGGCCACGACGGTCTGGCTAAGGGATTTTTTTTTTAATTGTTGACCAATTTTGACGTGAATCCAGCTGGCACTTTCTCTTCGAGGACATCGCTGAGGGTAGACATTTTAGACAAGATGATCAGTGATTTTTAAATATGGGCATAGGTATGATCTGAATCACTTAATTTATTTTGAGCCAACAATCTTGTGCATTCAGTAGGTAATATACTGGAACACACATTCTAGGGCCTTCTCTGTACTGTTGGAAAATGACAGCCACAGATTGCTGAAAGGGGCGCTGGAGGACGTGAACTACTACCGTACACTCTCTCTCTCTCTCTGTAAATGAAAATGAGGATTTTATTGCAAGTTTTTGTTTCTCCTTGAATGAGCATGTAACATTTTGTATAGTATGTACTATTACTAGTGAAAGTGTTAAATAGAAACAGTAGTACAGGAAAGAGTCAAACTATCGTTGACCCCAATTCAAATCCTTTCCATTGGCCTTTTCTTCTGCCGTCTTTTCTCAGACAGATAAACATCGCCAACGCCAAACTATCAGAAAACCTCCTCGCTGTCTTTGTCCCGACCTCCGTCTGTACCCCAGGATCCCACTTGTATTCCTTACCTGCTGATTTTCTGATTTCCTTTAGAAGCTTTCCAGAGTTCCCCACCAGTAAAAATCTGGGTTTCCTAGTCTGAATGCCTTTTACAGTCCGGACGATTCCACTCTGTTCTATTTTGCCCCAGGAAGTCTCCATGGCAGCCAGGCTGGTTCTCTGTGCTGCCAGAATATGTCTTTGGCATGTTTGCATTTTCCCTCCAGGATTTCTCTCCATTTCCTCTCAACCCATTGGGACGTCACCTGGACTTCGAGGCCCTCCTCAGGGCACATGGGCTCCCTGAGGCCTCTCGCATGGCCTCAGCCCCCGGCACTCTTTTGAAGTCTTGGGGCACATTGTGCAGTTCTGCTAACATTAATCACGTGACACTCTGGAAAGCTAGGTGTCCCTTCACATGGACCTCTCCAACGCTGGCCACCCCTCAGTGCCCCCCAGTGCCCTCCACAGACCAAGTCTTATGACCCGTTCTCAGTGGCACTTACAGGAATTCCTTACGTGAAGGATCAGTTAAAGTATCACCTCATCACTCAGACTTCATTACTCACTGTCCACATATTTTTCATTTTGTGAAGTCAATACATATTCTGGTCCATTACCTCTTTCTACAGTGATACTTGAACCAAATCAGAGCCTCACTAAATATGTGGCATTTGCCATGTTTTAAATGTCAAAAGAGTGTGCACCTATTACCAACAGTCTATGAAATCACATTATGGTATGATTTTAAGAAATATTCCGAACACTAAACTATAATGTTTAAGTCTGTGCTTTCCTTATGAAAGGAAAGTTACTGTGAGTGTTGTCAAGACCAGACCACACGTTTCTTCATTAGTTTTGGCGCGTCTGTACACGTCAAATATCTAGGGAAGACAGTCAAACAAAAAGCAAGTTCCTAAACTACTTTAATTCAGCTGACCTTTGTCAAATTAGTTTTCATATATGTATATTTGATTTTGGGGCCAATGTTAAGAAACTTTTATGGTAAGAATTTTGCACCTAGGGTAGGTTCAAAAGAAATATAAGACCCTTCATAGAAATCTCTTATATGTGCTTCTTATTTTAATCCAACATGTGAGCTTACTGTGATTTTTAGTACACTTAAAGAAGATCAGAATTATAAGGAATCCAAAACTATAAAATTTTAAAGAGGTAAAACTTTAGGTATTTATATACTTATCTCCACCCTATTTTATATGAAGATATCATATTACAAAATTCACATTTTGCAATAGATTCATTCCTTTTCAGTTGACCCACTATCAGGTGGGATTTTATTAGGACACAGGTATTTAATTCTCTAACAATTATTTCAGGGTTTTGCTTGCTTAATCTTATACTCATCTGGTAACTCTGCAAAGAGAAGGAAATTGTAAATTAGAAAGATCACAATTAAATGACAAAAAAAATTTGTAAAGAAATATTCTTCAAATTTCTCTGAAATTAAAATAGTATATTTATTATTATTATTATTTTTCCTTAGACAATAATAATTTTCATTTGATAAAGAAAAAAAACACAGGCTAATTCTGAAAAACAAAGGACAAGTCACTAAAACACAAATAAAAGAAAATGTATCATATTGAAGTTAATAGACCAAATGGGCACATTTGATAAGGAAAAGAAAAATGGGTAACTGAACATCTTGTTTAATGTTTAATGTCTTTCATGAACTTAAGAATTTTCACTCCAAGAACAATGTTTAGTTGACTTTTCTAGAACCAGGGAATTAACACACTGCTCCGATCTAGCATTTCTGCAGATAGCTTACCACATTGTCCATTCATGTTAAAAAAGCTGATTTTCAGTATTCAAATTTTCAATTTTAAAAACTGAAAATGTATAAAAGATTTTTAAAAAATTTAATCTTCACCTGAGGATATGGTTTTTAAAAAATTGATTTGAGAGAGAGAGAGAGAGAAACATTGGTGTGGGAGAAACATCGAAGGATTGCCCCCTCTGACACCCCAGCTAAGGATCAAACCTGCAACCTAGGTATGTGGCCCCCCCCAGGATTGAACCTATAACCTACTGGTGTATAGAACAATGCTCCAACCGACTAAGACACCTGGCCAGGCAAAATATATAAAGGTTTTCCATAAAGAAAGATATACACATTTTAATTCTTTCTCTGATATGTGGAAAGCCAAGTAGATTTTTTTTTGAAAGGGAGAAAATGTCTGTTTAAAAATTCTTTAAAACCTCCAAAAAGAGTTTTGCTTACTCGGCACACTCGCTCTGGCATGGCAGCCGTGGTGACCGGGCTTATGACTCTGACCTCACAGCACCTCGAGCAACTTGGTGCCATCTGGAAGTGCCCGTCCTTCTGTAACGTTTCCTCTAAATAAGTCAACAGATCAAAAGAAAATAAGTCCTCTGCTATATAATTCATATTTTCTATGCATCCTGATTGTAATGTTTCACTTAACAGTCTAAGTCCATAACTATCATTAGTGTGTTCTTTTACCCTGACTTCAGTTCACAAACCTGTGGGAACATTAACATTTATTCGTCAACCAGAGTATAGAGTCTTGATACAGAATGACACTGATCAAGGTAGAACTTGCAGTAAGAACTTTTATTTTATTGAATAAAAGCCAAAATCCTAAGAGCAAATAGAAATTGGTGTAACTGATGTTTAATCCAAGTGAAAAACAGTCAACTGACTTAGCTTTCCTTTTTTTTTGAAAGCTGACGCAAGTTGGACCGAGGGCGGTGTTGGGGCGAGGTGGTGGTGGTGATTGGCCCGTCTCCTTCACGCCCACTGGCCTTTAAATCAATGTCTAGATGCCCAAAGGTTCACAGAAGTCAGCTCTGTTTCAGGGTTCTGTCATTCTAAACAATTCTGGAAAGACTCCCAGGACTGGATGAATAGCTAAGGTAAAGATGTTTTTCCATGAATATATGCAGTGTTAAAATGGTGTTCTTTTCTTGTTTTTATGGTATTAATTGTTTATTTTTTGTAAGTTAAAAAGTTTAAAAATATTATCTGGGTAATTTTTTCTCATTAAAAAAAGGATCAATTTAATATAATGTCAGACATTGAAATCATTTACCCAGATCCCGATTGCAGTTTTCTTTCACTGATGATGTTAGGTTTGAGCCTAAGATCAGAACACTGGATAACGGGAATGGAAATTACATTTTAAAACCAGCAGGTAACAAGGGTTCAGTTCTCTTGGTTAACTGTTGAATAGAGTGAAGGGTTGAAATAATTGGTCTTAGGGAAAAAC
Source organism: Tonatia bakeri (assembly GCA_004024845.1). Taxonomy (NCBI): domain Eukaryota; kingdom Metazoa; phylum Chordata; class Mammalia; order Chiroptera; family Phyllostomidae; genus Tonatia; species Tonatia bakeri. The sequence goes on from PVIA01001117.1 coordinate 89,229, forward strand.
ATATAAAGTTTTAGAAGTACATTCTCAATTTATAACTTAGAAGATTTTCTTTAGCTTGAAAACAAGAAAAGTCGCCAAAGAAGGGACATCACAGGCAGCAAATAGGATAGGCTAAGGGCTTGGGCGGCGTCACCGTCAGGTAAAGAAGAGACGGTTGTGTCTCACCGTGTCTCCATGTGTGACCATGTTGATGGGGCATTTTTAGAGCAAATTTACTAGAAGAAACTGACGCATTGATAGAATATAAGCATAGCTTTCCATTTTGAAGAACTGAAGGAAAGTATCTAAAATTAGAACTACACTCAAATGAATTCATTAAAAAGGGGGAGAACTGTCCGTGGATTTAGGTAGCCGTGCATTGGGGCATCCTCTGGAACGCATGCTGATAGTTTTAACTGAATGTCCAGGTGATGAAGCTGAGACAGTCTCTACCTCAGCGGGGAAATATTTTAACTGATGACGTAGGTCATACTCATGGACAGTTGTCTGAAAGTTTTGCTTTTGACAAACTAAAGAAATTTAGGTGTGTGTTCTAGAAAACATTGCTATTTTATGGGCCAACTTCTACCAGTTGTTCAGATTTATATTTGGTAATGTTTTGGTTATTTTCTTGAGAGTCTTTACACTCCTAAGAAGTATATCAATAACATTTAAGTACTGAGACATGTAATTTTGAGGGCTAAACTCTTGAGTTTTCTTTAACCGTGTTGTTTAATTTGTTTTCAGAAAAAAAAAAAGATACCTCCAGTGGTGGTTCGCTATCGATTATATACAATGCAGACATTTTAGAATTTACTGTATCCACAGCTCATTCTAGCTTATTAAATACCATGCGTTAACATGGGCAGCATAAGGAGTTCACTGTGTTAATATCACAGATGTTACATATCCCTGTACGTTTTTGGAAACTACTGTTTGGGAAAATAGGAACTAAAATTTAAGCAGGAATTTCAGATGTTTCTTGATGTTTAAGATGACTAGAGAATCCTTGTCTTCTAAGAGCACAGGTAGAAAGCCTGTAAGCAAAATAACATATTCGGATTTTGTGAATAGTTCTTTATACCTCCTCAGGTGTTTGCTTTAATTCTTACATGAGCAAGTATGTAATCTCCTTAGCAAAGGGACAAGACCTCACTGTGGGGTTATTTATTCTGACTTTTCAAGTCCTTCCTGGATGTTACTTGTAAGCTATGTCTGAGTAGAGGGGAGGAGTGAAAATGCTCTAGCACAAGCGGTCAGGAGTAGCCAAGCAAATACAGGTCTGCTGTTACTGGCAGTTTCTTCCCTAAGATGCCCCTCAACTGACCGTGGTGAGTGCTTTTATGAAAATCAATTTCTGTGAGAAATCATGTCGGAGACTAACAAGCCATCCGACTGTCCATGTGTGACTAGGATTTCACTGTTTGGGAAATGGTTTAAGAGAATTTACTATAAAAATAATATGAGGCTGATTTCATCGTCAAAGCTATGTTCATTTATCTCAGATATGTTTTGTGTGTGGGTTTAAATCTGTTCCTTGGATCCAAGGTTTGGATCTTAGTTTGCCTGTTAGGGGTTGCATGACCAGCTACTTGCTGCTTGCTCAACCAAAAGGTAAATGACACGTGAAGCTATCTGCTACCTTCACCCAGATTGCAGAGTGGATTTGCCAGAACCGGGTTGACGTGAAAGAAAACAGATAGGGATGGTGGGAAGCGCTCTGACGTGTTAGCTCCCTGTTTCCCCCCACCTATCACACATACCAAATGTTGCAGTAGCTAACCAGGGAAGGTCATAGCTAACCAGGGAAGGTCATAGCTAACTAGGGAAGGTCATAACTTTTGCCTCTTGGCTCAAGGCAGGTTTGCTCTCCAGATTTGATGTTCTTCTTTGAACATCCTAAGTAAGAAATTGAGAAATTTGCTTTTTTTGAGAGTCTTCTGTCCCAAATTTCTTAGGTGCTTCTTCAAAGAACAAGGCATTCTAGTGTTTAAAAAACTAGAATTTGGGTATTAGGAATCAGCTAGGTATGGTATTTAGGCATCTCTTAATAAGTATGATGAAACAAAGTCTCTTAATGCTAATAATATTCTAAATACTTTTGTTTCATGTTTTGATTTTGTATCTTCATGAGTGAGTGGATTCCAGCAACAGTGCAAAAGACTGCCACACTGAGGCACCCAGTCCATTTCTGTGAAATGCCTTCCTGTCACAGAGCAACTTAACTTCATGGGAAAGAAAGGCGAGGCCACACAAAGTTCTGTCAAATCAAATCTGATTTTTGTGTTAGGGTAATTTTGAACATTCATTGTGCAACAAAGCTGCTGTTTCTCTGGTAACAAGAGGAACACTTTACATTTCATTTTGAAATGTTAACCCATCAGTGAATAACAAGGATGCATACTGGTATCTATAAAGAAAGTCAGATAAAGATGCAATGGGCTTAGTGGAATATAACACCAGGCACTGTGCTAGACACTGAGATTCCATACGAGCCTACAAACTGGCCATCGCTTCCACCTGCATGGAGCTTCCTGCCTAGTGGAAGAGACGCTTCTTTATCGAATAATCACAACTAAAACTCTAAGTGCAACACGTGACAAGCACTGTGAGGCAGGGGAGAACATGCCATGAGAACGTGTAAGGGGGGGCGTCAGTTTTCAGGGTGGGGCCTCTCTGACCACGTGGCATTTAAAGATGTTTAGGTTTTTTTGGTTGACTTTGGGGGACCCCTGGGTTGAGAACGTGAGGCAGAGCACCCCAGGCAAAGCGACATCATGGTCCAAGGTCCTGACAGGGCCATGGGGGAATGAGAGGAGGCCAGCTACCCAGTGAGTGAGGGCAGGTGCCGTTCAACCTGGGCCTCAAGGGCTGTGTCTGCATAAAGCACGTGGAGCCTCACAGCATGTTAGCAGATTTGACTACATTGAAAAAGTTGTGAGAAAATTATTTTAGGGCCTTGAGCAGGTAGTCATTTGGTGGAACAATAATGGTCATGGAGAAAGAAGTAAATGAATTTTAAATAAATACAGAAAAAGGACTGATAGGATTTGGAGACAGACTGGATCTGGGAAGAGGGTTCAGGGTGGAAGGTGAGAGGCATCAGCGCTGGCAGCCAGGTTCCTCTCGTGGGCGGTGGGTGAGTGGACGTCTGTGCACCGAGGTGCAGGGGGCCGCAGAAGAACCTGTGCCCGTGGAAATCACATTGTGCAATATGCTGTACATAGTATCCTATTCTGTTATTGCATTTTTCATTCTCAGTGTTTGCCAGCATCATTCTTTTCTCACCTACCCATGCAGTGAATCATTGATTAGTTCAACAAGTATTTATTCAGAGAAAACAGTCAAAGTGTAAATTATGTTGTAAAAATTTGTTCAAAAATCTGTTTTCTCTGCTAAACAGAGTTCATCAGGTGCAAGGATTCTGTCTTATACATGCTTTATCTTTCATAGTTTCTGGTTCACGTTTCATTATCAATATGTGTTGAATGAATGAATAAATCTGTAAAATACTTCTCCACTGGAGAAGAATTCTGTGACTAATCATGAGATTAAGTTTTAGCAGTTATGATACAGTATAAATTCTTCAAAGTATGTGTTTTGAGCTGCAGGCAAATGGTTCAGAATATCTAGTTTCTCCTAATGTTCTATTATTTTAAATTGTGTTTTTAGCTGCTGTTCCCTTAAAGCAGATCAGTAATAGAATGTTAAGAGATAAAGATATGAGCTCGCAAATGTGTTCCAACTTCTGTTGTCTCTTGAGTGAGGCCAAAATTAGAATGAGGGGCCGAGGTCTTAAACCACTACATTTGGGCACATTGTTCTATTAGATCACCTTAAAAGAGTGTGGAATAAGTATTTTAGAAAAGGCAAAGTAGCATAAGTTTAGGTCTCAATTTCCTTATTTGCGAAGAGGGTACCCACCTTCTTCCCTGATGTTTGAGTGGGGTTTGAGAACTGTGTGACTAACTGCCTCAGATAAAGTCTATGTGTGCATGCATACACATGTAAAATGCTGATTACTGGGGGAGCAAAAGGGATTTAAATTTATTAAGGGCCTACTACACGCCAAACTTTGACACACATAGTATCTTCTAAACCCTCACAGCACTGCTTTGTGGTAAATGATATTTTCCTCATATTTACATCTGGAAAGACAAACCAGTGAGAAGTTAGTTAATTTGGTCAGGATTTGTACACCCACTTTTACTCATCACCCAAGCCAGACTTTCTGCTCCCCACCTGGGCTTAGTTCCCTGCAGCAGAGACAGCAAGCTGTGTAGAGGGGGCATATCTAAAAATAATTCTGGGATTAGCATGGTTTTAACACAAATGCAGTCAGTGAGTTTCCTATGAGTAAGTACAAAGTGAGAGAGGCTCCATCTGAAGTGTCCAGGACTGCCCACACGTACAGCCTGTAACCGCCTCAGGGGCTGGCTAAGTCAGGTGGGGGAGGTGGAGGGGTAGCACACTCCAGGAACCAGGACGGAATGTGCAAATGGCCTGAGGTGGTAGGGAACAAGGTGAGTTCCTGAAGGCTAGGCAGCTAGAACAAGGCAGGAAGGGTGGAAGGAGATAAGGCCAGAGAAGTAGGTGGACCATGTAGAACCTTGCAGGCCTGTTGAGAATTTTAGACTTTATCCTAAGAGTAAAGGGAAGACATTAGAGGGTTTTAAGCAAATGAACGATCTAAGTTTTGTTTTTAAAACACCACTCTGGCTGTTGCGTGAAAACTGAATAGGTGGGCAAGAGAGGAATCAAGGACATCAGTTAAGATTGTTACAAGTGACAATGTAAGAAATGACGGCAGCTTGGACAACAGTGATGGTGGAAGATGGCAGTAGACTAATCTGAGAGATACTTTAGTTACTTGTAAAACCAGCCAGACTTTGCAAAGGACTGGATGCTAGGGCAAGAAAGAAAACATTGTAACAGAACGCTGTACTTCCGGTTTGAGTAGTTGGATAAAGGGCCACAACATTCTTTGGATAGGAAACATTGGGAGAGGAAAGACCTGTCACAGTTGGATTCTGGACACATTTAATTTCAACTACCTTTGAGATGTGCACATATGTGCATCCATTGGGCCACGGGACACATGGAACTGGACACCAGAGCAGCGGTCTGGGCTACAGTTGAGCTTGAGAAGTCATCAGTATGTAAAGGCTTGGGAGTAGATTGGAAGAAAGGGGGTTTAGGACCTAGCCTGGAGGAATTCAGGCAATGAAACTTTAAACAAAATCAGACTTTTTAAAAGAAAAGCAATTCCGAAAAATAACAAACATAAGTTTTAAATACTTGTTGGCCAGAAAGCAGATAAAGCTGGAGAATCTGTGAAAGGGAGAAAGAACCAGGGTAAACCAGGTCATGCAGGGGGCGGAGCCAGAGGGAGCTGGGAGCGCGGATCAGTTCAGGCTGCCGTTTTTGCCAACGGGATAAGGCTGTGACCTACTCTGTGAAGAAATTCTGAGAATAGATTCTAGAATGGGTATAAGGGCCTTCACGGCAGGCAAAGTGGAGTAATGAGCAGGACTAGAAGCTCCACCAAGAAGACAATACATCACAGCGTTTTGCTGCCAGGAGAGCCTCTTTCCCAGAGTGCCAGCTGGGCCCAGGGAGCAGGCTCCCCGAGGGGTGCCCCACACAGAGACCATTGCAGAGAAGCCACTTACACTGGACCTGCGCGGGAGCAACCCATCAGTGACATGACCCCGCAAGACTTCAGAGAAACCCTGAGCACTACTGTCTAAGTTAACCAGTATACTCTTCATTCATAAACGTGAATGGACAACCAATGATCACTGAGAATTTAAGGAAAGTCAGCAGCATGGAAGAGAAGGGCCAAAATGAACACATGGAATGACTCCATAAAAAATTACATAATTTGAGGAGCAAAGGAACTCTTGAAAACTTCCAATCAATATTCTGAGGAAGAGTTGAGAAAATATTGCATCTGAAAACAAAACAAAGGTAATATGAAGGAATAGGAAGTGGACAGGAACAAATTATTAGAAATTAAAACCTGATTGTGAAATATAATCAGTGAACTGGTTGAAAAATCAAATGGATACAGTTTAAACAAGGTTTATCTACTCTACTCTCAATACTTCCTTCCAATACCAAATGTGTGTGTTTTGTCCCACTCACCCATTTTTGGACACCAGCTGGGTGTCCTACAATTCAATTCAATTCTGACACTGTCTACGGAGAGTTAGTGCCAGACCCCACAGGATAAGGGCTCTGTCCCACAAGACTTGCCCCACTTCAGATGCAATTGCAAGTCTTGACATCCTGTACTTCTGACCAGCCAGCTGTAAATCGAATTCAGTAATTCACTGGAATTGTTCACAGAATGCCGGAAAAACAGTTCACTTATTAGATTACCGGTTTATTATAAAAAGACATAACTCAGGAACAGCCAGATGGCAGAGATGCTCAGGCAAGCTATGAGGGAAGGGACACAGAGCTTCCACGCCTTCTCTGTGCTCCCTCCCGACAATTCCAGGTCTAACCAATCTGCTGGGATGTTTACGGAGGCTTCAATACTGAGGCATGATTGATTGAATCACTGACCATTAGTGATTAACTCAGCCTCCAGCCCCTTCCCTCACTCAGGATGTTGGGGGGGGGTGGTGCTGAAAGTTCCAACCCTCTAATCACAGGTTGATTTCCCTGACAACCAGCCCCCATCCTTAGGGACTTTCCAAAAGTCACCTCATTAACTTGAAGTTGATATGGTTGAAAGGGATGAATAACAAAAGACACTTGTTATGAATAACAAAAGACACTCCCTTCACCTTTATTATTTCAGAATTATTTCAGGAACTAGAGACAAAAAGCAAATACTAATGTATTGTATTGCATTAGGAGCTCTGTGCCTGGGAACCTGCGAAGAGACCAAATACATATTTCTCACTGCATCATGCAGCAGAAGATCAACTGTGTCATTTTGTACATGACGTACGGATATACCCCTGAACACTGAGTAGTAAGAGTAAGAGATAGAAAATAAAGAGAAGAATTTAGCAATATAGATCAAGAGGTCTAATATTAACTAATAAAGTTTTAGAAGGAGCAAATACAGGGGAGGAAAGTTTTAAAATAATAGAATATTTTTCTGATCAGGAGAAAGATACAAGCCTTTTAATTGAATGGGCTCTCCATGTGCAGAATAAGATGAATTTTTAAAAATATTCACATCTAAAAAAAATATTCACATTTAGTCACACACTGGAGAAATTTTGGATAATAATGGGAAAAATTCTAAAGTTGTGCAGATGGAAAAACCAAACAAAAAAGAACCAGATGCATCGGCAGAAGCTAGAAGTCAAGAGACTGATGTCTTCAACATTATGAAGGAAAATTATTCTGAATCTGGAATTCTGTCGACCAAGTTTGAGGGCAAAGTAGAGACATCTCATTTTCCAAAATGAAAAAGTCGGAAATTTTGTTTACAAACATGGATACATTGTGTGAAAAAAAATTTTAAAGATAGTAGTTCACCACCATGCAAAATCAGTTGAAGAAAGAAGGTAGAATGGCATTCAAGAAACATTGGCAGCTGAATGAGACCCAAAGGGTGAAGGGGAAACCACTCAGAAAGTAAAAAATACGGCAAATTCACTTTCAAACTCTGAGTAATAAAGACTATATTTCATTTATTACTAGTCAAATATCCCACTCGGGTCTTTGGGGCACACCGTTCACGCGGCCGCAGTGCTGTGAGGCCCGAGGACTGGTTTGTAGTAGGCAGAGACAACGTACAGAAAATCATGAGAGATTTGTTTTACAGAATAGCATGAAAGTATGAGTCTCAACTTTGTAAAAGTGTTTCATTAACTAAAACAGAAACATGTGATAAGGAGAGATAGAAAGAAGTATGTAATTTCCTTATCTTTCATAGGTACCAGACCAGAGTTGGTAAGACAAGTCAGAGAGGTTTTAGTGAATAATTTAAACTTAGAATGACTAAATTTAAGTGAAGAACTAAAAACAGAAACTGTCATTAGTGGTTGCTGCTGAGAAGCGAAGCTGGTCTGTGTGACCTGTGAGAGAAATCTTTGTACTCAATGCAAGATTCTAGTCTGTTTTTGTTTTAATTTTAATTGTTGTTCAAGTACAGTTTTCTGCCTTTTACTCCCATCCCAGTCCACCCCCCCAGCCCTCCCCACCTCTCCCGTTTCCACCCCGCCCCTAGTTTTTGTCCTTGTGTCCTTTATACTTGTTCCTGTAAACCCTTCCCCTTTTCCCCTGAAATCCCCCCCCCCCCCCCTCTGTCAGCCTGTTCTCTATTTCAGTGTCTTTGGTTATGTTTTTCAAGTGTAGTGTCTGTTCTTATCGGTTTAAGGTTCTGTTTTTATTCTTAACCACGTACATGTCTGACTACTATTCTTTCTGTTGGTTTTTAAGACTTTTCTCTTTATCTTTGATGTCTTCTTACACTACCTCATACTAATGAATATATTCATTTTCATTCCTCTTGCTTGAAGCAGTATGTGCTTTTTTTTTTAAGTCCTAAAAGCCACCATCTTTTACTCAGTCCCAGACAATTCTTTGCCATTATGTCTTTCTATTTCGTGCCTCCCTAGTCTCACAATTCTCTCATATTAGAATAACAATTAGAGTATATTTAAACCTCTTATTCTCACCTTTTCCCCATGTCTCTTAACTTTATATTTTTCTTTATCTCCTTGTGATATAATTTGAGTGATTTCTACAGATCTGTCTTCCAGTTCCATTATTCTCCCTTCAGCTGAGTTTTCTTTATATCAATGACTATATTTTCTATTTTTAGTATTCGGTTTTTGTCTCTTTTTAAAACCAGTCTGATCTTCTTTTATAATGTTCTTATTCTATAGATGCTATTTCTTATTTTAAATCTGTTTATTATTTTTATTATATTAATTTTAAAGTCGCTTTTTAATTTTGTTGCTATCTGTAATTACTCAGGTGTGAGTCTTGTCATTTCTCATGCCTACCGACACTCATTCAGATGAGTTTCCATAGGTGTTTTGTAACTTTTGTAATTTAGGGTGTGAGTTGCCTTCCACAGATACGCTGCTGCAACATGGGGTTGTGTAAGCATTTCCACATATATGTGCTGGGGGATTTGTGGATAGCATGAGCTCTAAAGCAATTTTTATGTAGTTTTTCTGCTCAGGATTTCCTTACCAAATGGGCAGCACACATTCCAGGACCACACCTTGCAAGAGTGATAGTATTTTCCCCAATATAATGGTTTAACAGGAATCAAATGATTCTAATAGTAAAAATGTCAGAAGAAATTATATCAACAACATGATGGGTTTGTAGTTCTTTTGTTCCCCACAATGCCAGTCTGCCACTTTTTGTTACAATTGAGGAAGTAAATAAGGGGCAAATAGTTAAATAACTTGTGCTGCGATCTACTGAATTAAAGGTAGAAGAGAATCTAAAAGCTGAATCTCTTTGTTGTTAAAATGTATTTTAATTTTATGTGGATGGTGACTGATGCTGACTCAAAGATAAACCTGTACCTTTTGTTGCTATTCCTAACTTTGGCTTCCTGATTCAAGGGCCTGGAAGGCGGCTGCCTAAGCCTGATCCTACCCTGGGTCACATGTGGTTAAGCATCTTGGAGGTGTCAGTTCTTTCATGCACAATTAGCAGATTAAAGTGGTAATTTTTGTATGTTACTGCTAGTAGAGACACCGACACATGCAGATAGATCCTCCTTTGTCAATAATTTACTTTTGTTTCCCTTTCTTTTACGTCATGCAATCTGCTAACAAATACCTAAAGCTTATTGGAGGTAGAGGAGGGTGAAGGGGGGATAAGTGGTGATGGAAGGAGGCTTGACTTTGGGCTGAGAACACACAGTACAATATACAGATGTTGTATTATAGAATAGTACACCTGAAACCTACATAATGTCATTAACCAGTCACCCCAATAAATTCAATAAATATTTTTAAAAACCAACTACCTAAGCTTCTTGAAGACTATTGCTACATCTGAAGGTTTTTTTTTTCTTCCCATGGTGACTAGCAAAGCATGTGCCCTGTGCATGCATATAGACACTCTTATTATAAACATGTGTGGATTTGGCGATTTATTAATAATTTTCTTTCTTCCTACAATTCAATTCAATCTTTCTGGACATATTTATGTGACCTTTTCAGGAGTGTACTTCCTTTCTGTGTTTTTATAGAGAGGATGCACAAAGTAGGCAATCCTTACTCATTTATCTCATTTAAAGGAAATCATAACGATTGTTCTGTGTTCTGTTTGCAGAACAGTGTGTGCTGAACACCAACACAAAGCAGAAGCGCCTTCGGCTGAAGGTACAGTATACTGCTCACGCTACAGGAGCTCTCGTGGGGAAAAGAAAGCGCCGACAGCTCAGATGGATCCCGTGGAGCTGAGTAATGTCAACATGGGGCCCGACGACGAGAGCAGCAGCAGCGGAGAGAGTGCTCAAGGTTGCTACAGCGGGATGGGCAATCTGGAAAAGGCAGCGATGAGCAGGTATGAGGTCCAAAGTGACCAGGCTCCGTGGAGGAAGCAGACGAGTTTATGGACAGGGGGAACAAGGGGCTTGTCAGGAAGAACTGGGCTGATTTGAGAGATAACAATGATGTTAAACACATCAACTGCCTGATCCTGAAGTATACATATACCATTTTTATATGCTAATAATCCTTTGTGTGACTAGTTTGCAATTGAAATTACAGTGTTCCTATCCTCATTAAATAGATAGAATAACTTAAATTATATTAGGTTATCACTGCTTTTACCCATCAGATCATTCTATCTTAGATTCCTCTCCCTTTGACTACCCTTTAAAACTTGCTCCATCTCGAGTTCTGTAGGGAATCTTTTCTCCCTGAGAGTGTCCTGTCAGCAAGCTCATTCTTAGCTTTCGTGGTTTCACCCACTGGACACACACCATATAAATATATGGAAAGGCCACAGGGAGGAAGCCCTATTCTTCTCTAAGGAGCCAGTGCAGTCAATTTTAGGGTTGTTGGACTAGAAAGGCCCTAGAGATGTAAATCATGGCGTTTTCTAGAGCAGGAGAACAATGTGGTAACACATGCGGCTTTGGAATCTGCAGAGCAGTTGCCTAACGCTGGAGAAGATATTTATCCAAATGTGGAATGGCAAACCAATACCCACTTTTCTGAGAATGAAACGAGTGCCTAGAGTATAGATGGTACTCAGTAAACCTCTGTTCTTTCTCCTCCGCTTCATCACCCCCTGTAAATCGACCTAAATCTGAGACCTCTTTTGTTCCTGAGGACGCACACAGACACGAGCTCCGCAGAGGTGGCCAAGCTGAAAGAGACACTGTCCCAAGAAGAGTCCTGTAGGGCCATTACACTTGGTCCTCTAGAAGTCGTCATGGAAAGAGCAAGGATGCTTTTGTGCAGGTTCATACCACAGGCTCTGGACTGCTCCTGGGGCCTTAACTGTTCACTTCTGACTCACGCGTGGGCCGTCATTTCCCAATTGAACGATCACCTTGAAATGAGTTTTGTTTCTGTTTGCTTTGCATTGAGCCCTTACATGTACATTTTTGAGAAATTCAACATAATGCATTTATTTGGAATCATTATACTTGTATTTTCGATACATGCTGGATTCATATTCAAAACATTTAAGACATTGGGGACATTTTTCATATATTTTATACAGTCTTGGCATGTTTTATGAGTACAACTCATCCCATGCCAAAATAAGAGCATGCAAATGCCTTGAAAAAGAAAATCTAATTACTTCCACATTCTAAATTTTAAAAACCACTTACGGACTAAAGGATTCTAGTTTATTGATTAAGGTAAAAAGTAAAATGTCGGATATTCCAGCATTGAACTCATTTTTGTTTTTATCCTCAGGGCCATTTTAGGCTCCATTTCATCTTGTCTCAGATTCCAGGTCTGAATATTATACACTAGTCTCCACAGAGCAAGTATATTAACTGCAGACTCAATAAGGCCCCGAAGTGGGGGGGGGGTGCAGAGGTGGAAGGAGGCGGCATCTGAGGGCATATGCTTCCCATGAGAAGTCGGAGGAGAATGCCAGGAGATGCCCCTAACTTGTATGTGCACTTGAGGTTCTTGAAAACCCACACCTTAGGTTGTAGAGAGCACGTGAAACTTTGTGATTTTGTCTGCTTGTTCTATCAATACCGGATCGTTGTTCTCCATTTTCAAAAAGTAACCTCGTTGTCCCTCTTCATCACAAGATTATTTTCAGAATTCCTTCCAATTATTAACTATAGTTTGCACAGATCTCCCATAATAATAATTTTCTACTTTTCTGTTTCTAAGGGTTATTTTAATGAAATATTCTCCAATTATTTTATCTTACTATGTCATGGAAGAAATGCCCCCCAAATTGCAACCTATCTAATTATAAAGCACTTTTCTAATTAAAATTATCCTTGTTATATAAACCATGTCTCTGATGACAAGGCTATGTATTACATTATACAAGAAAAACATTATGATAACCAAAAGCCCAGCACAATGGCAAATACTGATCATTTTCAGCCATACTCATTTTCTCCTACTTCATTTTTTATTTTTATTTTGTATTTTATTTTGTATTTTTTATTTTGTATTGTATTTTCTCACCATCTAGTCCCCTTATACCCTCCTCCCCCAAGCAGTCACCACACTTTTGTCTATGTCCATGAGTCCTTTTTCTTTTTTGCTTAATCCCTCCACCCCCTACCTTCCCCACCACCCTCAGCTGTCATCCTGCTCTCCATCTATGAGTCTGTCCCCATTTTCCTTGTTACTTCCAGTTTATTAGATTTCACACATAACTGAAATCATGGTATTTGTCTTTCTCTGACTAGCTTATTTCACTTAGCATAATATTCCCCAGGTCCATCCATACTGTAGCACAGGGTCAAATTTTATTCTTTTTTATGGCTGAGTAGAATTCCATTGTGTAAATGTCCCATAGTTGTTTTATCCAGTCATCTACTGATGGACACTTGGGCTGCTTCCATATCTTGGTGATTGTAAATAACACTGTAGTGAACATAGGGGTGCTTATGTTCTTTCAAATTAGTGTTTTGGGTTCCTTCGGACATAGTCTCAGAAGTGGGAAGCTGGGTCAACAGGTAGATCCATTTTTAATTTTTGAAGCAGTATCTCCATACTGCTTCCCACAGTGGCTGCATGAATCTGCATTCCCACCAATAGGGCAAAAGTGTTCCCTTTTTAACTAAGAAGCATGCATAGTTGAGCATTTCAGATCACAGAAAGAAAGCCTATGTGATATTTTGCAGTGTCAAAATGCAATGGTGCCAGCCAGACTCATTAGACAAGCCTTCTGGAAATGTGGCTGAGACTAGATTCATACCCTCAGAGCCCCTAGCATGTGACCGCAGGAGCCGACCAGGACAGTGAGGGGAGCACAGCTTCCAGCCTATGCCCAAGTAGACCACCATCACGATGTTCCATCAGGAGTGATGTTTTAACGCCCTGCTTCCCTCTCAACTCTCCTACTAATTCATTGGGTTTCTTCAATGTTTTTTTTAGTTACATCCATTGCCTAATAATCCAAGCATATTATCAGAGTAATTAAAATACACAAACTCACAGGATGAAAACAACCAAACACAACACCAAGCTACCATTGAACTACTTTCCAGCAAGGGCTATATGAATAAACAGGTGGAGCCAAAAAAGAGGAAAAAATCAACTGGATGCTGGACGTGGAGTGTGGGAAAGGGGGTTAGGCATGCTGCTTCACCTATCTGAGTCACAGTCACTTCATCCTTAGAGTAGGGGCACAAAAAACCCTCTCATAGGGATATTTGAGATGAGGACCACAGTGCCTAGGCATTAATAAATGTTTTTTGGATTAATTATTTGCTTATGTTGTGCTAGTAGTTGAGAAATGCCCATTACTACTCTTCATTCTTCCTTGGAAAAGGCTCTAAGTGGGAACAAAAGTAGCTCTAATTATTCTTTTTCTTGCACAGTTAATGTGGGGAGAAGAAATGTGATTTTAAAAATTCCAACTAACACTAACATTTTCTTCCATCACAACTTCTTCCCTCATTCCCATAACTGGAGCTAAGTCATTGGTCTTGAAGGAACACTGGAAAAGAGAAAGAAGAGTTCTAGGCATCTTGTTTTTGCTCCCCTAGTCAGTCACTGAGCTCGCCCGAAACATAAATATAATTCAGAACACTGACTTAGATGTGTTTACTTTCTTATTTTCTTTTTTATATGTATGTTCAGTCAATTTGCTAACGGAGATGATGAAAGTCAGAAATTCCTCACAAATGGATTTTTGGGGAAAAAGAAGCTGGCAGATTACGATGATGAACATGTAAGTGATGAGCCTCTGCTTTCGGGCAACAAACAGGACTTGAGGGTGTCTGATCTACCAGGTCTCTGCGGGAAAACAGTGTGACTGAAATTTTCCAAGCCTTGATCAGCACATTCTCTGTTTATTCAGGCCCTTACTGAAATAAGGGCTTGTTTTTCCTGTTCGCCATATGGCTACATAAATCATTTATGAAATTTATTTGTTTTTTGGAAAAATCATTCTAACCCAAATGCAATCCTCAATCATACATGCTTTTCCTTCTTTATGTTGCTCAGCCTGCATTTTCTGTTTTCACTGAGACCCTTGCTAAGGCTCAGCACAGCATTCCATAGAAAATTGCATGGATTTTATTGAAGTTGAGTCAATGAAAAGCTTTCATTCACTGAGATTTTATCTTAGTCTTGTATCTTAGACACTAATCTCCAGTAAAGATAATGTGAAAATATGAATAATCCAAAAGTGGTTCATCCTTGGAAAAATATTTGTTTATCATGCATCTCTTTTTCTTTAAGCATCCTGGAACCACCTCCTTTGGAATGTCTTCATTCAACCTGAGTAATGCCATCATGGGCAGTGGAATCTTGGGTCTGTCCTACGCCATGGCCAACACGGGGATCATACTTTTTATGTAAGTGAATCTACATACCTACATTTGGTTCAAACCTAGTGTTCTTTTAATTAACAAGCTATAGTTTGATCTTTGTAAACAGAAATAATCTGAGGAATTATTAGCATATCCCTCTTGCTTTTAGATAAAACAGCAACTTGAAGAATATTCAGAGCAGTCGAATCCTAGTACTTGTTCAACCAACCATTCCTAACCCAATGGCAGAAACTTTGTGTGCTCAGCCAAGCAAAGTGAGGGAGAGGCTCCCCAACCCCAGTCTGTGGGACCATTTTAAAAAGTAATTCATTATTTAGTGGATGCTTACAACAATTTGGTGTTTAATAGCCAAAAGATTTTTCTCAGACACATGTCAGACTTTATAACACTCTTAGGAAAAAGACCCACAGCAAACCAGAGCCCTGCATGCGCTGGTTCCACGTCCCACCTCATCCCGCATGTCTCTGCGCACCAGACATGCGGGGCACACTAACCTTCTCTCCTTCCCATGAAGATGCCATGTTTTCTCTCACCGTAGGGCCTTCGCACATGCTCTTGGAATCCTCTCCTTTGCCTTTTCATGTAGTTAACTCCTGATATCTGAGCTCAGCCTCATCTCTGTGCTGGCTTCCCCGACCTCCATGAGTGTGTCAAACTCCCTTATTACACACTTACTCACCAGTTTTAACATTTGAGTGCAGTCGTATGATTCATTTGATTAATGTCTAGCTCCCTTGCTACACTATAATCTCCAGACAATTGAGCTTATGTCTGTTTTTACTTATCACATGTCTGTATCCTCAAGACCGAGTACAGGCTTAGAACAGGGAATATTTGTAGAATGGCCCAAGTTTACTCCTAAACCTATGTACCTTAATCAAACGTGGTCAAATGCTGCCTAAGATTAGTAATGCCACATAGCTGACCTGGAGGATGGATACTGCCTTGTCCGTGACGGACAGCCACAGATGTCTGTGCGCATTACGTACTGCCTGGTATTTTTCAAGACACAGTTGGCAGCACTGGAATTCTTCACAGGAATAAAGTCTAATGTTAGTCAGGCATCTGCGTGAATGCAGATCACAATCTCCAATGCAATGCTAGAGCATTAAATAACTGTCTAAGAATGCGACATTTGTATTATCCATACGTGCCACTTATGTTCTGAGCATCACTTATGAGACCATCACACAGCTATTTGAGGGCTAAGAATCAGGCAGCACTATAAATATTTATATTGTGTTAGTGCTTTCATTGAAGTGTTTTAGCTATAATATTTTTTAGCTGAATAGGTTTTTATATTCAAAATCAACTTTACTTTTATAAGCCATGTTTGAAATAAACTCATTGTTTTCAATTTGCTCAAACTTAGTAACTATAGATGTATTCATATATGTAGTTATATATATATTTTTTCTCATTAATTACATATACTATCAAAATAATTAGGAGGTTAGCATAGATCACTGATGAAAAGAAAAAAGAAGTGCTTCTCCCAACACTAGAGCCACAGATCATTCTGATGGGAAGAGAATATTCTACTTTTAAAACCAAAAACCTCATTTCAGGCTTACAAACATGTCACAGATTAATTGGACCAGAGAAACTAAATTTCTAGACATTGTGGGTAGGTTTTAGGTGTCTAAGCAGCACAGACTGGATGCAGTTCTCTCTCCTAATTCATAGCAAGTAACACAGAATTTCACTGGTTTTACTCTTAGTATTTTCTGCCAAAGCAACCTTGAGTTTAGAATACAGGGAATGTTCAGTATTTTTCCAAGAAACAAAATTATGTAATCTGAATTACATACTTCTTTAAAAACAGATAAGTTCATAAGGCATAAAGAAAAATATATGAACAAGTCATTGATTATTTAGTTCTGGTACAGCATAGTAGAGCAGTTGTAAAATTAATAACTCAAGATCCAAATGTACAGTTGCAACACTGAATTCAGCAGGAATTACCAAAGAATATGATCATTTGTGGGGAAAATGTTTAGTGTGCTCTTATCATGTCAAAACAAAGAATACAATTTTTTTAAGGTCAGGTAAAGTTTAGTATTGCTCCTTAAATTATTATGTAACTGCCTCTATTCATCTTATTTGCTCTCCAATCCTTGGTCACTGTCTACATAAAGAGATCATACATGCATGTGGACATGCAGAGGATCCCGAGGTGATTTTTTCTGAATCTAGAAAAACAAGTTCCCTGCACCCCATACTTACCTTTCCCTGTTTCTCTCTTACACAGGCAATTGCTTGACCCTCTGGGTCTCCCACTTGACCTCTAAGTCTGGGTCAGTAGTGGTGAAGCTCAGACTCGCATGCTTTGACTTTTCTGGTTTTAGATTTTAGATTAAGGTTTAGTCAGACTATTGAATAGCCTTCCAATTATAAATGTTGTTGGTGTAACTATCATGCAAATATGATGTACATAGACCCATGGGCTGAGTAAGTAGATGTGGTATTTGCTAATTTTGCTATACATTTAGCATCTAAGTTAAGTTATGAACCAGATTTTACTACTGGGTAACATTAAAAAGAAATATGTCAGGAATTTCAGGTAGTAGGTTATGGTACACAAATAGCAAATTCCAGTTCTCTGATGCTAAAGAGTATGCTCTGAAAAGAGTGTCTCAGCTTACCCCAAATCCACATACTTTTGAGAGTTAATGATTAAAAAGACCAATGTGAGGATTTATTATACTATCTGTTATTACGTCTTATTTATTTTCTATTCTCTATTTGCTTCACAGAATCTTGCTGCTTGCTGTGGCAATATTATCACTCTATTCAGTTCACCTGTTACTAAAGACTTCGAAAGAAGGAGGTATGCTACCCGTTCATCAAGTCTGAAGTGTTCTATTTTGATTCTCATTAAAGGGTCTGTTAGCTCCGTAACTATAGGATGATTGGGATGAATGCCACGTTTCATTTTCTTCTGACCCCAGTGATGTGGTTTCTCAATGTTTTTAGTTATTTGAGCAACTGGCTCAAGTAGAAGCCAAATAGATAAAGAGATTTTGGTGAATAATGCAAATAAGAGTTTCGGCTTGCTGTGTAGAGCTCACATGAATGAAGCCACTGCTTTTTACTGAGAATATTTTAGCATATTTTGAATTAGTTTTTGAGATTGTGCTTTTTGAGTTTATACTTTCTACATGGTACTTATTCACACGTGGGACACCAGTGTAGAATTATATTACAGAAATATTTTAGTCATTAAATACTTTTTTAACAAGGTTATTTTATCTTTGATTGTAGGGTCTTTAATTTATGAAAAATTAGGGGAAAAAGCATTTGGATGGCCTGGGAAAATTGGAGCGTTTACTTCCATTACAATGCAGAACATCGGAGGTAAGGGGATGACGTAGCTTTCAATGGGCTGCTGCAACTTTCTAAAGAATGCTTAATGTACAAGAAAACTCTTACAGCAATATACAGCACTTGTTTTAAAAACATAAGTTTTTAAAAATAGACTCACTGTTCCACTTTAATTAAAAATAGCAATATGTAAGAATGAAATACTACATAGAATCCTATCCATTGAATTCTAGAATTACAATACAGAGTAAAAGCTTCCTTGAAATCTGGGTGTCAGCCTAAACATTTCCCTTTCTCTCTAACCCTGAATGTCCAATCAAATGCCAAGCAGCTCCTTTTCATTCCATCTCTTCCTTAACCTCTTGGGTCTTTCCGCTCATTCTGTTCCCACCTCCAGAGTGGTCACCTGAGCTTGAGCTTCCCCTGCTCCCACCTCTACCTCATTCTCCAGATTGACCTTCTCAGACTCCAGTCTACTTTTGCTTCTCCTCCGCAGAAGATTCTCCCTCCGCCTACCTTTCTGATACCTTTCTTACCGTCCGCATATCTATGTATCCATAATATCCATCTCTCTGCTTCCCTGTCTACCCCCATGTATCCTGTGTCATACCATAACACACTACCTTCAGTCCCCCTGTTCCTGTAGTTCCTGTGTCATACCACACCACACTACCTTCAGTCCCCCTGTTCCTGTAGTTCCTGTGTCACACCACACCACACTACCTTCAGTCCCCCTGTTCCTGTAGTCCTCTCTCCTAACACACAGACACACGATGACACGATCCGTTGTCTCCCTCACTCTCTCCCTGTGATCTAGCACTTCTCCAGGCTTTTAGGGGCTAGGGCTCCCTAGGTCCTCTGGGCTCCTTTAACCCTCTTTGTAGGTATCTTGTCTGTCACTGTTTTTAAAAGGTATTTTAAAACCCTTGCATAGCTAACAGAATTGTGGATTCTGATGTATCGTGGATTCTGAATTTGAGTCTGTTTCTGTCACTATCTGTGACCTGGGGAAAATCCCTCTACTCCTCCAAGTCTAATTCACCATCTATGAAAATGAGAGCAATATTCCACCCTTACGAGGTCATTGTAAGGATGAAATAAGACAACATAAAGCACACAATGTGGGTGCAGTACATGCTTCCTTCCTGCTTGGTTCTCAATTCAGCATCCATGTGTCTGGAGCCCTTCTGATTATTTTTTTTAAATGAGCATTATTATAACTTTAAGACAAATAAATGCTAACTGTGAAAACTAAAACATTGCATAAAATATAAATGACAAAGAAATGTTAACGTAAGTCACCCTTAGAGATAACAACTCCAGGTTTTTCTCTGTGCCAAAGTTAACAAATACATTGTTTCCATTAAAATTGGATCCTTTTATAATACTAGTTTGCAGTTTGCCTTTTCAATTTCACAATATACCTCAAATACATCACATATTATTCTTTTTAATAACTTTTGAGTTTTCCATTGTGCAAATGCAAGATAATTAGTTTACTAAACCCTTTATTGACAAACAGTTGGAGTGTTTCCAGTTTTACACAATAACAAACAATGCTGCAGCCAATAAATTCACACAGAGGTCGTGAAAATAGGTAACCGTCTTTGATAAATAAAATCTCACTGGAGTCATCTAGGATTTCAGGAATGCAACAGTTCGTTATAACCTTTGTCTAACTGTACCTGCTCCTGGCCGTGGATAGTTGTTAAGCAGAGCCAGGATAGTAGTTAAGCAGATAAAATCCAAAGACATATTGATTTGTATTTGTTTCTTCTCATATTTTTATATGTTAGGACTACAGTCTTGGGCAGAATTTGGCAATAATGCCAGGATTGCTCCATTCATTTTACTGGTTTGGGGTCATAAACCTTTCAGCACAACCCCCCACCCTACCCCACCACCTTCCTGTCCTCCACCAAATAGACTGTTCTACATTTGGCCCAGATTTTCAGCCTTATCAAGATTTAAAATACCAAAGATTTCATAGGGTCACCTCATAGTTGATCTATTTTACTTGTTTGGACAACTGAAATAACTATGTACATATTTAGCCCTGAATCCCACAGACTGAGTGACAATAGTGTGGCTTATTGCTCCAAGTACAGCTGCTATTGTGCTTCTAAATAATGGAATGAACTATGAAGTGGTCTCTCGAACAAGCCACACACACACACACACACACACACACACACACACACGAGAGGTAGTGTGGCTTTCAGGGAGTAAGATACAATTTTATATTGTCCCTGACAATGCTCTCACTTTGGTTACTCTATATGGTCAGGGGTTATTTTGCCCGAGGGGAAATCACTTGTATTTCTGTATTTAGCAACTCCTCATTTAGAATGTTCAACTTTCTCAGTCCCCTGAAAATTAACATTTACCATGGATGTTTCAACACTGGCAGAATAATGTTGACATTACCCAGACAGGTCTGGATCATTGTGAATTTTTAAAGACCAAACACATTAACGGTGGTCACATCACTGAAAGTCAGCAATAATAGCTGTCTAAAATTGCACGGTACCTCGCGGAGCCACTTAATCAGAAATATCTCCTCTGTTTACACGCTGTAAGATTTAGTTGTAGCCAAGGTCTTTGTAAAGATTAACCAAATAATGTTTGCAGAAGATACATCAGATATTGTAAGAATCACCCCACTTCCCAATAGAGAAGAAGCCTCTGGCCCAAAATCAGGAAATTTATATTTTGCCTGTGGACTGTCATTTTCAAGCTGTGTGATCTTGGACATGTCACGTAAGCTTTCTGCCCTCAGCTGTGGAATGAAGATAATAACATATATCTTGCTGTTTAAATGGAGTAATGTGCAGAACTGAGCAATGTAGGGAATTATTATCACCGTTATTACTTTTGTTTAAGGTTAAGGAAATAGCTTAATATTATTAATATTAATAGTTCAATCTACAACTGAGTGTTTCCTTTAAAATGTCTGTTAGCAAAGACTCGCCAGAAGGCTGCAAAGTACAGTTAATGCTACCAATGTAAAACTTCTCCGTTTATTTTTAATTGAATCTTTTGACTGTGTGTCAAATACCGAATCAGTATTAACTTCACTGAGTGGGTGGACTTGAGAAAGAGATGTTGCAGAAATCCCTGCAATTGCTGGCAAAGTTGTCTGTTGTGCATTATATATGCATACACATATTTCCAAGGCCTGGGTTTACAGGTTTCGTCAGGTTTTCAGAAGAGTACATGGTCACACATATATCACTTACCTAGATGCTCAAGAAAGGTTTCCATTTTGTGTAATTTCTTAAATGGCCAAAGGGAAACCAGGATGGAGAGGAGGAAAAAGCTTCACCGAGAAAGTGGGGAGAAGCTATCCTCTCCTGTATTCTCATCAGCCCCGTATGACTCCAGTTTAGATAACTGTGGCCCAAGACTTTGCAGGACCCTTAGGGAGGATAGAGACCTAGACTGGCATGCAGCTGGGGACAGCCAGAGTGACATGGAGTCAGCCCTGCTGTGTTCTGCCATTCTGGCCCCCTCTCCTGTCCCATGCCCTTTGTTGCCAGCCCCCTCCTCAGATTGTACAGACACTGGAACAGGCATGCATATTCAGTATAGTCCATGATGACTTAGAACTAATGAGGGGAAAACATTCCAGGTGCAGCTTCAATGGAAACCTCAGAGCAGAATTTAGCACAGAATCATCATTGATACCGTTAGTGAAGTTCCACGCGTAAGAGCCAGAGGGCCAAATGTGTATTTTTGCAAAGAACTTGGAAGCAGTACAAAATACACAGTGGGTAACTTTTCATGCAGTTTGGTGGATTAAATGCTCATCTTACTGGAAGAATATATATCCCAAGTGCAAGGATTTCTCACAACTCACCCGTGACTTTAGTGCTGTGTACCCTACTGAGTTGTAATGTTTTTCGTTTCAGCAATGTCAAGCTACCTCTTTATCATTAAATATGAACTACCTGAAGTGATCAGAGCATTCTTGGGACTTGAAGAAAATACTGGGTATGTCTTAGATTCTCTCTGTAATGTCCAGTGACTCATTCTAGTCGGCCTTTTCCAGTCTCAATATTCTGGCTGGTCTTCTCTTCCAGAGAATGGTACCTCAATGGCAACTACCTCGTCATATTTGTGTCTGTTGGAATCATTCTTCCACTTTCTCTTCTTAAAAACTTAGGTAAAGTCATTTTTTTAATTTAATTTTTATTTTACATTGTAATAGCGAGCTGATTGTAGATGCCATATTAACCTTCCAGAATTTCTCTGCTAACCTCCAGGTTACCTTGGCTACACCAGTGGATTCTCTCTTAGCTGCATGGTGTTTTTTGTCAGTGTGGTAAGTGATTTATTGACGTGATTCCTGTAGCTTGGGGAGTGTGAGATGCATTTAGTGCCTGAATTACTGTTCTCTTTTTTGTTCAAGCAACTCACTGGCGTGAAAGAGTTCTTGCATCACAAGCATTTTTTTTTCATATTCTAATTTGGGATGAGAAAAGAACAGTCATGAGTTTAAAAATAGTTGAGTTAGAATGTCAAGACCATTGCTAATAGTATGTTTTAGGCTCACAATATATATTTGGACAAAAAGAACATTTCAAGCAGGAACATGACAATAACCCAGCATTTAGCAAGGTGGAGAAAGAAGATGATACGAGTCCCAGAAGAGAAATGAGTAGGCTACAGAATCAGCCATATCCGCACGAATCAGCCATCTTTCCTTATACATTCTTCCCATGAAGAGAGGGCACCCACAGTGGGATTAAGACAGAAATCTCTTCCCACCTCCCTCCAATCCCCACCAAAAGAGAATTTCTCATAATATCATGGCTGCCAAATTTTATACAGCATTTCTCCAAAGAGATAAAGGAGAACAGGAGAATTTTTAATAAACTGTATTATTGTTAGTTTGGAGAAATAAAAGATGTGAAACAGAGCAAGGAAATGATGGTCTTTCTCATGGAAGAGTATGCCTGAGGCTTAGGATGATTCATGCAAAATACTGTCCTGTGACTCGGAGAGGAGGGCTGCCAACCACAGTTCCAACTCCCCTCAGGACAGAGGCTGGAGCGGGTCTCCACCGTCCATGAGTCTAAACGGGATCCTCAGCAGAGGCTCCCCACCATCATCCTGCAAGGCACACATATGGATTTTCATTTCATTGTTTTCCTCAAAAGGCTAACTTTTTTTAATGATTATGTCTAGGTGATTTACAAGAAATTTCAAATACCCTGCCCTCTGCCTGTTCTGGATCACAATGTTGGAAATCTGACATTCAACAATACACTTCCAATGCACATGGCCATGTTCCCCAACAACTCAGAGAGCAGTGGTGTGAACTTCATGATGGATTACACCCACCAGAATCCTACAGGGCTAGATGACCACCAGGCCAAGAGCTCTCTTCACGGCAGTGGAGTAGAGTATGAGGCACACGGTGACAAGTGTCAACCCAAATACTTTGTTTTCAACTCCCGGGTAAGTGCGAGGCCTGGGCCTCTGACGAGCCCAGCAGTGTGGCCCCTGAGTTTTTCTTTCATTAGCTGAGATGGTCTAGGATTGCCCTCTGCGCTGGAATGCTAAACATGCCGTGTTGTCTTTGTTTTGCAGACGGCCTATGCAATTCCTATCCTTGCATTTGCTTTTGTATGCCACCCCGAGGTTCTTCCCATCTACAGCGAACTGAAAGAGTAAGACAGCCATCCTTTTAGCATTCTCATTTGCTTTGAAAACGGGCTTCTATGTTCAAAGGTGCTTTATCCAGAAGCATGGTTTATAGCTTTCTCTTCAGAGAAAGTTTGTGTTACAGCCACTCTTCAGTAATGTGCTTTAACCAGAAAGGTGTGAACTAGACCCCTCACTGCACTACCCTGTCTGCTTCCTTCTCTTCTATTCCTCCATCTTAACAGTCCGGGGGCGGGTAGGAGCCAATGGCCGTAAGGATTTGGGCGGGCAAGGAGAATTTGAATTTTGATGGAAAGAAGTTATGTCACCTGAAGTGGAAATTACCATACTCATGAAGACCAAAAATTATGACTAGGGTGACTTTACTAAGCCACTGATGTCACCTGTGGTCAGTCCCTAATCCTTGTCTAAAAGGCACTCACCACAAAGAAGTGCCAATATCTGACCTTCATGGTCTTGTCTGTATGATGGGGACACTGGCCAGGCAATCTCATTTCTCCCACTGACATTTCATGAATCGCTGATACCCTTCTCCCTTTGAGGGTGTTGGCAGCTACTATAGGGGAGTTGGGTCTGAGCCGACTATAGCAGCTTCCCTCTTTACCTGTAAGGGACAAGGTCATATAATAATTTTCAACTTCTTTATCCCAGACAACAACAGTCTCAGTCTTCGTTTTCACCAAATAGCAGTAACTTTCCCCATAAATTCTGATTTACCTCACAAGAAATTTTTGCAATTTTCAAGTACTTTGATGTCTTTGATTTACTTGGAAAATCACACATAGCAGTTACTTTAGAGGCCTCACGGTGGAATTTTAGCCACTGGGTGCCTTCTAGAATGGTTTCTAGAAGTTGTCCCAGTAAAAATTTCAAGCATCCTGGTGATAATATCAGAACTCCTGGAAGCAGGGCTTTGCTGGTTCCAGCAGGTACTTGTCCTCATTTGACCTGCCCCACTATGAAACATGAAGACTTCCACGTTGATCACATTCCTAAATACTCAGTAGACAAGCTTAGTTATCAACACAAAATAAACCGGTACTCTTCTCAGAAAGTGGAAGACTGGAGGAGTAATGTTTTAGAAAAATGGAAACAAACCCTTCACAACTCTGTAAGACAAATTTAAATAAGCTGTGTTTCTGCACCAGAAATGAGTTTTTATAATGAGTAGCACGAACATATATTTTCATTGTTTCCTTACTTTAACTGTAAAAAGCAATCTGTTCATAAATTTCAAAAAACAAACAAACTCAGTGTTCTTTTTCTTTGCAGTCGGTCTCGGAGGAAGATGCAAACCGTGTCAAATATTTCCATCACGGGGATGCTCATCATGTACCTGCTCGCCGCCCTCTTCGGTTACCTAACTTTTTATGGTAGGTCGCTTTGTCAGAGTCATTGTCTTTCTGCAAATCCTAGTTGGACTGATCATTAACCCAGGAAGGTATTATTCTTTTAATTATCCTCCCAAGCAGAATGGACTGTAGATACAAGTACTCAATTAACATGCTATCTTAACCATGCCACTTGACCTAAGAAAATGGGATCTGAACCAACTTGGCTAACAGGTTACAACAATGTGAAAACCCATACATATTGTATTTAAAAGATTCCTCAAATTTAATTGTTTTCCTGCTGTGATAGATGGTATTTCTTTGGCTTGACTCCCTAGTCCATCTCAGGCTAGAAGCAGTGAGAGTGAATCTAATTGCATGTTGAGAACTATCAAGCAAATGGCAGAAAAACTACAACATTACTGAGTTGGAGCCTGCTTCTTAGTTACCAGTCAAGCTGAATTTGAGGGCTTGGAGCATTAGGCTTTTTTTTTTCTCATCTCATTCTTTTTTTTATAGTGAATGATTTCCTAAAGAAAGAAAATTACATGACAGAATTCCCTTCAATCTGGGAATGTACTATCAAAACAAAATATGACTACGGCCATATTAGATAATGCCTAAAACATTTCCTCTATGGCATCTTAGCAGGACACAAAAGGGAGTAGGACTGTTACTCCCTTCCAGGAAGCACGGCCTCGTAGACAAATTCCAAGGGGTCAAACATGGAGCTGCTGGCATTTGTTCGCACTAATCAGTGTGACCAACATATATATACTTTCTTGTATAAACTTAACTTTTTGTGTTCTTCTGAATGACTTGAAAAATTAAACTGATTGCAAGACAAGTTGGGGAGGAAAAGACTAGGAGAGAAGGATCATCCTGTGATTGAATTTTATTCTACTTGACTAATATTTTGGCTGTTAATGTAATCAAGTACTTGCTTTACACTGGGCATTAGCTCCTTGCTGGTTGTGAGTTAGTGAAAGTCAGGTCAATATCATTGAAGGTATTTTTTAATCCATCTTTGTCTGATTTTGAAGGGAGTAGTGGGAAAATCAGACTACATTTGATTCTATCAGCATCTCTTTATGCCTGAAATTCTGAATGAATGTGTTTTCCAGGAGGGCAGCTTCTTCATCTTACAGCAATATTCATTGGGAGACTTTGTAAAAATCGTACTAACTCATCCTTGCATGTTACTTATACTGACTCTGAGTTTCATAAGACAAGAACTTGAAAAAGCCCAAATGTACCTGTGCGTCAGTGTTGTCATGGAGTCACAGGTGTTGAGCTTGAAAAAATGTTAGAGACTATTTGTCCTAGGGTTTCCCTACTGGGTTAGGAGAAGCTGCCTCAAGGCTGGCTGGCTGGGCAGGTAGGGGCATAAGGGGAGTGACAGGATGTGAGGGACAACTGCTGGGGCTTGGGCTTTTCATGCCCTTCAACCAGAGCACCTTAAGTCTATGGTCTGTTTTGTGATGCTTCTGTGGAGCAGAAATAGATTTATCACCATGCAAATGAGCCAGAGAAGCCTCTTGGCAATTTCATATCAGCTTCTGCAACTTACGAGCTTCAGGACGCCTTTGTTCAGTGGTCACACAGCTAAGAAGCTCAAAGACAGAGAGAAAACACAAGTGTCTGGATTCCCAGACATGGGTTTTTTCTACTGTACTATGCTCGTTTCCCCTATAGAATATTGACACAAGTAATTGGCAACGACTTGACAGCACCAAACAAACTCTTTCTATTCTTCCTCTTTGTAGGAGAAGTTGAAGATGAACTACTTCATGCTTATATCAAAGTGTATACCTTTGACACCCCTCTCCTCATGGTTCGCCTGGCAGTCCTTGTGGCAGTGATGCTAACTGTGCCCATCGTCCTGTTCCCAGTAAGTACATGGAGCTCTGAGGAAAGAATCCTGCTTGACTCCGTAGATTAGTACATATGTTCTGACTTGATATGGACTCAATTATAATGTGAGTTTGCAAGTGCAATGCCTGAGGACATTATTATTTTTATATAGCATTTTAGAGCCACTTAAAATTGACTACTTAATATGTAAATAGAGCAAATATTTTTTTGTTAAGTATTTTTGAAGTATAGGGAAAAATCACGAAACTTATTTTTATTTATTTTCCAGCCTTATTGAGACAAATTTATTTTTAAATTCAAATTCAAAAACCAGATCTTGAGCTTCTATTTTGTGGATTAGTAGAAATGAGTGGGAGGTCATTAACTTCTTGAAAGCCAAACCACAATAACTTGCAAGTCATATTACATTTTCACCATAGTTTTGAAGGCATTCCATCTTTTCCCCCAGTGTACTGTGCAACAATAGCATCCAAAAGTCACCTTATTTAATTTCTTGAAGACTAATGAAAAGGGGATTCATATTAAGTAAATTATATCCTAAAACCAAATTTCTTGAAAACGTGAAATTATCCATCATATAGCTCTTCTCCTGCTCCCCAAACTGACACATGTCCTCAATGCATTGCCCCTTCTTGGCATTTGCCATTGACGTCAGTTTCTCTGGGATCACAGAGCAGGGCTGGTTGTGGGGACTCAGGCTGTGTGAGTTAAAACCACCACCTATGGATAAACATAGGTCTGCGCTCTCCTGCCAACTCTTCTCCTTTCATAAACACTGAATTTACTCCTTCATTTTAGGGGAAGAAATAAGCGACACAGTAACCAGCACTGTCCTGTATGGAATGTTCCATACAGGGCCAAGCGTATGAGGACTACTCATATAATGACTCTGTGGTCACTTTAAATGCAGTCTGTGTCCTGAAATATTTTTTGGCACATTCCTTTTTCATGACTACATGGAATCAGATCCTTATTACTCTGTTGGCTAATATTTACTGTTAAATAATGTCTTGCCTCTCATGTATCTGAAAGTATTTTAAATGACATGCACACAGCTTTAGCCTACAGTCAGCTCCTTGGTGGGTACAAGGCAGAAGACAGCTGGAGACAGAAAGTGTATTACAGGGGCACATTTCTAAGCAAACAACATCACTGGGGAAAGAATACCGGAGCCCTCCTTTCTGTGTGTAAAGATAGCACTAACTAAATTTTGGGGCACAGTAGATACATCATTGTTCAGTCAAAGCATTTTATCAAAGAAGGCTGGTGTGTGCTTCTGTGTTGCTTTATTCCTAAATGCCAACTGTAGTGCTTTCGAGTCACGGTCTCGGGGGATTAACAGGCTTGGCTGTGCTCGCGCAGCTAGTCGGCAGCAGCTGAACTAATGCAGTGCTCCAGGCGTGACACCGAGGGATGGATCACGACAATGGAAAGTACAAGTCAGCCTTTCACTCACTGATGACCTTTTCACCTCTACATTAACAACCCTGACATCCCCACAGGCATTCTTCCCCTGTGTCATAGGTAAGGCACTGGCATAAATCAACCATCAGGAGCCATAGTAGGCTGGAAATACCCCCATTCGATGTCCATTAGAACCAAAACGGACCATTACAAAGTTCTGAAAAATAATTAACTACTATCTTTCATGACCCAACCTTAGCTTTTACAAAACATTGTGCATGTAACTCTGTTTTGCCCTCACAGGGTCACATTGAGATGATCTGTTTACTTGTCCACGTTTTTCTGGGCAGTAAGTCCCTGGAGGTTAGGGATATACATGGAGACTGGCATAGGGTAGTCTCAGCAAAGTTCACTAAGAAAAACGGTCTCCACATGAATCCTCCCTTTGCTGGAGATGTACAAACTCCCCTTTCCAGCAACGATGTAGACCATTCTCCGTGCTGACATTCGTCATGAATCCCAGCTTGGTTGAGGGTCTGGCTGGACGAACAGACCCTCTGTGGATGTGATGGATGCATGACATGAAAGCAGGTCCAGCCTCCTTGTCCCAGTCAGTACCACAAGGCTACATTCCCCCAAAGGGACAGAAAAGTTGTTAGTGGTGTTTTTGTTTGTTTCTTACAGTCTTAGAGCCAAGATTTTCTAGGTGTCAAGTGCTGAGTCACAGCATGGTTCTCCTGACAGGTTTCTTTGTATCAAGAGACTCTTGACCTGTGAGAAGTATATTTACTTTATCTTGATATCCCCATACTAATAATAAGACAAACAAGCAAATGAAATCTAATCTGGATTAAAATATGTCTATTTTGAGGGGGGGTTGGTATTATCCTCCTTTCAACATATAACTGGGATCTCTTTCTTAGAAGCCCAGGGAGATAGAAGAAGGGCTTTGTTGCTGTGGGTTAGTTGGACGGTTTTCCTTTTGATTAATCCATTTATCATATTTTTTTCTCCCATCAGGTTAGTTTTTTCCTTCTTAGTAAAAGGCCCATAGTGACAGCTTGAAATATTGATTGAACACATGAATACATGAAGTGAATTAAGACTCTGCTTTTTCACTAGTGACCCAGCATTTCTCTTCTCTTCCTTGGTAGGGGAAGGGAGACGGTGCGAGGCAGTGGTGTGTCCTATGGGACGCGCCTCCTCCCGGCGCTCTAACAGTGCCATGTGAGCTGTGCTTCCCTGCATGTAGTAAAACTCACACAGCACCATGAAAAACAGCAAAACCAGTAATCCTAACAGGTTTATTAAAAACAGAAGCTCAAGGTCTACCTGCCACAGCTTATAAAAAGCGACCATGTCTCAGATACTCTGGCTGCTTTTATTTTATTTGACCATAGTACAATTATTCTTTTCAGGTATGTTGCCTTCAGATCTCCTGTTCTGAAGTGTCTGTAGTTGTAGGTATAGAATTGTGGCAGAAGTTGCTAGGAAAGCTGGAAATGAATTGTGATCCATAGGTATTGTCCTAAGCAACCCTATGAAGTAATACTGTGATTTATTCCCTTTCAGTAGAATTCAGACCTAAGGCTCCCCCTTTCTACCCTCCCACTGCATTTCTGCCTTTGACATTAGGTCCCTACGTTACAACAGAGCACCTCCAGAGAGGCTCTTGTTCAGAACACTTTCTCTAGGCTGCATAGGACTTTTCTAGAATCATTCTGAGTCAAAAGCCGTGGCTGTTGCTGGGGACTCTCCCCAACCCCCACGGCATCTGACCTATATTTCCAGGTTCTTATCAGTTTGTGTCTGTGGAGGAAAGGGCACTTAGATAAGTGGAATAGCAGGCAGTGCTTTGTGGGTAACTGGCCAAAGTGACCTCTATCCTGACATAGGTAAACAGAATTGCTGAGGATTCTTTGATCCCAGGTTCACTTCTCAAGGTTGCATTCTAACATGGAATGACCAGCAAGTCTCCTTCTATTTTTTCCACTACTGCCTCTCCCATCACCAGCAGCCTGCTGCCTCCATGTTTTCCTGGTTGCCTTCTTCAGGAATGCACTGGCAGCTCTCTATGCGCTCAGTTCTGTTCGGGGTTTCATTATTCCTTACTCACTAGGAGGAGCAGGCACCCACCATTTATTCCAACCATTATTCCTGTAAACTTTCTGTCTCCTACCACACTGGCCTAAACCTTCACGTTTCTGGGAGCCATATGACCGTTAGAAACCTCTATGTAGAATCCTAATGCAGAATCCTATAGTCTACATATAGGATTGCCTCTAACTCAGCTTACTGAGTTAAAGGCATTATTTTAACGAATGACTAAAAAGCACACAGCTGTGACCTCTGCCTGAAAATAACCTGTATTCTAGTTGTTTATTCTAGAAACTTAGCACTTTCAGACAACTAACTCCTTAAGCACTATGTATACACCATAGAAAGCTTATTTTAACCCTACTAATGAGAGCAGTTGGGCATTATTAAGTAAGCAGTAACTGTAGGACATAATGTAGAATTTATAGCCTGCTGGGAGAACAAATCAAGGCATTTGCCTTCCTCGGTCCTTTTCACAATGGCTTTCATAATTTTTGCTAATCCAATTTTTAAAATCTGTTACAAAGTCTCCCTTAAACCATTTCCAGAGACTTACTGGTTTGCCATTCTGGAAATGAAATTGCCTTTTAAATCCAAACAGATGGCTTTAATTTTTGGTGGAGTGGAATGAACGGAATGTCACATTAGAAACTGCAAGCGATTCAGTTTGAAGTTTTTGTCATTCATACATGTGTTTCAAAATACTACATTTTACATTTTCACTCTTTTAAGTAAATTCCCATCTCCATGCCACAAGAGACTTCAGAAGTAAAATGTTAAAGTGAAGATGAATCCTAGCACTTCTAAAAGTGTGAGGTCCCAGCTTAACTGAAGTGCTCACTTACTGAAAAGCCAATAGACTAATTCCACTAAGTCAAAAGTGTCTTCTACACAATCCAAAGATAAGATTACGTTCAGCTTTGTTAAACTGTTCAGACAGGACTGGCCCTCCCTCCCTCCACCCACAAAGACCTTTTTATCCAGTTACATCAGAGTAACTTGAGCGGCTGCTGCTGCGAAAGCAGACTCTCTTGACCCTTCACCTACTTATTTCGGTTGTTAAAATAGGCTGAAATCTCTCAAGGATCCTGAAGGGAGGGGAAAGGCTCATTCTGCTTAATTTAACTCAACATGTATTGAGTGCCTGCTGTGTGCAAGACTCTAAACTAAGCTAGAAACTTGGAGGAATGTTAACATTATTAGTTCCTTGCTTTTGTGCATTTGTAATCTATAACTGGGGGTGGGATAATAAACGAAGAGAGAGAGAAAGGAGTAAACACAAAGACTATTATATTTAAAAATATATATCACGTGGAAAAAAGTATAATGCAAAATTAAGGAAAACCCAGACTGGTAAAAATTCCATTTGCAATTCCAAGCAAATCAATTCAGTGCTCACCCCTTAATATGTGATCCAGTCTGATGAGACATAATTAGAAATCAATAAGGGTTTTACTATATTTCTGAGTTATACCTCTTATATGATATTTTATCTTTTTCTGACTGAGATTATTTTTAAGAAAAAATTCTGAAAGCTGAGGAAGTGAGCACAAGATAAACGTATCAAGGAAAAATAGCACATCAAAAATCAGCATCAAAGTGGCACAACAATATGAATTTACTTAATATCACCAGACTGTATGCTTAAAAATGGTTAAGATGGTGAATTGTATGTGTATTTTACAATAAAAAAATTCTAAAAAAATCAGCATCAAGATCTTTTCTGGGAGAAACAAAGAAGATGCCGAACAGATTATTATGCTGAGTGAAACAAGCCAGTTGGAGAAAGACAAATACCGTATGCTCTCACTGATATGTGAAATCTAATGAACAAAATAATCTGACAAACAAGAGTAGGAACAGAGGCGTGGACACATGGAACAGACAGACAGAGGTCAGAGGCAGGTAGGGGACTAGATGAGAAAAGGTGAAAGGATTAACAAAGAAACATATATATACAACACAAAGACACAGACGACAGTGTGGTAACAGCCAGAGGGGAAGTGGAGCAGGGTGGAGGTGGACTGAGAAGGGGGCGCAGAATGAGGGCGAAAAGACTTTGGGGTGGTGGGCGCACGATGCTGTGTGCAGAAGATGGTTTGTTGAACTGTACACTTGAAACCTGTATGGCTTTGTGAACCAATGTCACCTCAATAAATTCAATCTAAAAAAAAGAAAATGCTCCAGAGCAATGAGAATATTTGAAATAATAAAGTTGAAAACAAAGCTGTGACCTTGCCTTTGAACTTTCTTGTTGCAGATTCGTACCTCAGTGACCACATTGTTATTTCCCAGAAGACCCTTCAGCTGGATAAGACACTTCTTGATTGCAGCCATACTTCTTGCACTTAATAATGTTTTGGTCATCCTTGTGCCAACTATAAAATACATCTTTGGATTCATAGGTAAGTTTCAGAAAGGCTTTGTTTTTCTATAGTTTTTAAGTTTTATTTTTGAATTACAGGTTACATTCAATATTACGTTGTATTAGTTTCAGGTGTATGGCATAGTGGTTGGACAATCACATACTTTACAAAGTGGTTCCCCAGTATTTCCAGTACCCACCTGGCACCGTACACAGTTATTACAATATTACTATGCTGTATTTTACATCCCCATGACTTTTTTGTAACTACCAATTTGAGCTTCTTAATCTCTTCACCTTTTTATTTAGTTGACCCAAGCTCCTTAAACAGCACAGAGGGAGCCTCTGCTGGGAGGTCAAGGACCCCCATCTGTCTCAGGCTCACAGGATTCCTAGGAGCCCAGTGGGACTCTGGCTGTCATCTTCCCTCCCTCCCAGGTGACACTGGAAGTTATTCACAGGATCAGAAAATGTTAGTGTCAAAAGCTACCTTATTGGTCATCTAGTCCTTTTCTGACAGATGAGGAAACTGAGCCCCATGGAAGTCAAGTCACATAGCTTAGACCCAGGATTTGCATTTAGGTCTTAACTCCGCATCAGAAAGTAAAGACGATAGATTTGACCTATGGGATGCTCTCTCGGGTCTGTGAGTATTAGCTGAGCAGTAAGGATCTTTGGAGGAGGAAAGATTGATATTTTGTAAAGCATATTATTTCCCTTTACTGTGTGGCCTATTAAATTAGTTAATTTCCTTATTCTGTTGATTTGAAGGACTATTCCAATTTAAAATTCAGTACCACATAAAACTTCTAAACATTGGGTGCAAGCCAACTGAAAAGCTAGAAGGAGACAAAAGGGTGTGTGAGGAGCTCCACCTCCTTCATAGATGTTTACAGCATTGCTCGTTTCCTGTGCATGTGACAACCAGCTGTTTCATTACCGATTATAGCTTACGCATACTTTGTATGCAGCTACGGTGTTAGGTACATTTTAATCTTCTTTATGAACCTGTCTATCTCCTTCGAACAAGCAGCCAAGAGGATCATATGGTGCTTTCAGCACTAAGGTGAGGGTAGCTTTGGATGTGGTGTGTTCAGAGTGCCTGCCCTCGGTCTCTGCCGTTCTGCATCAGACCTTCTCCGTAAGCCACTGACCTGCCCTGTGTTTCTCTCTGCAGGTGCTTCTTCTGCCACTATGTTGATTTTCATTCTCCCAGCAGCTTTTTATCTTAAACTCGTCAAGAAGGAACCTCTTCGGTCACCCCAAAAGGTTGGGGTAAGTAAGGCTTGCAATGTCCCCCATTATAATTTATTCTTTGGCGATTTAGAATAAACCAGAAAATACATGTGGTTCAAAAAAATGAATTGGTGAACAAGAATGAAAAATTAAAGATGAGCTGGAGAGAAAGAGGGGTGCCAGAAGATTCCTGGACTTCTTCTGTTCAAATGTCAAATATCTTGTGTTGAGTTCTCCCTACCTGTCAAAGGCTAGCAGAGTTTTCCCACTGGCAGCATGCATACCGGTTTCCACCACTCAGCTATTGCTGCACCATCTACGGTGAATTACGCAGGAAGGAATTAGTCTCCCCAGCAGTGCTATGAAATAATTTAAACACTTTGGCCACATCCATTATGTCTGTAAGGCCAAAGGAAACGATGTTGCTTGTTTCCCCTGCACAGTTACCTGTCCTCCTCCGGTGTGGACCGAGGTCCAGAATGGAAGCATCTGTTTTCCAGTTAATCTCTTTAGATATACAATGTAGTTTCATTAAACTAGAGATTATGTATTTCTTTTCCATAATAAAACTATAGAAAAATACACTAGAAATCATTGTTTTTCTAATAATTGAATATTATCAGTGACTGCTTAATGAAGTCTTATATTAAGGCTTGGAAAGAATACCTTTGACTGAATTACCCCAAATTTTGCCTGGGAGTCATCCACCTCTCCGGCTGTTTAGGGGTTGTGAACAGTTTGGCATCAAAAGTTCCCCCCTTCAACTCACCCCCAGATTTCCACTCACTGTAGTCCATCCTTCTTGGACTTTTGTAACAATGTGACCTTGGCAAGTTACTTATCCTGTTTGAAATACTCATTTTTCAGTTTTATCAGATGTAAAATAGAGTAAAATTATATCCTAGATTCTTTCTACTGAAAAAAAATTAGTGGCCGCTTCCTTCATATATAGAATTAGGAGGTTGATCTGTGCAGCACTATACAAGGCTACTTCTATTAAAATTCTTAAACATTGTATTCCACACACACACTTTGTTTTCCCCCCAAGGAATATGCAACATGGATTGGGATTTTATTTTTTTGGTTTGCTTTATAAATTTTGATTATATCATACATGCTACTCTTTTATGACCTGCCCTTTTTCACTTAAAATATTGTGAGCTTTCCCCAGGTCATTAAATTGTTTTCTGTTACTTAATTTTTAACATGACAGGAAAAGGGTATCACGGGGTATCCCATCCCTTTTCTGTACCACATCAATGAACCATTACTGTATTTTGAACACTTGACTTCAATCTGTCCAATGTGTTCATCCTCTTTCTCCAACCAGGGTTCTAAATTGACTGAACTGCTGGGCATGGATATCTGAGCTGTAAGAATAACACCATTGACAATGCAAATCAGAGTGCTGTTTGGTAAACATGTGCTGTTTCCATGCTCCCTAACAAGCTCTCTTTGCCTCGCAGGCTCTGATTTTCCTTGTGGTTGGCATCATCTTCATGAGTGGAAGCATGGCGCTCATTATACTCGACTGGATTTACAATCCCCCAACTTCCAAGCATCACTAACCCAGAGAAAAAAATACCTTCTTTTTCTACTGGAAGTGATTGCAAATTATGCTCCAAAAGACATGCGAGTTATTTTGCCCCAAGGATTGGGATATTATTCATAGGAAATAACAAGAAGATTCTGAAGACGTTTACTAGCAATATCACCAGGCACCTTCAGAAGAGGAAACCATCATTTTTGTCAAGAATGGCTGTTTATGTGTTTAAAATTTGTGGTGTGCATTTCTACCCAGGTTTTGCAAGAGGCAAAAGATGATATATTTTTGTTGCTGTATAAGCAGAAGAATACGGGTAGCTGAGTATCACGGTCATTGGATAATTCCCTCCCCCTTCCCTTCCTCCTTCCCAAAGTACCAAATACTTGTATTCTCAGAACATTAAACAAAATGCCCTGGTGGCAAAGCTATCACCAGTTAATAATGCCTTTCCCTAATCTTGCCCCAAATACTCTGGATTTATTTAACAATAGAGGCAAAAGGCACGTCTTATGAACTGTCCCAGTAAGGCACACGAATGATCAGACACCAGGCTAGAATATCTTATTGTCGACAGTAAAAGAATATTTTGCCCATTCTGTTTGTGACATTGGATTAGTGACTTCTTCATTTAGATATTTTTGTAAACGTTAAGAGAGGGGTTTAATTTAAATTATAGAGCAACAACAAAAATAATGCTTATAACTAAACTGTCTGTTCTGGAGGCATTTGCTTTTTAATGTTATTCTTAGTCCTCTTGTTGTACTTTTATCATTGAACAATGCTCTCCCTCTCGTCTTCCATTCTCATTCAGAACTTTTAGAAGGCCACAATTCACGTGGAGGTGTACTACCCAGTATTGATGCATTTTCATTTGATAAACATTCAGTGCAGGAAACTGTGATTGCTATGTGTTTATGTATATAATCTTATTCTGTAGTCTTCAGAATTTTAGTGTATGGTACATTTGATTTTTATTTTTTACACGTGTAGTTTTTCTCTCATTACAGTCAAAACATTTATATTATTTGGGGTGGGGGCAGGGAATTAAGTTGATGGACTCAAACATCCATTTGTATGTATCTGTCTATTGAGGATATTTTAAATTTGAAACCCAAGTTATATATAGTTCAGTAATGCTCTTCAATGTTTACAATAGCATCATAATCATTTACAAGAAAGCAAGTTCTTATTTGCAAATCATTACTAATACTAATGTTCAGTGAATTTAGCATATCTAAAATAGCATTTAGTTCATTGCATCTTACACAGGTATTTGCTGACATCCGTTTGCCGTTTAATGTGACGCTGAGCGGTTCTCCGTGAAAGCGGGAGTGCTGACGCGAAGGTGGGCCGCACACTGTGGTTGCTGCTCGCCTCCGCAACACACAGGACGCGGGGCTTGCCGCTTTTTCATTCAAATCAGGATCAAGAACATTTGTTACGTATTTTATATGTTAGTGAAGTCAAGTATGAAATATAGGTATCTTATAAGCATGATAATATTAAATCACATTTCAATTGTTTCTCCGCAATGTGCTTTAAGAAAGTATGTATTTGTTTTATGTATTATTTTCTAGGGGCGCAATATGTAAAATGGTGCACTTTTTATGAAAATGAGCATTACTCAAAACTATCATAACTTTTAAGTTACTATTATTGGAAAAAAAATTGCCACATAGCATTTTAAGGTATATTTTCCTTCATCTAAAGAGATAGCAAGTAGAAAAGGTACTTCCTGAGTGTTAAAAAATATTTAATCTGAATATATTTAAATGTAAATATCAAAGATTAATCCCCCAAATGGAACACTGTAACATCTGTATATACTTTGAAGGTTTCACATTTAAAATGACTAACTTGAAAATGTCAGCATGTGTCATTACACACTCAGGAGAAGCACCGCAGTGCCAACCAGCAGGGCAGCGCCGCGTTCCCGGGCCGTTCCCCGGGGAGTTCACGCGGACTGCAGGGCAGGCGCGCACATCTGTCTTGTACTAGTTAATTTAACCCCGTTTATAAACAGACAAAAATTTTATTTTCTTATTTCATTTGTAAGATGGTTCAATGTATTGGGAGGCTTTTTTATTACAGAAAGTGTATATTAGTATATAATAAATGAACTTTTCAAATGACCGTGATGTGATTTTCTGTCTATTGTTGAAGAATACGAATTATTTATATAAGGAAACACTTTAAATCTATACATTGTGTTTCTTAAATTGGTGTAGGTTCTATTTTCATTGTTATTCTTGACATATAACTAACACCTATAGATGTCAAAAACAGTTGCCCTCTTAATTAGGCAAAATACACGACTAATCTTCGATCACCTTCATGTCATCAAATATATACCTCCTAGAATAAATGTGGAAGAAATGAGTCTTTATGATTAATTAGAGAGAATTTATTTGAGGTGGAAAGAGGGATGGTTTTCACTAAAAGAATCATGAGAATAGTAAAATAAAGATGTGGAAGATTGGGGAGAAAGGAAAGCAACATGCAAGTATTGAGGATTGGACTGGAATGGACAATTAGTGGGAATGACAGGTCATATGGTGAGTGTGCGCTCTACTTTCTGAGATGCTTCCACATGGCGCTCCACGGTGATTCCACCATTTTCATTCTCCCCAGTGGTATAAACACGTTCCAGCTGCTCCACATGCAGCCTTGTATTTTATACTTCATGGCCTTTCAAGTGAGTGTGAAATGGTATCTCACCGTGATTTTCATTTTTATTCCCCTGATAACTAGTGTTGGCAACATCCTTGTGTTTCATGCCCACTCATGTCTCCTTTTATAAAGTGTGTTTGAATATTTTGTTTAACATTAGGTTGTCTTTTTATTGTGGAGTTGTCAGAGTTCTTTATATATTCTGGATATATGTCCTTTGTCAGATTGCAAATCTGTTTTCTCAGTATATGGCACACCTATTCATTTCCTGAGGGTGTCTGAATCACATCTGTCTGTGGCTGGGTCTTCATGGCTTGAGGTGCTACCATTTCTGTTTTCCTAGAATAAGATTAATCGGAATGGTATTGTCATAATTAGTGTTTAGATTTTCAAATTTGGAGGGAAGAGTCTTCTTCTTTTTTTTGGTTGGTTTTGGGGTTTGTTTTTTTTTTTTGTCTTGTAGTTAGCTTATTAATGTATGTAATGTAATGTAAATTAGCTTATTTGATTTAAAATAACTTCTTCTAAGCCACTTTGAGTCTTGGTTGAGACCCAGTGCTACACAGACAGACCTGGGATATCAAACACCCATATCGGCTACTCATCATCCACTTTGCTGGTTTTCACAGCCCTTGTTACAAACACATGTAAGTGACACAGGAGAAATGGCTTCATTTGATTCTTATTTACCACACTGGACATTCTGTTGTCTTCTCTTGACTCTACCTTTTGTTTCATGTGCAGAAACAGGATGTACATACACCCCTTGCTTCAGCAGCATGCACACTTGTGACTGTTTTTTCCCAATACAAGTTTTGCATTAATTATTTAATGGACAGTATTTAAGAAACTGATTGAAAAGGGAAATAAGTTTAGAGTCTTTCTTCGCATCACACATCAAAATGAAAATATTTCAATGTGAGAGTTCAAACATAACCTGCGGACATTCCGGGAAGAACTACTAGATAGCTGCCTCAGAAAGCAGACACAATGGAGGGAATCCCCAAAGTGGTGATGAATGCCCGTAACTGCACAACAGCAACAAACAATCCTGAGCCTTAAAGAATAAGTAATTTTTAAAAACTAGCTACTACAAAAGAAGAACAATATATCTTTAATGTATGAAGAGATAATAAAAATCAGTAAGGGAAATACTGAGAATCCAATAGCCAAATGGGTAATGGACATAAAATCAGAAGAAAAATGATTGGTTAATGAGTATTTTCAAAGCTTGACCTTACTATGAGTCAAAGACACCCAAGTGGGTGTGGGCACTAAGCGCTCCCACTCCACACTGGTGGCAGAAATCTTGACTCAGCGCATCTGGACAGTATTCCTGTGACACTTACAAAGGTTCCTAAAAACGTCTGTAGCAGGCAGAATGCCTGCACCCCATGAGGATGTTCATATCAGAATCCCTAGAACCTGAGCACGTCATTACCTTACATAGGAAACTGGACTTCAATTGAAGTACAAATCTTAAAATAGGGGGATTATCTTGAATAATCTGAGAATTTTCTTCAGCTGACTTTAGAAAGATTAAAGCCTGAGAGGAACTCCACCCGCCATTACTTTCTTGAGGATGGCAGGGACTACATGGAAACTGTGAGAAGGAAATGAATTTTGCCAACAAGTTAAATGAGCCATGATGATTCCCCTCCTGAGCCTCCAAATAGGAGCCCAGGGTACTCACACACTCATTTATGGTTCGAGAAACCTAAGCAGATTAGTAGTGGGGTACAGCTAGTACCCTAAGCAGAACACTGGCTGCTGAGCCAGTTGGCCTTCTGGCCAACAGATCTGTGAGACAGCGAATAAGTGCTGTTTAAGTGCTAGCAGTAGGAAACTATGAAATACAATGTTCATGTTCTTTGACCCACCAGTTTCTTTTCTGAGACTCTAGTCTTAGGAAATAATCAGAAAAGTGATTTGACTTTTATGTACTAATGCATTCTTTCAACATATAAAAGTTACAACTTGGAAATACTGCAAATGTCCAAACTTGTGGGATGATTAAATAAATTCTAGTATCTTCATTTGCTGGAATAAAATGTTTCTGAATAATCGCTAATGAAATAAAAAACTATGGTATAATATCAGGTAAAAAAAGAATAAATATTTTCTTATCTCATTTTACACATTAAAAATGCATGGAATAGAAAAACAGGAATAGGAAAAAAGGAAATAGATCTAAAGTGTTAAAAGTAGATGTCAGTCTTTTCTTTATATTGTATCTTTATGAGGGGATGGATGTTAATTGAGCCTATTGTGGTAATCATTTCACAATATATGTCAATCAAATCATTATGCCGTACACTTTAAGTGTATACAGTGATGTATGTCAGTTATTTCCCAATAAAGCTGAAAGGGGAAGGAGGTACCTATAGATGGCAAAACAATGAGTGATATTAGTTTTCATCTTTCTATGTTTCTGTTACTTTCTAAATTTTCTTCAAAATTCCTTTCACAGTTAGAAAAAGCTTTTAAGAAAGGGAAATTTCTTTCCGCCAATTTGTATTTTCTGGAAAAAGACATAAAGCATGCTGCCAATTCCTATATATTTTTATATTTTCAGCTGGGTCTAAAGGCAGAACTGGATGCAAGTAGAATTCACAATTAGGGAACAATCACCAATGACTGAAGCAGAGGGTGAAAGGCTGGGGCAGACCCTAGCCAGAGAGGCAGCTGGAGAGAGAAAGGAATGACTTGTTCAAAACCCAGTGTAGCACAGCCAGTAGATGAGGATTTGAGTCTCAGATCCATGACACGAGCAAATCATTGAATTTTATTGAGCTTTAGAATGAAGCTCAATAGAATTGTATTGAGATTGAAGAATCATTTTTGTTGGGATAATTTTCATGTAATGCAACTACTAAGACCATTTAGCTCCGAATCATTGGAAATATCAGAAGGTCCTTATAGCAGTCATATCTCTAGTACAAATGCTTAGCAATAGTCACAAATAAGGGATCATCAGAGAGCTACAAAGAATACCTTGCAGTAGTGATTTTTGTAGCTTGGTCCTGAAAGTGAGTAGATAAGTCAAATGCTTCTGAGGAATACTCTGCCTTGCCACTCAGACTGAACAATTTAATAGATAAACACTTATTCAGTAAAGTCCATCTGCCAGGTACTTCCTTAGGCACAAGAACAAAGTAGTCCTTTCACAATCCAGAGGATGGGTCACGTATATACAGAGAGTCACAATATAAAATGGAAAACGCTACATTATATAATATACCCAGGACTCAATAGAGCATCTAAAGGGAGTGCCCAAGTCAGCTCTGGGGAAAGACGAGTCGTCAGAGATTTCTGGCAGCAGATGCTCCCCAAACTGAATCCTTAAGGACACAGTAGAGTTACCAGGCAAAGAGAGGGAGGAGCAGAGTGAGCAGCATGCACAGAAACACGACTGTCCTTATTGCCCTCCTATCCCACACATTCTCTCAAGCACCTATGTGCATGTAACTGCCACGAACTCTATATTGGATTCCTTTCTCTGCTACAACAAATTTCCACACACTTGGGGGCTCAAAAGAACACATGTTACTGTCCTACAATTCGCACCAGCAAGGATCAGCAGAAGCCCCAGCAGAAGCCCCAGCAGAGCCATATAAACCAAACAGACCAAGTAAAACAACAGATTCTTAAAATTAAACTGTGATTTAATTCTACAGCCACAAAATAGACCAGGACCTATGTGCCAAGCCTAGACAGAGTGACTGCTTGCTACAATGAAAGATTTAAATAGAATGTCTGACACAATGGAAAATTACCCATCATACCAAGAACCAAGGAAATTACAACTGGAATGAGAAAAGATAATTCATTGATGCCAACACTTAGACAAATCAGATATTCAAATTAACTGATAAGGATTTTAAAGCAGCCATAATAAAAAGGCTTCAGTGACCAATTATAAATATTCTTTAAACAAATAAAAAAATACACCAGGTAGGCAAAAAACCTAGTTTTAGAAAAGATCCAACTGAAAATTTAAAGAAAAAATCAGTGGATGTCCTCAGTAGTAAAATGGAGATGACAGAGGGTAGCATCCATGAATTTGAGTAAATATCAATAGAGTTCACTTAATTTGAACAACAGAGAGGAGAGACACTGGAGGAAAGAAAGGGCAGGGGGAAGGGAAAGGGGAGAAAAAGCGCTGTGGGCCTGTGGGACAAAAAGTAAAAAGTCACAGTCCCAGAAGGAAAAGAAAACAAGATTAGAACTAAAAGGCAATTTGAAGAAATCATGGCTGAAAACTTTCAAAATTTGGTGAAAGTCACCAAGCTACATAATTAAAGAACTTAGTGAATCTTAAATAAACTAAATCCAAAGGAATCTACACCAAGTGTGGGAGGCCGCTCTGTGTGGTGTGGGCCCAGCTCCCACTGGGAGATGCACAGGACCCATGCCCATGGATAGGTTTTCCCGTGGGGAATCAGGCCTGAAATGTACTTAGGCCTCTATGAGTCTTGCTTTTTACTAAAACTTCCTCACCCTGAATTGAGGACATTTACTGCAAAGCAACTTCCTAAAAACCATGCTAAACCTTCCAAGCATGAGTGTAACTGGTTCAACCACTTTTGCCTTTTCATTTGCAAATATCCCTCTTCTGTGATGTGATTACCAGCATCCTCTCCTTTGCTTTCTGTATAAG
Source organism: Tonatia bakeri (assembly GCA_004024845.1). Classification (NCBI taxonomy): domain Eukaryota; kingdom Metazoa; phylum Chordata; class Mammalia; order Chiroptera; family Phyllostomidae; genus Tonatia; species Tonatia bakeri. The sequence goes on from PVIA01001117.1 coordinate 132,324, forward strand.
GTAACCACCTAAAGCAAGCCTGTGCATAGTTAATCAGGACCTTCTTGTAATGTGCCCGTAAGACAATAAAAGCTCATTGGAGCGAGGGCCAAGGCTTTTGCTCCCCTTGAGAGAAAAGCCATGCCGTCCCTTTTCCTCCACTGGATTCAGTAATCCGTGTGAATGTCTCGTTTTCATCCATAATGACCTAGACCCCACAAGTCAGGGTCTGCATCAACCAAATAATAATCAAACATCTGAAAACTAAAGACAAGGAAAACTCTTGAAAGCATCCTAAGAGAAACAAAACATTGTCTATAGGGGAACACTAATTTGAATGTCAGAGGATTTCTTAGCAAAACATGTGGAGATGAGAAGGAAGTGGCACATTTTTCAAGTGATGAGAGAAAAGAATTGTCAACTGAAAATGTATATCCAACAAAACTCTTCTTTAGGAATAAGAGGGAAATAAAGTTTCTAGAAAAATAAAAAGTAGAAGAATTGTTGCAGACCTATCCTTAAACATGGACTAAAGAAATATCTTTGAACAGATAGTAAATGATAAAAGAACAAATATTGGTACATTTACACAATGGAATACTATGCAGCAGAGAGAAAGAAGGAGCTTCTACTCTTTGCGACAGCATGGATGGAACTGGAGAGCATTATGCTGAGTGAAATAAGCCAGGTGGTGAGGGACCAATACCATATGATCTCACCTTTAACTGGAACATAATCAACAAAAGAAAAAATCAAACAAAATATAACCATAGACATTGAAATTAAGAACAACCTAACAATAGCGGAGCAGGGTAGGGAGGGGAAAGAGTGGAGAAAGGTTTTCGGGAACTACGATAAAGGACACATGGACAAAACCAAGGTGGGGGGTGGAAGCAAGGGAGGGAGGTGGGTTTGGCTGGGGTGGAAGGGACTGGTGGGGAGAAAATGCAGACAACTGTAATGGAACAACAATAAAGTAATTTATTTTTTGAAGAAGAACAAATATTGAAGCATCGGGAAAAAAGAAACAAACAAAAAGTCCAGAAATATGGATGCATTAAATAGACTATCATTTCCTTCATGAGCTTTATAAATACATTTCATGATTGAAACAAATGTTAGAATGCCATTTGATACTCAAGGCAACATTTTTTTATGTGAGGAAGGTAAAAAGGACCTAAATAAAAGTGAGGTTTTCACAATTTGCTCAAGGTGGTAAAATGTTGGTAGCAATAGACTAAATCACTGTATGTTATAATACTCACAGTAACCACTACAAAAACTTACATACAGAAACACACTTAAAACACTTCATATAAATCAAGATGAATTTCTCAAAAATGTTTAAGTAACCCACTGGAAGCTGAGAAATGAAAACCAGAAAAAATAAAGATAAAACAAATAACAGAATGGCAGATTTAAGCAATAACACATCAACAATTACTTTGATGTAAAAGTGTAAGTATATCAGTTAAAAAATGGAGATTGGAAAATGAACAAAAATCATGACCCAGCTATATGCTGACTGCAAGAACTCACTTCAAATTCAATGTCACGGGCAGTTTGAAAGTAAAAGGGTGGAAAACACATACATGAAAAAAGTAATAATAGAAAAACAGGAGTGGCTGTATTCATATCTGATAAAGTAGACTTCAGAGAAAAAAATTACTAGAGACAAAGACGTGTCCTTGTTATGTATGCAACAATAAAAGGATCGATCCAGGGGAAAGACATACTAACGTTAAGTATACACGCACCAAACAGCACCACCTCAAAATACATGAAGCAAATACTGACAGAGCTGAAGGACAAAGATGAATCCACGATTATACTTGCAGACTTGCGTGCTCATCTCTCAGAAACTGACACAATTACTAGACAGAAAATCAGCAAAGATACAGAATATGTGAACAACATAATCAACAGATTCTAACTGATACATATATAGAACACTCTACCACCTGCAGGACACACAGTTTTTCAAGCACTCATAGAACATTCACCAAGATGGACCACATTCTGGGTCACAAAACAAACCTCAACAAGTTTAAAAGAATTGAAATCATACAGAGTATGTTTTCTGACTATAATGGAATCAACTAGAAATCAGTAGCAGAAAGACATGGAATTCAAACAACATACCTCTATATATTCCATGGGTCACAGAAAAAGGATAAAAAGAATTATTAAAGAAAATTTTAAACACATAGAGCTGGATAAATATGGGGAAAAAACATATCACAATATGTAGGGCGCAGTTAATGTAGTGCTGACAGGTAAATTTATAGCACCAAATGCTTACATCAGAAAAGAGGAAAGGTCTCAGATCAATAATAAATTCCTATGTTAAGTAACTAGAAAAAAAAGCCCCGACTAGTGTGGCTCCATTGGCTGGGCATCATCCCACAAAGCGAAAGGTCACTGGTTTGACTCCTGGTTGGGGCGCAGGCCTGGGTTGCAGCTTCAGTCCCAGTTGGGGTGCATACAAAAGGCAACCGATTAATGTTTCTCTCTCATGTTGATGTTTCTCTCTCTCTCTCTCTCCCTCTCTTCCTCTCTCTTTAAAAATAAATAAGATTTTTTAAAAAAAAGAAACTAGTAAAAGAACAAAATAAACCCAAAGCAAGCAGAAGAAAAAGCTAATAAAGATAAGAACATATATCAATGAAACAGAAAATGGGAAAACAACAGAAAAAATCAATAAATAGCTGGTTCTTTGGAAAACTTAATAAAATTTATAATCTTCTAGCAAGACTGACACAAATAAAAAGAGGAAAGAAAGCATTGTGTCTCATTTTAATTAGCAGCAGTTTTCCTCTTCTAGAAGTATATAACATAGTGGTTTATTTTAAAATAAAACAATCTTATATCCAATAAAATACGCTTTTGTAAAAATAAAAGACCCTAGCCTCCTGTGGTCAAAAGCATACGGGGCTCATGTTTTCTAGGGTTCTGTGCACAGTAGTACAAAATGGCATGGTAACAATCACCATGTGCTGCTCTGAGTCTAGGATGGAAGTGTGTGTGTGTGTGTGTGTGTGTGTGTGTGTGTTGGAGGTGGGATTGAGGGGCCAGGCCAGACCAAACGAGGGTTATAGAAGGTAACCAAATAAAACATGAACTCACTGCAATTTAATTTTTTTCCAAATTTGTCAGACTTTAGTTTAATTGATTAGCATAGTAGAGTCACAGCAGGAAAATATTACATCCATTTTACTGAAGGGACATCGAGGCCCCAGGAACAGAGGAGTAACAGCGAGATTTCACCACACTGCAGTTGGCCCCCTGGTCTCTGAAGCTCGGAGCCTGGCCAGGGCTGCGCGCAGCTCTAGCAATAGGCTCCTGGGCATTGATCTGTACTCTCAGACTGACATTAAGTTTGTCACTAAGCTGGGGTTTTTCCACCAGCCCTGTGGGGAGAAAAACAGAAACCCGATTCTTCTCTGCTGAGCCTAACCCAGCTTCACCCAGCACAAGGTCACAGAGCATTTTATGCTCCAGGATTATTTGTGAATAAGTTACTTGAGATTGATTACTTTATAGCCCGCTTCCTGGTATTATCATCTCAGAGGAAAACTCACCATGAAGTGATGGGCATATTTCTTCTATCATCGTCAGCTTTTTAACTTAAAATTTTGGAAACTCACCAACTTTTCCTTGGTGAATAAGAGGTTATCTAAACCTGGTGTGAAGCCCAAACCTCTGTTCCCAGAAGTATAATCAGCGTTTCTTCCAGCTTACACTAACTCAGCAATTTAAAGAGGGACAAAAATAGTTGCCATTTTGCTTTGCTCTCTTTTTCTAAAGGCACAAAACTTGGTCCTCCACTGGCGGGTTGTTGGAAAGCAGACAGCTGTTAAGATGACAGCAGTCCACACCTGGCTGTGCACGAAAGTGAAAGGATAAGACAGACAACGTCATAAAAAATTATTTACCTATAAGGGATGCTTATCACATGAATAATTTCCTATTTAATAATGTTATGAAATGAAGTACTGTTTAGCAGAGGTTTACTTAAGGATTTGGACTACTTATTTAGAATAAGAGTCAACTAAATTAAATTATTTTGCTTCTAATTCCAGCCCTACTGATGGCAGAGTTAAAGTTTGAGAACTGAGACTTGGAGGCCCGAAGGCAATCCCTGCCAGGCGATCTGGGAAAGTCCCTCCCTGCCCACAGACAACACAAATGAACTGTACTGGATCTTCCCTAGGGGCCCTTTGAGTCTACAAAGGCGCCTTGAGCTAGAGGAAAATTTATGAAGTGAAAGTTGGAAAATTGCTGGGTTCTTGTGATATTATTAAAATCTCCCTGAAAGACAGACCGGCCCACAGTTTGGACAGAATCTTGTGTTACAGTCGAGAGCCAGGATGAACCTTCCTGGTTTGTACAACTCTCCACACCCCAATCCCACGTTTCTCTCATCAGTAACACACACACAGACTGCTGTGGACTGAATGTTTGTATCACTGCCAAATTCATATGTCGAAATGCTAACTCTCAATTTGATGGTATTTGGGAGGTAATTAGGTTTAGATGACGTGTTTTGTATTGGTCTCAGCCTATCAAAACCAAAGTAGTGGCTGGACCAGCCTTTGTGCTTCTAACTAGGATTGCAAGATGTCCTGCACCAACAACCATCAGGAAACTTTGAAGAAAATAAAGGATTATGACTCACAGGACCTGGGAATTACATAGCACACCTGGGACCATACAGTGAGGTGGGAGGGCAGAGGGAGAGAGATAGAGGTGGAGAGACAGAGAGAAAACATGAGGCTGGGGTTCTGCTTTTATTGGGGTCAAGGGTGGGGGAGTGAGGTTTTGTGAGGTCGCTCTCTATGGATGAATTTAAATGTAAGAGAATTTAAAGTGTTGGAAGAGAGAAAAAACTACTCCATGTGGACACTTCCTGAAATCAACCAAGATCTCTAAAACAAAGGATCTTCAGTCAGGGGAGGTGGCCTGGCTCTTGTGTGTCTGGCTGTGTCTGTAGTTGAGATAGCTGTCTTAGAAGTGGATACCTCTTTGAAATAGACGCCTCTGCAATCACAGTTTTAAGTCAGCCACTTGTAATACAAAACAGAAATAAATAAAATAATTGTCGGGGCTTACACTACAGGAGGTCATGAGGATGACCGCATACATCATAAAGAGATTAGTGCCCGTACAGGAGAAGAAAGAGACAACTTCCTAAATCCTCTCAAACATGCAACAGCTGGCCTCAGTGAGCCCCAGGCCCAGCACTAGCAGCAGCCAGCTTAGTTTCATAGATTGGCTTCCCCTGGGAATCTCCAAGCCCAGCACAAGTAGCAGCCATTTCAGATTGCTTTATAGCTCAGGCAGGGTGGCCCTGGGAAAAACACAGGTGGGGACTGACCTTGGCCTGCACCACCAGGGAAACCCCAGGGCCAGAGCATCCAGTGGACAGCTGTAGACCACATCAGAGTACCACAACCCTGCCCCTGCACAGCTGATCTTCCACAGGGCACAAAAGGTGGTGGTCAGTGGTCACAGCCAATCCTTAGAGCTGACTTGCCTGGGTTAATCCCTCCTATTGATCTTCCAACAGCAACCAAGGCTCAACTATAAGAGGACAGTGTACTCAGCCCACACGAAGGGCACACCTCAAGTACCTAAGCATGGGTGATACGGGAGGCTGTGCCACTGGACCCTATGAGGACACCTACTACATTAGGCCACACTACCAAGACATGGTGTCAAAGCAGCTCTACCTAATACATAGAAGCAACCACAGGGAGGCTGCCAAAATGAGGAGACAAAGAAACAATGCCATGAAAGAGCAGATCAAAACTGCAGAGAAAGAGCTAAATGAAATGGAGATAATCTATCAGATGCAGAGTTCAGAACACTGGTTATAAGGATGATCAGGGAACTTAGTGAGGACCTCAGCAGCATAAAGAAGATCCAGTCAGAAACAAAGGATACACTAATTGAAACAAAGAACAATTTACAGGGAAACAACAATAGAGTAGATGAAGCCATGGATCAAATCAATGATTTGGAACATAAGGAAGCAAAAAACAACAAATCAGAATAAGAAAAAAGAAGCCAAAAAAATGAGGATAGTGTAAGCAGCCTCTGGGACAACTTTAAGAGGTCGAACTTTTGCATCACAGGGGTGCGAGAAGAAGAGAAAGAGCAAGAAATTAAAAGTCTATTTGAAAAAATAATGAAAGAAAACTTTCCTAATTTGGTGAGGGAAATAGACATGCAAATTCAGGAAGCACGAAGAATCTCAAACAAGATGGATGCAAAAAGGCCTGCTCCAAGACTCATCATAATTAAAATGCCAAAAGTAAAAGATAAAGAATCTTAAAAGCAGCAAGAAAAAAAGTTAGCTACAAAAAAAGCTCCCCTAAGACTGTTAGCTGCTTTCTCAAAAGAAACTTTGTAGGCTAGAAGGGATTGGCAAGAAATATTCAAAGTCATGAAAAGCAGAGACCTACAGCCAAGATTGCTCAACCCAGCAAAGCTATTGTTTAGAATCAAAGGGCAGATAAAGAGCTTCCCAGACAAGAAAAAACTAAAGGACTTTACCATCACCAAACCAATATTATATGAAATGTTAAAGGGACTTATTTAAGAAAAAGATCAAAACTATAACAATAGAATGGCAAAAATACATATCTATCAACAGTTGAATCTAAAAAACAAACTAAGCAAACAAGAACAGAAACAGAATCATGGCTACAGAGAGCATTTTGATAGTTGCCAGATAGGAGGGAGCTGTGGGGGAATGGGTGAGAGGTGAGGGGATTAAGAAGTACAAATAGGTGGTTACAGAACAGCCCTGGGGATGTAAAGTATAGCCCAGGAAAAGGAGCAGCCAAAGAACTTACACACATGACCCAGGGACATGAACAATGGTGGGGGGATTGCCTGAGGGAGTAGGGGGTGCTGGGTGGAGGGGGGAAAGGGGGAAAGTCAGGACAACTGTAATAGCATAATCAATAAAACATAATTTTTAAAAAAGAGGAGAAAGAGAGCAGGGCTCTTTCTCTTACATGTGAGGACCCAGCAAGAAGGCAGGCAGCCTGCTGTAAACCAGGAAGAGCGCCCTTACCAGATACCAAATTTGCAGGCACCTTGACTTTTCAGCTTCCAGAAATGGTGATAAATACATGTCAGACACTGTTTCAGGCACCCAGTCAATGGTATTTTGTTTAGTCAGCTAGAGGCAAGACACACACACACACACACACACACCCTTACCTTACTGTACCATGTACGTATATACTTGCCACACAACACCCAATCACTTTCACACGTGCTGCTTCCCCCCTGATGCACACATATATACCACTCAGTACCATGGCCTTGACTCACACTGATCTTCTGTAATTCCCCAAGTGTGCCATGTCCTCTTTCACCTTTCAGGCCGTGGCACATGCTGTTCCCTCTATATGAAATATTTCTCTGTGACCCTGTTCATCTGGCTCATTCTTCTTCATCCCTTCAGTTCTCAGCTTCGAAGGATCTACCTCCAGAAAGCCTTTCTGACATCTGACATCCCCCTCCTCCTCCTATCCCATCTTCTTTAGATCCAGTGGAGCAGTGCAATTGTCTTGTACTGGCTTTCAAGATCTGCCAATCAACACAGACCACCTCTTTATAACTCCATCAGGAACGCCATGTTGATAGCTTGAAATTGGAGTTTTCAGACTGTGGAAACTGACAAGCACTACAAATGGGGGAGAGGGTTATTCATTTTGTTTTGTCTTTTTGGTAGAGCCAGTTGTTAAACACTTACCAACACACCACTGTTTAGATCCCTCTGTGGTCTTCCTATAGCACCTTATAATTTCCCTTTATTTGTACTGAACACAAACTACTCTGTTTGTTTCCTTGTCTATACATCCCATGAGACTATAAGCTCTGGGAGGGTAGACCTTGCCTGTCTTGTTCACTTGTGGTACACCCAGTGTCTTGTATAGTATCCAGCTACATTGACCTCAACATGTATGTTTGAATAGATGACTAAATGATTTCTTGTTGTCCCTCTCCGATTGGACATCTGACCCAGCCAATAACTAACAGTGCCCAGAAAGCCATGGGAAAGTGGTTACAGGACACTTCTGTTTCAGGTAACCATGGACACCTGTCAGAGGCTCAGAGTCAAGCTCTGGGCAGCATCTGTGACTGGAGCACTTGGTCCCTCCAGGGTGATATTACCCTTTTATCCCCAGCCAGCTTTTAAGAAGTGTGGATGGGGTGAAGCACTTAGAAAACCATGAGGTGTGACTTTAAAGCAAAACTCTGAAAAGCACTCTCCCCTCTTCGTAATGCCTGAACTTGCCTTAAGAGAGATAAATCATTTCTTGCCACAATCTGAGAGAGATATAAAATGTAAATGTTCCATTAAAAGGGCTTATCTTATTTCAAGTTCACAATTCAAGTAAAAGAATCCTATAAAATCTCCTTAAAAGCTAACTCTGATGGAGATAAATGGGAGAGTAAAGGAGCCAAGAGCTGGAGGATATTAACTGCTTAAAACAGGGAAAAGAGAGTAGGTAGATCATCTCTAAAGATGGTCACCATAATTCCACCACCACTACCACTGCCCAAGAGCTCACCATGCCTCCCACCGCGAGGGAAGCCCCCTCGAGCCTGGGCTGGCCTGGAGACTTTCTTGTACTTTGAATGTAGTTGAAATGACCCAGTGGCAGTTATGGGCACTTCAGAGACCTGGAAGCTTCTTCTTGCATTTTCTCTATGTAATCTTCCAGACCTTTTTCTATTTTTTTATATCATAAATAAAAATATAACATTGTTTTGTGTCATGTTTAAATGTAAGTTTATATGGTACCACATAACTTTGTTTTTTTCAATATAATTTTTGAGATCTATTTTTGTTCATTCATATAGTATTTCATTTATTGCTTTAACTAAGGTAGCCCCATTGTATTTTCTTTAACTACTCAAGTAACACTCATTTATTGTTTCTAATTTCTTCATTATTATAAAAATGCTGCAGTGAATTATGCAGACCATAATCCATATCCTCCTATATACCAATACAAATGTTTTTCTAGCTGTGTCATACAGTCTGCACATCTTTAATTTAATTGAAACTGCCACATTACTCTCCAAAATTATGGCAAAAATTTATTCTCTCACCAATAGTATAGGAGAGAGTACTCATTTTCCTACAATTTGATAACTCCTTGATAGTCTCATTATTTGATAATTGCCTCTATGTGAGGAAATACAGAATTTCATTATTTTAATTAGCATAAATCTGACTACATATCTAATAATCTGTTAATAACAACTGCCTCATCATTGGAAAGTTGTTTGCTCATATTCTTTGCTCATTTTTCTGTTAGAATGTTTCCTTTTTCCACATGAATATGTATTATTATCAGTTTCTTATAGACATCATGCTAACATGAATTCTAAATGGCCTGGACAAAGTCTTCTGATATCAGATATCTCAGTACAGGAAGTAATTTAGTCACCTGATTTGATTAGAAAGGAGGATATATTTATAAAGCAAATATTCATAGTAATGAAAATACAGGGCAGAAAATCAGCAAGATTTTCAAGAACATCAGCAAGACCCTTCTGAAATAAAATGTCACTTTTTGAATAGTTTGTTCTGAGGTATTTAAAACTGTTAATGGTTTGTAAGGATAGTTCGGCTCCCAGCTTAAAAATTTGAGTGTTCTGTTTTTTAATAATCTTCCATCAAATGATAACATTAATACTTCCTAATTTTCATACATTAGTTAGTTTACTTGGAATTTTGGTATTTTATAACTTCTCCTTACTGCTTAGTGTGATGTTATTGTCATGAATGAAGCTATCCAGCAATACCGAGGGTTTTTTTTTAAATTTGGCTTTTAGCAAGTTAGGTGACTGGGAATATGAAAAGGGAAAGTAGGTCAAAACAATGTCTTGTTGCTGATGTCATCATGGTCAGTAGCACCCTTGTATATTTTCAGCTCTTCACAGCACATGCACATATACGATATAACCAGAAAAGGAAGCTCATAGCTTCATGAACTATATACAAGATTCCCTGGGAAATTCATTTTCCAAACATTCTTTGACTCCTTGAAAGAATTTTGCAGGAACATGATCTGCCAATCAAACTTGTATTGCTGAGCCCCTAAACGTGCCCCTCACCATTGAGACACCATCAACTTCTTGTCTAACCTTTTGGCACCATGTCGTGCAGCCCTTCAGGAGCCCCCGAGATTCGAGGCCTCAGCTGTCCTTCCTCCTCTGAAGACCTGCTGTTCAAATAGCACCTGACCCCAGTCATTTCAGTGAGAGTTGAATTCAAGCCCATTGTTTCCCTGTTCCTGAAGTATTTACATACAAAGCTTCTCTCAAACTAAGATTTAAAGTTCTGGCTTTAAACCCACCACCCACCCCACACAGTCCCTGGCAACTACCATTCTCCTTTCTGCTGGTAAGAGTTTGATTACTTTAGATACTTCATGTAAGTAGAAGCATGCAGTATTTGTCTTTCTGTAGCTGGCTTACTCATCTGCACAACTCCTTAAGGTATAATGTCCTTAAGGTTTATCCACACTGTAACATATGACAGGATTTCCTTTAACATGAATTAATTAGAGAAAATATTAAATTATAAAATTAGAGACACAATTAGAAACCAATACATGGAAGCATGTAGTAAGAGCTGTTTATGGTTACCTTTATTGGCTATAAAGTCCACACGGTTCAAATTGGACAAACCTTCTCTGGGATTAGAATAGTTGGTGAATTGATGTGCTTTAAAGCTCAAAATGGATGAACTATTTATTGCTTTCACCTAAATGTCACAGAAAAAAAAGAAATCAAATTCTTAGAAGCACTAGGCAACCAAAAAGCTGGCATTACAGACCAGATTACTATGAATTTCTTTTTTACTTTTTATTGAATTTATTGGGGTGACACTGGTTAACATAATTATACAGGTTGCACAAAAGCACGACACATCACCTGCACACTGCATTGTGTGTTCACCACCCCCAGTCAAGTCTCTGTCCATCACATTTTATCCCCCCATACCCTCCTCCACCTCTCTCCACAGTCATCGCCACACTGTTGTCCATGTCCGTGAGGAATTTCTGTATGACATAAAGCAGAAGGACGAAACCTGGATGTCGGCAAAACTCAACAGGTTCTGGGAATCTGCTTTCCAGGCAACTGCCTATAGCATTTGCCCCCAGTCAAAAATTCTAAGAATACCTCTCCAAATAACTGAGTTTACTTGTAGGGAATGCCAGCACGAGCCCTGGGGCCGGAGAAGTAAGTAGGGTCACATCCCAGGCCACTTCTGGTTTCCCGTGGACAGGGATCTCCATACACAGACGAGAGGCTTCTCCGGCCTTCAGAAGAAGCCTACCCATCACACAGGCCCCCCTACTATAGAGCCAGGTCCCAATATTTGAGAGAAAAAGAGCGGAATAAATAGAGGAATTATTTTCATGGGAAGCACAGTTAATGGAAGAAATGCAATAAATCCTAAAAAATTATTTAAAGAAATGTCTTCTGAGAATTCAAGAAAACCCTGTCTATTAAATAAGAAAATAATATGAAATTCAAGCAGGAGAACAGTAAACAATTCCTGAAAGTTAAAAGTTGGGTAGCTAAAGTGAAAATTCAGTAGAAGGACCGAACGGGAGGATGGAAAGGACTAGAGGCATACTTAGCAACCTGGAAGTTTAGGAGGAGGCCTTTTCCAAGGACATAGAAAAAGGGGGTGGGGAGAGAACTATGCGATAAAAGTTAATAAACATGGAGCCATAAGCAGAAATCTAATATCTACCCAATAAAATGAGATAACAGAAAGCATGGAGGAAAAAGTAAAATCAAAGAAAAAAGGAGGAAATTTCCATATGCTGAAGAAAGACACGTGTACTCAGATTAAAAGGGCTCATCCTGGGCTTTATGCAAATATTAAGAAACAATGCATTTTGAGGATTTTTATGGCTTCCAAGGATAAAAGACAATGCCACAAACTTTCAAAAACAGAGAGGGTGGAAGAAAAGGAAAATTAGAAGCTGGAACGAATTTGGCACCACACTTCTGACTGGCAAGCGGAGAGGCTAGAAAGCTTTGGAGAAATAGCTTAAATATTCTGAGGGAAAAGCATTTGGAAACCTTTCCCAGTCAAATTACTATTCAAGTATGAAGGCAAAATGAAGATAATTTCAAACATGCAAGCAATTTAGAAATTTTGCCACCCACAGAACCTTCTGAAAATATTACTCAAAATAAAAATGTAATCCAAGAAATGGAATAACATGGGATACAAGAAATAGAACAAGAGTAGAAGAAATAGAACAAGTAACCAGTAAAGCATATAATTAAGATACATAACTTCTTATCATGAAGCTGTAATATGCATTCCAACTGCTGAGCAAAAATTCCTAAAATAGAGAATGCAATTTAAAAACAGTCTGGAGCGATTGTTTAAGAAGAAGGAAGAGGAGAAGGAGGAGAAGTGAAGGTGAGGAGTCGGAAAGGAGCAAAATGATGCCAGCGGTCTTGTTTTGTATAATTTTAAGACAAGGCTGGAGCGAGGGTACAGTGCTCAGTGGGGTACAGACTGGTGGGAAGGACGCCATCCACATCATGTCCCTGCAATTTCCATTAAGTTCTTGATTCAATAACCAGAAATCACAATTTATCAGAACTCCAGAAATCCTATAGGACAAGAGGAGATGCTACATATCCCGATGTGACTTTTTCCTGACCTCTTGTTTATTTATAAATATGGTAAGTTGTCCATTAAGTTTAGTATCCAAATTTGGACATGCTTGAGAGTGAATGGGGCTATTAACTGGAAGGACACAGGAACAATATGAATAAGCCAGGACTGTCCTAGAAAATGGGGTTATATGGTCATCTTACCTGTAAAGTAGTCATCTGTCAGTCACACTTACTATGCTGGACAGAACCCTGTCAGGTTGGAGGAAACAGCTGGATCCTTTCTTGGCCACAAATCACTTATGGGTTTTCATCAGCATTGCTGAAGAATTTACATTCCAAAATATGTACTTCCTTGTAAAAGGGTGGTTTGCAACCTTCAGGACCTCTAAGTCCTTGCTAAAGGCTGGTCTTGATGAGATTACCCGCTCTGCCATCCTGTTTACTCGGGAAGGGGTTAAATCTAACAAACAAGGTGAGAAATTTGAGGTCTATTTCTACCCTTGTTTAAAATGGTCATTTCCTCACACTCAAAAGCTGAGAGGCAGAGGTTGTAAAATGCTCCTTTGAAGGGATTTAAGAGGTAAATTGCTATCTCAGAGGCTGAGCTCCCTGCACATAATGCCCATATGGGCTGGTCATAACTCAGGAAAACATAAGGAAGCATGTGTAGATGAAAAGACCATCAAACAAATTTATTACCACAACTGTGCTTGAAGTGCAGGAAAACAAAGCAGCTAATAGCTGTGAGGGCCCAGGTCAGCCGGAGTCAGGTCTCCCACTCAGAACCTCTGTCTCCACATCCTGCAAGTCTTAACATCTTTACAGGTGAGCCTTCCTGAGGACGAGCTTCCCGGGATGTGGGACCTGAATGCATGTTCTGGTACATTCTCTCTGACTCGGGAGTGTTTATTCTCTGTGTACTGCTTTCTTACTGTCTTTAAGGTACTTTAAAAAGAAACCCACACTTAGGTTATAATTAAATTGTCCCAAATACATTATGCATGTGATAAATAGGTGTGTAGTTCCCTTTCAATTTTTCCTGAATTTTTCTGGAAAACCAGTATCCAGCTGTGTTAAGCAGAAGTACAAGTAAGTGTGAAACTGGGTGTTAAAAGAAATGCAGAATTGAACATCTAAAACAACTGGGTTATTATTTTAAACTTTATTTAATCTTTATTGTCTTTTTTTACATTACCTTTTAGTCCCCTTACATGCCCCTCCCCACTAGAAATCACCACACTGCTGTCCATGTCCATGAGTCTTTGCCTTTTGCTCAATCCCTTCCCCCATCCCCCCCAACCCCAGAACTGTCATGCTCTCCACCTGAGTCTGTCCCCATTTTCCTTGTTAGTGCAGTTTGTTCACTAGATTCCACATATGAGTGAAATGATGGTATTTGTCTTTCTCTGTCATTTGGCTTATTTCACTTAGCATAATGTTCTCCAGGTCCACCCATACGGTCGCAAATGGTTAAATTTTCTTCTTTTTTATGGTGGAGTAGTATTTCATTGTGTAAATGTCCCAAAGTTGCTTTGTCCACTCATCTATTGATGGGCGCTTGGGTCACTTCCATATCTTGGCAATTATAAATGATGCTGTTTATGTTCTTTCAATTTAGTATTTGGGGTTCCTTAGGATATATTCCTATAAGTGGGACCACTGAGTCAAAAGGTAGACCCATTTTTAATTATTCAAGGTATCTCCACACTGATTTCCATAATGGCTGCACCAGTCTGCATTCCCACCAACAGTGCAAAAAGATTCCCCTTTCTCCACATCCTCACTAGTTCTTATTGTTTTTTGATTTATTGATAGTAGTAATTCCAACAGGTATGAGATATCTCATTGTAGTTTTAATTTGCACTTCTCTGATGATTAGTGACATTGAGCATCTTTTCATATGTGTATTGGCCATCTGTACGTCTTCTTTGTAGAAGTGTCTATTCTGGTCCTTTGTGTACTTTTTAATTGGGTTGTTTAGTGTTTCAGTGTTGAGTTTGTTAAATACTTTATAAATTAGATACTAACCCCTTATCAGATGTATTCCCATTCTGTGGTCTGTCTTTTTATTTTGTTGATGATTTCCTTTGTTGTCTAAAACTTTTTAGTTTGATATAGTCCCATTTCTTTTTCTTTTGTTTCCTTTGCCTGAGGAGATATTACCCACAAAATACTGCTACATGAAGTGTCCAAGATGTTGCTGCCTATATTTTCTTCCAGGATTTTTATGGTTTCAGGTCTAACATTTAAGTCTTTGATCCATTTTCAATTTATTCCTTGTGTGTGGTGTAAGAAGGTGGTCTAGTTTCATTTTTCTGCATGTACCTGTCCAATTTTCCCAACACTATTTATTAAATAAACTATCTTTAGCCCATTGTATGTGCTTGCTTCCTCTGTTGAATATTAATTGACTATAAAGGTATGGGTTTATTTCTGGGCTCTCTATTCTGTTTCATTGATCTATGTGTCTGTTTTCATTCCATGTTGTTTTGATTACTATGGCCTTATGGTATAGTTTGATACTAGGTAGTGCAATTCCTCAGACTTTGTTCTTTCTCAGATTTCTGCGACTATTTGGGGTCTTTTGTGGTTTTATATAAATTTTTAAGATATTCATTCTAGTTCTATGAAATATGTCATTGGAGTCTTGACAGGAATTGTGTTGAGTCTATAAATTGCTTTGGGTAGTATGGACATTTTAATGATGTTAATTGTTTCTATCCATGAGCACAGTATATGCTTCCACTTATTTGTATATGTATCTGTTTCTTTTTTCAGTGTCTTATAATTTTCTGAGTACAGGTCTTTTACATCCTTGGTTAGATTTATTCCTAGGTATTTTTTTTTTTTGAAGCAATTGTGAATGGGATTGTTTTCTTAATCTCCCTTTCTGTTAGTTCATTATTGGCATATAAAAATGCAACTGGTTTCTGGATATTAATTCTGTATCCTGCCACTTTGCTGAATTCATTTATCAGTTCTAGTACTTTCTTGGTCAAACCTTGGGGTTCTCTATGTACAGTATCAATTCATCTGCAGATAAAGACAGTTTTACTACTTCCTTTCCAATTTGGATTACTTCTTCTTCCTGTCTGACTGCTGTGTCTAGGACTTCCAGTACTATGTTGAATAAGAGAGGTAAAAGCAGACAAGCCTGTCTTGTTCCTGATCTTAAGGGGAACACTTGTAGTTTTTGTCCATTGAGTATGATGCTGGCAATGGGTTTGTCATATATGGCTTTTATTATACTTAGGTATGTTTCCTCTATTCCCACTTTGTTGAGAGTTTTATCATAAGTGAGTGATGGATTTAATCAAATATTTTTTCTGCATCTATTGATGTGATCATGTGGTTTCTGCCCATCATTCAGGGGTGTCCAACCTGCGGCCCACAGGCTGCATGCAGCTCAGGGTGGCTATGAATGTGGCCCAACAAAATCGTAAATTTACTTAAAACATTATGATTTTTTTTGTATTTATGTGTCATAATGTATTTAATGCATGGCCCAAGACAACTCTTCTTCTTGTGGTGTGGTACAGAGACGCCAAAAGGTTGGACACCCCTGGTACATGGTAAATCACATTTATTTATTTGCAAATGTTGTACCAACCTTGCATTCCCAGAGTAAATCCCACTTGATCACAGTATATGATTTTTTTGATGCATTGCTGTATTCATTTTGCTAATATTTTGTTGAGTATTTCAGCATTTATGTTCATCAGAGATACTGGCCTATAATTTTCTTTCTTTGTAGTGGCTTTACCTGGTTTTGGAGTTAGGATAATGCTGGCCTCATAAAATGAGTTTGGGAGACTTCCCTACTCTTGAATTTTATGAAATAGTTTGAAACACAGAGGTGTTAGTTCTCAGAATGTTTGGTAAAATTCCCCTGTAAAGCCATCCAGTCCAGAGCTTATGGAGGGGGGCGATTTTTTGATAACTGCTTCAATTTCACTAGGTGAAATCTGTCTATTCAGATTATCTGATTCTTCCTTATTTAGTTTTGGAAGATTGTATGTTTCTAGGAATTTATCCATTTTGTCCAGGTTGTCCAGTTTGTTGACATATAGTTGTTCATATTTTCTTACAGTCCTTTGTATTTCTTTGGTGTCATTTGTTATTTCTCCTCTTTCATTTCTGATTTTATTTATTTGGGTCCTCCCTCTTTTTTTCTCGATGAGTCTGGTTAAAGGTTTGCCAATCTTGTTTATCCTTTCAAAGAACCAGCTCTTGGATTCACTGATGTTTTGTTTTGTCTTTTCAGACTCTATTTCATTTATTTCTGCCCTGCTCTTTATTATGTCCTTACTTTTATTCACTTTTTCAAGTTCCTTTAAGTATAAAGTTAGATTGTTTATTTGAGCTTTGTCTGATTTTTTTTTGTTGTTTGTTTGTTTGTCTTTTTGAGATAGGCCTATAATGCTATGAATTTTCTTTTTAGGATTGCTTTCCCTGTTTCCCACAGATTTTGGATTCTTGTGTCCTCATTTTCATTTGTTTCAAGATATTTTTTTATTTCCTTCTTGATCTCATTTTGATCTGTTTATTATAATGACATGTTGTTTAGCTTCTGTGTCTTTGTGTGTTTTTCAGTGTTCTTGTGATTTCTAGTTTCATAGCATTGTGGCCAGAGAAGATATTTGATGCGATTTCAATCTTCTTAAATGTACTGAGACTTGTTTTGTGTCCTAACATGATCTATCCCAGAAAACATTCCCTGTGCACTTGAAAAGTCTGTATATTCTGCTGCTTTGGGGTGAAAATCTCTGAAGATATCTATTGAATTCTTTTGACCTTGTGTGCTATTTAAGGCTACTCTCTCCTTGTTGACTTTCTGTCTGGAAGATCTATCCATTGAAGTCAATGGGGTGTTGAAATCCCTGACTATGATTGTATTTCTGTTAATCTCTCCCTTTATGCCCATCAAGATTTGCTTTACATATTTAGGTTTTCCTATGTTGGGTGCATAACATTTCCCATGCACCAATGTTATGCACCCAACGTTTACGAGAGTTACATCTTCTGTTGAGCTGATCCCTTTAACACAATGTAATGTTTTTCCTCTGTCTTTTATTATGGCCTTTATTTGAAAGTCTAATTTTGTCTGATACAAGTACTACTACCCCAGCTTTTTTCATTTCTGTTTGCATGAATCCTTTTCCACACTTTTAGTCTGTGTGTATCTTTTGATCTGAGATGGGTCTCTTGGAGGCAGCATATACATGGGTCTTATTTTCTTATCCATTTAGCTACTCTAAGTCTTTTGATTGGAACATTTAAGCCTTTTACATATAAGATGATTATTGGTAGCTATGTATGTAGTGCCATTTCTATTGTTAGACTGTTTCCCTCTGTTTTTTTCTTTCTCTTTTTCTTCTCCTCCTCCTCTTGGTCCTTCTTCTTTCAACCTTTAACATTTGTTGTAGTACTGATTTGGTGTTAACAAACTCCATTAGCTTTTTCTTATATGGGAAGCTCCTTATTTCTCCTTTGATTTTAAATGATAGCCTTGCTGGATAAAGTAGCCTTCCTTTTAGGTCCTTGCTTTTTATCACCTTGAATATTTCACACCACTCCCTTCTGGCCTGAAATGTTTCTGTTGAGTAATCCAATGAAGTCTAATTGATGCTCCCTTGTACGTAACCACATGCTTTTCTCTTGTGGCTTTTAGAACTTTCTTCTTGTCTTTAAGCCTTGTCATTTTAATTATAATGTGTCTCAGTGCAGGCCTCTTTGGACCCAACTTATTTGGGACTCTCTGAGCTTCCTGGACTTGTGTGTCTTTTTCCTTCACCAGATTAGGGAAATTGTCAGTCATTATTTCTTCAAATAGGTTCTCTATCCCTTGCTGGCTCTCTTCTCCTTCTGGTATTCCCATGATGCAGATGCTGTTACACTTCATGTTGTCCAAAATGTTTCTTAAGCTCTCCTCATTTTTAATTTTTTTTTTTCCTTTTGTTGTTCTGTTTGGGTGTTTTGTTTTTTTTCTATCTTATCTTCCAAATCACTAAGGCAATCCTCTGCTTCATCTGACCTACTGTTTATTCCTTCCAATGTATTATTCATTTCAGATATTGCATTCTTCATTTGTGGCTCAAGTTTTATAATGGTTTCTGTGTCTTTTTTTCCTGCTTTTGAGTATCTTTATAATCATTACTCTAAACTCCCTATCTGATAAAGTGCTTGCCTCCATTTCATCTAGTTCTTCTTCTGCAGTGTTCTCTTGTTCTTTTATTTGAGGTCTGTTTTTTTGTCTTCTCATTTTGGCTGCTTGCTTGTATCCTCCACCTTAACTGTTAAACTAATCAGCTACTAAACTGATCAGTTGTTAAGCTAATCAAGCTATGATTAGTAGCCTGGCATAAGCTCCCCAGGGTGGGACAGAGTAATTCCTCTGGGCAGGGCTGTTGCTTCCCCTCAGGTTGATACCACTTGGAGGGGAGTGCTCTGCCTGAGAAAAATGGCTTCTGCAGTATGGGGAATGACTCGGCACAGGGACCTTGGTGGCTATTCCTTTAGTTCTCTTCCCAGAGCCACCAAACCAAGACTTTCCAGAAGTGTCTTAGTCCACTCCGCCCTCCCTCTGCCAGAGCCCAGTGTAAGTGGCTGCAAACAAAATTTTGTGCACCGGCCCTTTGAGAAGCTCTGTGCATCTCCAGTCATCTCTCCCTGGCCAATAGAAACCCTGCTGCTTTTCACAGCTGGATGTTACCTGAGTTCCTTTCTGGCTTTGGTGCTCTAGGCTGGGGAGCCCATCTTGGAATTTAGACCCCATAATTCTCATAGGGAACACCCCAGCCTCTGAAATATTCCCCCAGATCTTCAGCTGCCACCTGTGGGAGCCCAGCCCAGCCATCTCATGTCTCCCCACTCCCTACCAGTCACATTGTGGTAAAGTAGTTTTTTCTGTCTGTCCTTAGTTATACGGCTTCTCTCCAGCGAGTGTTCAGCTGGTTATTTAGGATGCTTTCTCTACAATTTAGTTGAAATTCCAGATTGGTCCTGGGAGGAGGTTAGTGTAGCTTCCACCTACTCCTCTGCCACCTTGGATCTCCCTTAACTGGGTTACTTTAATGCATATTTAAGTTTAATCACATGAAATTAGACCTCATGTTCACCCTCAGTTTATTCATCCTGCAATATATCAGCTACAGCATGAATGGTGTTTAAGATCTTCGTCGTGACAGCACTGAAATCACCTCCAATGCTTTTCACTCAAGAGCAAGATTTAGTATAAAATAAGCCCATTTTTCAACATTTGCAACAACATGGATGAATTTCAAGAGCATTATGCTAAATGAAGTAAGTCAGAGAAAGACAAAGACTGCATGATTTCATTTATGTGTATAATCTAAAAAACAGAACCATAGATACTGAGATCATATTGTGGTTGCCAGAGGCAGGGAGGACAGGGTGGGCAAAATGGGTGAAGGTGGTCAAAAGGCGAGAACTTGCAGTTACATGCATTATAAATAAGTTCTGGAGATGTAATGTACACCATGATGACTATAGTTAATAATATTGCATTGCATATTTGAAAAGTGCTAAGAGGGTAGATCTTAAAAGCTTTCATCACAAGAAAAATTTTGTAACTATGTGAGGTGATACATGTTGACTAAAATTGTAGTAAATATTTTGCAATATATACACATATGAAATCACTATGTTGTACACCTTAAACCAATACAATGTATACACGTCAATTATATCTTAATAAAACTGGGGGGAAATATGTCTCTCTTGGATCCCATCCAGAGTGGTTTAATTCCTGAAGGCTATTTTTTTTTAAATCACTGTGAAGGAAGTGGGGCCCCAAAGTATGCCTAAGTATGTCCATATTCTTAAATTAATAAATAAATAAAAATGAACATCAAATAATGCTTACTATGTGCCTGGAACTATTTTTATGCTTTACAAATAGTAGCTTGTTATAATGAAGTCAAAAGAGCTTTACTCTAGAAAAGAATAATATAAACTGTTTCTAATAATATAAAAACCCTATTCTTAAGGCAGAAAAGGGAGACAGAGGAAAGCGAAGGCAAGGCAAGGCAAGGCAAGGCAAGGCAAGAGACAGAGGAAAGACCAGGGAACTGAGAAACAGAAAGACAGGCCCTGGCTGGTGTAGCTCAGTGGATTGAGTGCTGGATTACAAACCAAAGGATTGCTGGTTTGACTCCCAGTCAAACATGCCTGAGCTGAAGGCCAGATCCCCAGTAGGGGACACTCAAGAGGCAACCACACATTGATGTTTCTCTCCCTCTTTTTCTCCCTCTTTTCACCTCTCTCTAAAAATAAATAAATAAAAATCTGTTTAAAAAAAAAGAAACAGAAAGACAGAAAAGGAGAGAGACAGTAGAATTTCTTTCAATAGGGGAAGATCATTGATAAAGAGAGGTAATGAGGAAAGAGAGACAGTATGAAAAGTTACTCATCAAAAACTAACTCCCTTCCAGCATTGATATTTGGAGAATGCCTTGTATTAAAAGCATCATACTGGTAGCAAAAAGAAAACAATGTGAGGATTTAGTATATAGGTAAGCATTTGTGATAAATGAAAGCCAAATGATGTCATTGCACACCTTGTAAGAAAAGTTTCTCATATTTTGAATGAAGAAAAGAGACGGGAGACTAGAGCAATCCCTTGATGCAAGAGAGTCTGGGTAGAGCAATCTCAGAGGACCCAGCAACACCACATTCACGTTTCAAATTGTAACTTAGCCAAGGAAAACAATTGTCCA
Source organism: Tonatia bakeri (assembly GCA_004024845.1). Lineage (NCBI taxonomy): Eukaryota > Metazoa > Chordata > Mammalia > Chiroptera > Phyllostomidae > Tonatia > Tonatia bakeri. Next base: position 153,728 of record PVIA01001117.1, read on the forward strand.
ACACACTGAAATAATATTGTTAATTTTGAATATCTTGGCTTTTACAGCATTGTTGATTTTAGCATACTAATTAATTTTGTTCCCATGTTTGCATAGAAATTATGGGTTATAGGAATTTATAAATATTTTTTTCTTTTTTATATATGAGACATTAAAATAAAAATAATTTCAATTCCCATTAACAAACCTTTACATGCATACACATATACAATCCAGGTTCAATGTTTTCACTGTGAACTCCTCTAAATATCAAAGAAGAAATAATAATACTTTCCTACAAACTCTTCCAGAGAAGAAAAAACATAAGCCTTCCTAACTTATTTTCTTAGGTCAGTGAAACTTTGACACCAAAGACTATCAAGAGTATTACAGTAAAAGAAAACTGTAAATTAATCTCTCTCACAATGATGTGATCTTCCACAAAACAGTAAAAAATTGTATAAAAGGAGACATTTCACCAGTTTATGAATTACTGATATACAAGGCAGACATCTGTATTAGAACAGCACTATGTAGTGTTTGTTAACTGTTAACATCATGCATTTAAGGAGGAGAGACTTGTTTTAAAAGTCAACAGCAGCTTTTTAAAAATTTTTTCTAGTGAGAGAATTTTTTTTTTATTGGACAAAACACCTTGATAGGCCATGGTTCTGGAAGGTGGAAGTCTGAAACAAAGAGGAATTTAACGGCTGTGAATATTTTTTTTTAAGGATGGAGTTTCTTTGGCAGCCCGGGAAAGAGGATGTGAGGAGACGAGGCTGAGAAGGAAGAGAGGTGAAGCAGTCGAAGCTGAGAGAGAGGGGAAGAAGCTCATAACTTGCCTCTGCGAGGCCAAGCAGGGGCCAGGGGCCATGCCCGGCCACGGGAAGATCCAGTGGACTTTCGACAACACCGGCATGCTGGGATATTCCACAGTAAGTTGCAGCGTGGGGCATAAGCTGCTGCTCTATTGCCCTCTAAAGCCTTGGATAAAATGCTTCTAACTTGCCTTGTGATGCAGATACTTTGGGGAAATTCGGGACAAGAAACTGTGGTCTGCATTTGGACCAGCAAGGCAGGACAACGGAGAACAAGCAGAGGACTTGAGAAACGAGTGGAAGAGCGGAGTGAGCAAGCGCTGCCGCACTCCACAGGGATGTGCGCGACTCTGGGGAAGGGCGCTGTCCACGGGGCCCGCCCATCCCGTTTTAATATCAAGAGCAAGATGATTCTTTGAGATGACAACACTTGGGTTAAATACGTATGAAAATAACACCAATATTTATTGAGTTTTTAATATGCACCAGGCAGTTTTCCCAAGCTCTTTAATGTATTAACTTATTTAATTCCTACAACCACCAGATAACTAAGTAAAATGATTATTTCCACTTTACAGGTGAGGGTTAGGTAACTTGTTGAAGACCACACAACTCTAAGTAACATGGTAGAGTTGGGATTTGAACCCAGGGAGCTGATTTATCAGCACCTGTGGCTTTACCTGCCAAAGCATACTGTCTCTTAAAATTGATACATCTGCATTTTTCCCTTTTAAGGATTCAGTCATACATAAGGGCAGACAAATGAAAACAAAACAAAAAAAAAAACTACCAAAAAAATCCACCTTTCTGTTGATGTCATAAAGTCCTGAGTCGTATCTCGACTGATTCTGCCTGAGACCACAACCTTATCCTCTGCAGAGGCGGCTCTCCGGGCTCATCCCCCCTCTTCCAGCTGTGGCTCCCCTAGCTCTCCTCACACTGATTACTCTGAGTCAGCAATGTCCAACAGGCAGACCATGGTAGGCTCACCGGTGTGCCACAAGAATTTTTAAAATGTGTAATACCTGACTGTGTAGTCAGGGGCACTCACCTCTTTTCCCTTAGCTTGTCAAATTTTTTTAAAAAAATGACAACAGCCAACACAACAATAACCACCCAGTGTGAATGGATCAAAATCATAGCTAATTTTTTTGTCAGATTGGCAAAAAATATATTTTTTGGTGTGCTGCAGAATTTCAGTAATTACTAATGTGTGTCAAGAGATGAAAAAGGTTGAAAATCACTGCTCGAAGTATATTGTTTTCCACAGGGATTAGTTTAAAACACAAATTGCGTGGGTCAGTATTTGGCCTGGGTAGACACTACTGACCATCTCAGGCAAGACTTCGGTGATATGAGTACTCAGCACGCCTTACAGAGCGTCTCATGTCTATAGGTGCCACACTCTGCTCTCCCTGCAGCAGACAGGCAGCAGCTGACACTGCCAGGGAAATTCACACTATTCCACCAATCCTAGTTCTCCAGGCTCCACTGAGCCCTCAGCTCCACCCTTCACTGTCTGTCACCTTCGGTCAGCCTCTTCTCCGCAGCCAGTTACCACTGTAAACCTCCACCATCCTCAAGGTCCTGACACACTATGGCTCCTCTCATTCCTAGCAGATGGCATTGCCTCCTACTTTACCCAGAAAGCTGGAGACAGCCTTGCGCCACTACAACGTCGACATCATCCTCTCCTCGTCTCTCCTGGTGCTCTTGAGTTCTATATTTCAGGTGGTGACAACACTGTCCACCCAAGTCACCAAGCCTACAGAAGGAATCATCTTCCTCCCTCACCAATCCTCAATCACTGACGCTTTTCCAACCCCTCCCAATTATATCCCCAATTTGCCTCATCATTCCTGCTAACACTGGCCTATAATGTCCTTATCATCTTCCAGAAAACAACTGTAATAGTTTCTTCTGGATCACCCTGCATCATTTTCTCCCTCCAAATACAGGCTTTTTGACTGATTCCAAATCAGACGTCTACCACCACTGCTTTGACGTCCCTGTGTTCTGATGCACAGGGTAAAATGTAAACTGAGCTCCTTCTTTCCTCCCCCCAGTACTTTATGGTGATTAGATCATCAAGCTTAGGTATTCTAAAGCCATGTCTGTTTTTCAGCCATTTGGAATCAGGACAAAATAAAGAGGGCTGGCATCGTGAAACTCGTTTGTAGCCCCTAATGGCTAGATTATCTTTTTTTTTTTTTTTTTTTGGTCAAGAAGAACTGGAGGACTCACATTACTGTATTTCTTTGGACCATAACATGCACCTAGGTTTTAGAGGAGGAAAACAGGGAAAAAAAATTGAAGCAAAAAATGTGGCAAAGTATTAAATAACATATTTCAACAATGTAAAGGTAATAGAACTCAACAGCAGCACTAACAACCATTATTCCTCCCAAATTTGGGGCAGAGGAGTGCATCTTATAGTCTGAAAAATACAGGTAATTGATCTCAGAACTTAGTATAAAGCTACAGGGATTAAAGCAGTGTAGTACCAGCATAATAGATATATAAATCAATGCAATAGAAATGAGAGTCCAGAAATGAACCTATACATCTATAATCAATTGATTTTTTTAATTTAAAAACTTTAATTACAGTAGATTATAGCATGGGAATATAGTCAATAATATCAAAACTGTCTATGGGGCCAGGTGGGTACCTGAAGCAATGGGTAGACCGCTCTATAAAGTGCATAATTTTCTAACCACTTTGCTATACATCTGAAACTAACACAGAATAATATTGAATGTAAACTGTAATTGAAAAATTAAAAAATAAAATAGGTTATCTTTATGGATCTCAGCCCTCTGCTTCAGAATGAGAGAGGAAAATCAGGAATTAAAGAAGAAAGTTTTTTTTCACTTTTGGGTTTTATGGTTTTATGGTTATTTTATTTTATTTTATTTTACTTTATTTTATTTTATTTTATGGAACTCAAGATCCAACAGTGGTGGAATAGGCACAGTGCCTTGGGGTCCTTCTCTAATTACTTACACACCTGGCACACAACACACATAGGCTAATTAGACACATTTAAGTAAAAACATGGCATATGATAAAAGAGACTGACCAAACAAATTATTTCCTTTTGCAGGAGCCATGTAATGTTCAAGTAAAGCTGCTCTTGTGGTGTGTTAATGTATTTTGGCGCTTCTGGGCTGGGATGTCTCTTTGTTCCTGAGCTGGTCCGCACACGCCCGTACCGTCGCGCGTACTGCTGGATGCACACTATTGGAGCGAACACCACATATTTGGGGGACTCGTCATGTCTGAAAACAGGAGTTTCCTCTCCTGGTGGACCAAGGCACGTACTTGCTTGTTTCGACTCACTTCTTTCTTCCCAAGAGACTTAGCATCTCAAGGGAACTGACAGCTCATTATTTTGAACTTGGAAGAAGTGTTGGAGTTGGCAAGCGTGAGCCTGTCTGCCCCACGGAGCCTGCCTCCCTCATCCTCACTCGATTCGGTGTCATTCAATTGCACAAATATTTATGAGATAAGTTAGGTACAACAGACTAGGCTGGACACTCAAGGAAGGAAAAGGAGCATGACACAATTTCTGCTATCGAAAGTCTTATTACAGGGGCATTACACAAATCAGGCATGGTTGGCTTTCTGGAGGGATGCGCAAAGTGCCGTGTGAGAGCAACAAGGGAAGGACGGGACACGCCTGGGGCCCACGGTGCCGCGGGGCACAAGCTGCAGTCAGAGCAGCCCTGCCCTTTGCTAGCTGAGCACGGAACTCACTTCAGGTCCATTTCTTATCTGTCCTATGCTGAAGGGTTAGATTGAGGGCTAACTAAAATATCTTATTTTAATGTCTTTGGTGCAGCACTGAAAAGACAGTAGGAACTTAGCAAATGTTCATTTCTTTGGCTTTGATGGAATCCTTGAGATGAACTCTCCCTAAAAACAGGTGTGAGATTTACAGGCAGAGATGGGGAGCGAGAGGCGCATTTCAGGCAGAGAAAAAAATCACGAAAGAACGTAGAGAATGGATTTTGTTCAGAAAAGAGCGTGTGCTCCAGTTTTGTCCCAGGAAAGTAAAGAGATGGACTTGGGAAGGTAAATTGGGACATGTGGAAGGGGTGGCAGGACCTGGAAGGACAGGGTGGTACAGGGGTTAGGCCTGGGTGTTGGAGTCAAATTATTTAGGTGCCACTCCTGGTTCTGCCATATCTATTCACTGTGCGACCCTAGCAGGACATTAACTGCCCGTGCCTCTGTTCCTTCTATAAAACAGAGTTAATGCAAGGGTCTTTGCTACACAGTAGTCCTCTGCTGTGGATTAAAAGGGTTAAATTTTGTAAAGCAATTAGAACTATGCCTGCACTTCCCGGAAATCCAATAAACACTAACTAGTTCTCCTAAGCAGGCTGACAGGCTTGTCTGGAAGCATCATAGCCAGAATCCATGCTCAAATGCTGACCCAGCACAGGCAATTTGATCCGCCTTTAGAAAGCCATGAGTCTTTCTGATTTGAGAAAGGGCTCTCTGCCTTGTTACCTGACTGACATAATATGGAGTTTTCTCAGCAAATGATAAAGAACAAGTGAACTCTTCCCTTAGACTTCCTGTACTTCGGATGATAGCTGTATGCCCTTCATCTCCATGAGGTTCCCTAGCTCGGCCCCAGTAGGGAGACAGCCAGTCCCACCCTAGAACCTCTGGCCAATAGCAGGCATCACCCCTTCTTGCTTGCTGACAATTGGAGGATCAATTGTATAATGAGGGACAGAAGAAGACTAAGTGGCCAGAGACCAGCTTGAGAAACAGTAGTTCAGGTTTTCGAGAACTAAAAGCCTCACCTTCCCAAAGAAACTACCAGAGCCGTTGGGTTCACAGATTAAAATCTGCCTAGACAAGAACCAGTCCCTGATTCCTGCTTGGCTGCATTCCAGAGGCTGAGTGGATGGAGGAACCGCCCAAAGCGGGACAGGATGCTTTGGAGGCCCAGGGAGGCCCCTGAGCCTCCTTCCCCCAGACCTTATCTTTGGCTGGCAGGAATACTTATGGGATAACATTGTGTTAAGAACGTGAGTAACAGTATTAATACTTCTGCTTTCAGAAAACCCATTAAGTAAAAAATTCAGTCCCCATGGTTTGAAGAAGAAAAATTACATCCAATGCTAAAACTTGGGCCTAAGCCCTCAGCAAAGAGAAGAAACCAGAAGGGGAACTGTGTGTACGCGTGCTTGTGTAGCTCGTGGTGACGCAGACGAAGGTGGATTCCACAACTTCACAACAGGCATCAGGGGCATCAGGATTGTTACCAGGGAAACGAGTGATCTGCGGTTTGAGGACCCCTGCTGTCCTTATGGTATATGCTGGAAAGTGGACTTTTCAGTGGAGGAAACAATCACTTTCGCACTCAGGTTTTGAGCCAATTGAACCTCAGGGTTTGTTGGTCAGGGGAATAGTGACAAACACTAGCTGCCCAGGACCTGGAGACCTTGAGGGCCTATGGGACTTAGCAGCCCCTCCTGCTATGGGAAAGAAGGCAGCAGACCAGAGGTCAACTCATCTTTGACAAGCTGGGTTCAGGTGCAGCCCCTCCCACTAGGAAAGTGGGACCGCTAGTCCCAGCCAGCTTGTTTTTAACAATCCACAGAGAGCTCCTGGGCGATGCCGCAAGCCTCATCCCTGAAGAACCTCAAGTTTAGCTTGGGGAGCACAGTCTGAGCTGTGTGCTCACTCCAACAGCAATGGCAGGCTGGGCTGAGGAGGAAGAGCCTGGGGCCATCCCAGCAGCATTCAGATATTCCCGTAACCCGCACCCATTGCAAGCCGGATATTCAAGAAGAAGGGTACGAAAACCACATCCTCAGAAAGCAGTTAAAAATACTTCACAATGTTTAGCTGACAGGGAGACTAGACTCAAGTGTAATAGTCATGCAGAAGCAAAGTGAACTTACTCAGTGTAATTGCAGACAGCAGACCTGAAAATAATGAGGTAAAAAATTTTACCTCAACATAAAAGCACATGAAAACACAGTTAGAGCCACCCAGCAATGGATGAAGTGGCATCCTTCAAAAGAGTGAGTTCCCTGTCACCAAAAGTATTGAAGCAGAGACTGGGGGCCGTCTGTCAACTGTTGTGTAGGTGGGATTTCTGCACTGGGAGGTGGCTGAAGTACACAAAGGAGGCTTACCCTTGGCCAACAGTTACCAAGGCTGTTTTTGCTCTTTCAATGACGCAACTCAGATGTTGCTTTAATTTTGCTTCATAGAACCAAGAGTGTTCAAGAGGTTTGTTTTGGTTTTTTAGGTTCTGTAAAGGACCTTAGGGATCATATAAATCAACTTCACCTCATTTTACTGATGGAGACACTGAGGTGCCACTGTTAGGTGGTTTCTAAGGTTACATGGTCAGTAAGTGATAGAACAGGGATCTGAACTCATGACCGGGAATACACCAGTCTCCTCTTATCCATGGGGGTTACATTCCAAGGTCCCCTGTGGATTCCTTAAACTGTGAATAGTACCAAATCCTATAAACACTGTTTTTTTCCTGTACACACACATCTTAACAAAGTTTAATTTATAAATTAGACGCAGTAGGAGGTTAACAATAATACTAGTGAGTAGAAAAATTATAACAATATACTATAATAAAAGTTATGTGAATGGCTTCGGGACCTTAACTGAGTAAAATTAGGGTCACTTGGACACAAGCACTGCGATACCAAGACAGTTGACCTGACAACCGAGATGGCTACTCAGTGACTAACAGGCAGGCAGCACATGCAGTGTGGACACTCCAGACAACGGGCTGATTCCCGCTGGGGTGGGACAGAGCAGACAATGTGAGATTTTGTCATGCTACTAAGAACAGCATGAAAACTTCTACATTGTCTGTTTTTTGAAATGTCCATTTTATACTTTTGGACCACTGTAGACATTAGGTAACTGGAGCCATGGAAAGTGAAGCCATGGGTAAGGGGGATGCTGGACTGTGCTGGCTTCCCAACTGGTCTCCTCCCAGCAAGTATTGCCCAGTCCCACTGATCCTACCCACGCGCCATATTCATACACCTAAAACACAGCTCCGATTGTGACATTGCTGTATTTAAACTATTTCAAAAGCTCCCTCTGCTTTTTAAAAATATAATTTTATTTTCCATTCTTTATTATGGCATTTAAAGTTCACACTTCTTGGTTTTCTCTCTGATTCCAACCCCTCAACCCAGTTTATTTTACACACCAAGATGATACGTTGAATGTGCTTTGAATACAATTGGTTGTGGAAATAACGATTTCATTTTTTTCAGACTATCTCTTGGCATATTCTTCCTTGGAAGCATTTACTGACCATCTGGTTGTTGACCAGCACTGGACACACACCAGAGTCTCACAAACAAAGTGCTGTTCTTCAGGAAACTTACCACAAAACACCACGGAGCGTGTTCTGACCAAGGTCGCACTAAGAGAACTTCACGTGAAGGCGTGTTATATGGGAGGGAGAAAACCTAGTCATAGCCCACTTCCAGGAGTTTTCACCATAAAAATAAATCAGAGCTTTTAAAATGTGCCTCTCAGATAACAGTTTTCATAAGTCATTCTGCACTTATGTGAGGGGGGTGTGCCCTCAACACCAGCATCCTTATTATCCTACGGGAAAAGATAAAGGCCCTGAATGCATTTAAAAGTCAGGTAGAGAACTCCTCCAGAAACATTTAAGACATCTGAAATTCTAGACTTTAATAGGAATAATGATATAAAAGGTATTGAATCATAAATTAATTGAAATGACAATAATACCTTTGATTCTTAACCACTTTTATGAGCCATAATTTCCATTAAAAATTGCCTATCTCTACTCTCCAACTTCCATACCAACTGAGCCAGGATCCTACTCTTCTGAGAATAAGAAAGAATGACTTGTGATGGGTCTGTTATTTGCCAGGGTGAATAGTTAGCTTGTGCTGCCTAACAACTTACTACCCAAACTTAGCAGCTTGAAATGACATCTACTGGATTGTCAGAGAGTGACAAACCATCACTCAGTATCTCCAGCAAACAAACAAAACACAAGGCTGAACTTACTGCTGACATGGTACGGGAGAACTATGCTGACTGGCACAGTCTCTCCAAGCAGAACAGACTGCTGATCTGACAGAAGGCCTGAGGCATTCATGGAGCTCAAGACTGGTAGATTTTCAGTCATGAGTGAGCTGGCATTATCTGTTGAATTACAGTTACTTGGGTGAGACTTTTGCTGATTAATTGGCACACTCAGAGCTATGCTTATTTGAGTGAATTCTTTCCTGATTGATTATTTACAAAAGTGAGAGGCTGATACTGATTGGTTGGGTTTACAAAAGCATGTTTAATGAGGCAAGTTGGAACTGATCTATCAAATGAGTTAAAATCGGTATGGTGACTATTCATTTCCATTGCTATAGAAAATTTACCTTTTTATAAGAATATGGGAAGGAGGAAACATCAAAGCTGACTTCCAATGGCCCCTGCCTCCTACTATCATGCCCTTGTACAATCTCCTCCCTGGAATGTGGGCTGCATTTAGTGACTCGCTATTAACAAATATAATGAGGCAGAAGTAATAAGATGTCATCTTCAAGATTAGGTTATAAAAAGACTGTGACTTCTGCTTTGGGGGTCTTCTTTCACTTGGATCTCTCACTCTGGAGGAAGTAAGCTGTCATGTAAGGAACTTTGATGAGAGGCCCATGTGACAAGAAACTGATACCTTCAGCCAACAACCAGTGAGGTCCTGAGGTTTGCCAACAGACATTTGAGTGGATCCTTCCCTAGTCAAGTTTGGAGATGACTGCAGTCTCAGCCAACACCCTGACCTAAGTTTTGTGAGAGGCCTCAAGTCAGAGGCACCCAGTTAAGCTGCACCTGGACTTCTGGCCTGCAGAAACTGAGATAATATGTTTGTTGTTTTAGGTTGCTAAATTTGAGGATGGTTTAATTCACAGCAATAGAAAAGCTATACAGTGTGGGAATTTTATTTAATTCTCATTATTTAGCTTTGATCTGCAAGCAAGCTGGTTCATTCTTTGGGACTGGACAAGTTCATCTAATCTTTCCTGTGCTTTGCCATGCATCTGTGGTAAGTCGGTGCATTTGATGGTGAATGCATGATGTTGGATACCCTCACTCACATCTAATGGTTGGCAGGACATTGGCTACCAATCCCAATTTCTCTTTCATCCTCTATCATGTTAGTTCTGGTTATTCACCTGGTAGTCTGTCTCGAGGTTCTAACCCCAGCAAAAACACAAACCCCAGTATGAAACTACTTTTCAAGTCTCTATTTGTATTAGGTTTGCTGATATTTCATTGGACAAGCAAGTCATATTCAAAGGATGAGGATATAGACTAGCCCCTTAAAGGGAGGACCTGTAATGTCACATATTACAAGGGGAGAATTGTGCTCATTTGAATTAAAAATATGACAAAAATAACAATTAATGGCCTTTCCTTTTCCTTTTCTATTTCCCAAAAGAAGAGCTGAACAACCCAGGCATTACTAAGCATTTATAAATAAACTGAAAAGAGTTCATAGAAGGGAAAGTTTAGGAATTAGGTGGCTGCTTTAAAGAGGAAGTTTGCAGGAGGAAAAATAAATCAATTGAATAAGAAACAATAAATGAAGTTCCTATAAGTGTCAGTAAAAACTGTATTTGTCAAAATAAGAAAGCATATACAAACATGATCCTGAAATCACAAAAGTAAATTTGGCCCGAACATTGAGAAACCTGTCCTCCAGAGGGATGTGGACTTTCTCTCCCATTAATAAACTTTGGAAATTTAATTGCATTGCAGTCACCCTCATTTCAGAAATACATGGCAAATTTTCTTGATTCAAGACAAAGTGTGTGTCACCTCCACATTTAGGACCTAAGACTGTAGAAAGGATTCCAGCACATCACCCATTAGTATATTTATCTAATCTGTCGATACGTTTAGGTTCCCCTAGTTGATCATGTAACTTGAGTGATGCTATAATTGCACAAGGAACTCTGCCCAGGGATCCAGATGCACAGGCCCGTCATAAAGTACAATCTGAGTCATACCTGTTTTCTCAAGTTGTCACTGAGGCTCTCACATGTTTTAGAGCCTTGTTTATCTGTTTTGTTTCCTTGATTCTTGTACAATCAATTGTTCATACTAGTTCTTAACAAGCCACATTAACCACTACCCATTTGACCAGCCAGTGCCCACTCTAACACGATGGCTTTTCCACGTGCACTGTATGCTCATCACTGTGGAGACAACCGATATACTTTAGATAGTTTGTCGAAGCCAGAAAGACAGCATTTCTACAGCAAATTAGAATTACAAAAGGTTTTCTCAATTTTTCTTCACAAAAGTCATACATTTTATTTAAAAAAAATTTATAGAGGAAGATCTCATTATCAGAGGGGTATGGCTTACCCAGAATCACTCAGCCAGTGAAGGGAATAATCAGACCACACTCAGTTCCTCTGGCTCCAAACATAGTCTTTCCATTTTGTCACATATCTGTATGTTTACCCATTAACCTCTCACAACCATTCCCTGCACACAAAAGACATTGAATATACTCTATGAGAGCAGATATGAGAAACACAATTTCTGTGAATATTCGCTGTCCTTTAGCAATTACAGTTCCCAGTGGGCCTTCACAGTTTAATTAATTATACCAATAGGCATTTTGAGCATATGAAAAATTATAAATACTTTAAAAATGCATCATATTAGTTAATCCAAGCCCAAACAATAAGCAGCAAATTCCTGGGTGTGGGAGAAAGGAATTTTGCACACTTTTCTGTTTTAAATTTGGTATAAAAATGTGAGTACATCTGTTTATATTTTCTTGAATATTCTCAGCAAACCTTCATGTTTTAAAAAATATTGTAATGATATGAAGAGACCCTTGCATTTTTGGAGGGCCTTATAGTTTTGGAGTGCTGAAATAATTTGAGGGGTGTATAAATGTAACTACTCCTTAACTGTTAAAGAGGTAAAATTACATTCAGCCCTTTGAAGGCAACTCCAAGGTTAATATGGGCCCCGGTGAAAATGAGTTTGACACCCCTGACCTAAAGTAACCCCCACATTATGGAGATGAGAGAATTGATGTTCAAAAATATAAAATACTTAAGATCACATTATTTACATTAGAGTTACGGATGGAACTCAAGTTTCCAAATCCAGATACAACGTTCTTCCTAATATCCCACATTGCTTCTCTACACTCAAATGTTTCTTCTCTATCCCAGGGAAAATAATTTTGGTTGGTCCTTATATTAAAAATTAGAGGCACATTTTGAATAAAAATCTTGTAAAAATAAAAAAGATCATCCTTGGATCATTATTAATTCACCTTTATGTTATCAAAATAATTTTTCTTTAAAGATTGTATTAATCTATTTTTGGAGAGAAGGGAAAGGAGGGAGACAGAGAAGGAGAGAAACATCGATATGTGAGAGAAACATTGATAGGTTGCCTCTCACATGCACCAAATTGGGGACCTGGCCCACACAAAGCAGGCATGTGCTCTGACTGTAAATTGAACCGGTGACCTTTTGGTTTGCAAGCCAGTGCTCAGTCCACTGAGTCACACCAGCCAGGGCCAAAATAATCTTGATGATCATAGCTGACATGCTGTAAACCAAGACTGTAAGTAACTGTTAAAGCTTTCAACAAACTTGCAAGTCAAATGTTCTTACAGGTGAAGACACTAAGAAATAAAATAACTTGAGAAAGGTCATCTATGTGTTACAAAGAAGAGCCATGACTTAAGCTCAAGTCTATTTGACTGAGAAGACACTAAGAAATAAAATAACTTGAGAAAGGTCATCTATGTGTTACAAAGAAGAGCCATGATTTAAGCTCAAGTCTATTTGACTGAGAAACTGTTCAAAAGTAGCATTTCTTTTGGAAAAGATCCATGAAACCTGACAATTCTTTCTCTCAGGCACAAACTACTGCACAGAATTTTAAAGAACAAACGAATCACACAAGGAGAAACAAAACAGTAAAACCTGCACAGAGATTAAGCGGGCTGGGAACAAACAGAGTGCATGAGGGAAGGAAAAATAGGTAAGTATAATGGCAGTAGAGATCGTACGCATTCTCTTTTTAATGCCTTCAGTTCTGGAGTAAGTATTTTGAAATATAAAACCAAAATCCAGAAGCACTTTTAAACTTTCATTATTATAAAAAAACAAAATAGCAATCATTGGCACATTAATGAGGTTTGTCAGAGGATCAGAATTTCAGGTCTAATGGAGCCTCACACGCTCTTGGACAATTAACCAAGACTTGAATCCCACATCCCAATAGCTGGTCATCCAGCCTCTGCTTACACACCTCAGTGACGTACGGGTGTTTTGTCACTTCCGGCGGAAGGACACTTCTAACCATGCAACTCTAACTGCACAGAGCTCTCTGACTCGACTGTGTGCTACTTAAAAGCAGGGTGCATTTTTGTCTTGTTCAAACTTTATCCTCAGTGTTTAGCAAGAGAGAAACCATCACTAAGTATTTTTTGAATGACTGGATGGTACTAACATGAAACATTTCTTCTTGTAATGTTTATCTTGTTATTCTAATTCTTTTCTTTGAGTAAAAGTTAAATGACTTACTCAGAGGCTATCCAACTGGGCAAGGTGCTCAGGATGCAAAGGAAAACCTAAGCAAGTTTTTTTAAAAAATAGAAATATAATTAAAACACCATAAAATTCTTTTAAAGTGTACAAATCTATGGTTTTGAGACTACTCACAAAGTGGTAAGACCACCACTATCTAACTCCAGAACACACTCATCACCCCTTCAAAAACTCCCTAGCAAAGATTCCTTTTGCCCCTTCCCCTCCAACCTGACAACCATTTTCTGCTCTGTGATTTTGCCTGTTTTGAACATTCCATATAAATGAAGTCATATGTTATGTGGCCTTTTGTGCCTGGCTTCTTCACTTAGCATAATGTTTTGAAGGCTCATCCATGTTGTAGTGTGTGTCAGTACTTCATTCCACTTGTGTCCAAATAATTCATCACATAGATTTACCACATTTTGTTTATTCATTCATCGTGAGCATTTAGGTTGCTTCCACTTTTTGGCTATTATGAATAATGCTGATATGAACATTCATGTACATACTTTATATGGACTTATGTTTTCTTTTTTAAGTATATTTTATTGATTATGCTATTACAGTTGTCCCATTCTTTTTTCTCCCCTTTATCCCCTTCTGCCAGGTACTCCCATTCCTCCAGCACCCTCCCCTCCTTAGTTCATGTCTATGGGTCGTAAATATAAGTTCTTTGGCTTCTACATTTTCTATACTATTCTTAACGTCCCCCTGTCTATTTTGTGCCTACCATTTATGCTTCTTATTCCCTGTGGTTTGTTCCCCATTTTACCCCCTCCCCCTCCCCACTGATAACCCTCCATATGATCTCCATTTCCGTGATTCTGTTCCTATTCTAGTTGTTTGCTTGGTTTGTTTTGCTTTTAGGTTCAGTTGTTGATAATTGTTAGTTTGTTGTCATTTTACTGTTCACATTTTTTTGTCATCTTCTTTTTCTCAGATAAATCCCTTTAACATTTCATATATTAAGGGCTTGGTGATGATGAACTCCTTTAATCTGACATTATTTGGGAAGAACTTTATCTACCCTTCCATATTAAATGACAGCTTTGCTGGATAGAGTAATCTTGGATGTAGGTCCTTGCCTTTCATGACTTCAAATACTTCTTTCTAGCCCCTTCTTGCTTATAAGGTTTCTGTTGAGAAATCAGCTGATAGTCTCATGGGAACTCCTTTGTAGGTAACTGTCTCCTTTTCTCTTGCTGCTTTTAAGATTCTTTCCTTATCTTTAATCTTGGGTAACGTAATTATGATGTGCCTTGATGCATGCTTCCTTGGGTCCAACTTCTTTGGGACTCTCTGAGCTTCTGGACTTCCTCAGGATGGCTATGAATGTGGCCCAATACAAAATCATAATTTACTTAAAACATTATGACATTTTTTTGTGTGATTACATGTCACAGTATATTTAATGTGTGGCCAAAGACAACTCTTCTTTTTCCAATGTGATCCAGAGATGTCAAAAGGTTGAACACCCCTGCCAGACAAATCCTAATTTCAAATATTCTTCTCATTGTCCACTTGTACCTTTGAAATGTCCTGAAGCTCCCAACATTTTAAAGTTTGACTATATCTCCTAGACTGTGTCTTAAACAATGTGTGGTTAGGTCATATCTCTTTGTCCCTCTATTTAGAAAATAGTCACCCATTTTCTTCAGATAACTTATTTTCCACCTTGTGGGAAAATATTGATTCCGCTTTTATTCATTTTTAACCTATGTTACAGAAAAGGCTTGAAAACATGTAAATAAAATAAAGGAAATCATAATAGAATATAAGAGAAAACCATCTAAACTCACCAGAAACAATTTTATTTACTTCACACCTAGTTCTAAGATATGGAATTTATAAGAAATTATACCAGAAAATGGAATATGACTGAACATTTATCAATATTGTGAGGAAGCTGTTCTCAAGCTTTTTCTCATCTCAACTCAGATTCACTGAATATGAAACACTTTCATGACCATAGAAATCGATGTAAATGCTCCTGAGCTGGGTCTGAGCATGATGCATATTCTCCTCCATTGCTTGCCAGACATGGCAGCTGAGAGCATCACATTTCTGTGTCCAACATCAGCCTGAGAATTGTCGCAAAATGAAGGGAGGAAGGGAGGAAAGGCTACAAAGATTTACTGTAAGCCTAGTACATGTTAGACTTTTTACATGTTACCCCAATTAAATTCAAACTCCTGTAACTTATAATCACCATTAACTACAAAAGAGCTAACAGTTTCTGTGCTAGGTTGAGTCCAGGATAATGAGTATGACATTGATTCACAATAAGAAGCATAGATAAATGAAATGCAAATTTCACTTAACAGTTGAGTTCTGATTTCCACCAAAGGACTTCTCTCTGGTACCATCTTTATAACTTTGTTATAGTTTTTGTTTGCTTGTTTTACTTTTTTATACTGAAATACTTTAAAATTTACAGAAAATTTTTCAGAACTATCACAAAGAACTCTTTGATACTCATCACCCAGTTTGGCCATCTGTGTGTGACCATGTGTCTTACTTCTTTTACCATTCCCTTCTTCTCTGTGCCCCTGAACACTTCGGAGTGTACTTTCTAAGAACATCAGAAAATTTAACACAATACAATACTATTTTCTAATTTGGTCTTTACTTAATTTTTTCTAATTGTCCCAATAACGTCCTTTATAGGAATTTTTTTCTTGGTCCAAGATCTACTTCAGGATCCACTGTGAGTTTAGCTTTCACATCACCTTAGCCTTTTTTAAAGTGGAAGGAATCCTTAGTTCATCTTTGTCTTTCATGACATTTATATTTTTATTCTCCTTTTTTGAAGAGACAAGAAAGATGAAAATGTTTAGTCTTCAGTAAACATTTAAGATTGATTCATTCAACTGCTTTATTAAGTGCTTTGTATTCCTCAGGTCTCATATTTACTGTACAAAACAATATCAAACAAAGCAAATGTTTTAAAACTGGTTACGTTTATCAATTTAAAAAAAAAAAGTCTGGTGGTTTTAAAGAATCAGATTTACAAAAGGCTCTGCCTCAGGCTAAATTGATGGTGTTTTCGCTATTGTTGCCTGGAGACTAAACTTACCAATCTAGTTTTCATTGTTTTATATTTAATGCAGAAGAGGGATGTAACCAAGGAAGTAGAAATAAAATACTGCATAAACTTGGAGCATCCAGATTTCAAGGTCATTTGCCACTAAATGCCGATTACAGAGAAAACTCATAGGGCTAAGAGGAAGAAGAAAAGCCATCTTGCCTTATTAAAATATTTTAAAGAATCTAAAAGAAGGTGAAGATATTGAGCTAGCTTCTTGATTTAATAGTAGGTGCTCAACGTAAATATTTATTGGATGAATAAAGGAAAGATGAAAACAATTCAGACAGTGAGATGAGCCTAAATACTCTAAGTAAGATAAAGTATGTATTATATTTTAAAAGATAAAATAGACAAGATATGGAAGAAACCTAGATAGCCATTAATAGGTGAATGGATAAAGAATATTTAATATTATTCAGCAATAAAAAGAACAAAAATCATGCCATTAATGACAACAGGAATGGGCACAGAGGGTATTGTGCTAAGTAAGTAAGCCAGACAGAGAAAGGCAAATACAATGTGATTTCACTTACTTGTGGAATCTAAAAAAGTGAAAGAAATGAATAAACAAAACAAAACAGAAACAGACCCCTATGTACAGAGAACAAGCTAATGGTTGACAGAGAGGAGAGAGGTGGGAAAGATGGGCAAGAAAAAAGTATAAAATTTATTGAAAGAATTTAAAGAAGATATGAATTGAGGGAGACACATATGAACAGATAGGAAGACTCACTATAGTAATCATGTCAGTGATCCAATAACTGTGCTACATATTCAATAAAATTTTAATCAAAATTTCAATAGGATTTTTAAAAGGCCTTGATGAGTGTGTTCTAAAATGGGAAGGGAAGAGCAAATAGCCAAGTAAGAGAGGCCAAGACAGGCTTAAGGAAGAACTAGGCTGGGGGAATTGCTCTATCAAGTAGCAAGACTTAGTCATTGCATGATTTAATATTAAAACATGGGGATAGAAAAATAGACCAATGAAAAAGAATAGAGATCCCATAATCAGATCCATCCCTTTATGGAAACCTGATATATGACAGAGCTGGCATTGTAGATATGTAGGAAAACTATAGATTATTTTAAAATGCTGCCAGAACAACTGATCATTAAAAAAAAAGTAGAAATAGATTCCAACCCCACCATTTAAAAAAATCTCAAATAAATTTTTTAAGTGATTTACAAGAGTTGAACTCTAAAATGTACAGTTTTAGGAATATCTTAAGTAATTTATTTTGTTTATATATTCCTTTTAATATAAGCACAAGAGGGATATATGATAAAATTTTCAATAAATAATGCTTAAAGAGCTCTTTTAAGAAGAATCAATTTAAAATTCTGAATGATAAAAAGCATATGGCACAGTTTAATTGACAGGTTTTTTTTCCCTTAGTGATATATAAAATAATGGTGCATTTTACAATCAACGACTTCTAAAATCAGGTGAAATATATTATGAAAGTGATTGCTTATAAATTTAATTTATCCACTCAGAAGTGTTTGAACACAATGAAATTATGGAGTTGGTGCAAACATAAGGAAATGCCTGGGCAGTGGACATGTACATGTGCAGTTGAGTCAACATTATAGTATAGGCCCAGCAAGTTTTCATTTGCATGGTGATTAAGCAAAATGACAGTTAAGCCAAAAATCCAAGCAAAGACAAAAGGAGTTTAGAAGATGGCTTGCATGAAAGCCACATATCTGCTTTGTTTTTTTCATTTCAAGTTAGCCTTGGGAATGGCTCACCTCAAGTCCACCAGTGTGGGCCAACTACAAGTACTAGTTATGAGAATCAACCAAATACCTGTATGAGGTCTGTCCAGAAAGAGCCCAGCCATTGTTAATATAACAAGAAAGGTTGGCATGACATTGACATAATCTTTCAGCCAAGGAAAGTGGACTGGAATGCACATGTGTAAACAATGACAACTTCACTGTACTAATTGGTGGCAGCAGTAGACACCGTGGAGTTAGCATGTGTACTGTATGGCCATCACATTCAGAAATGACTGAGTGAGTAGAGCAATAAATCTGCATCGAATTTTGCATTAAGCTTGAACATTCCTCCATGGAAACTATTCGGATGATTCAGAAGTCCACAGCTATAACTGGTGATTGGCAGCTTCATCACAACAATGCACCTGCTCATGCATCATGTCTCATGCAGTTTTTTGATGAAACATCACATCACCCAGGTGACTCAGCCCTCCTACAGCCAAGATTTGGTGCTCTGTGACTTCTGGCTTTTCACAAAACTAAAATCACCCTTGAAAAGGAAGAAATTTCAGACCATCAGTGAGATTCAGGAAAATACAATGGGGCAGAAGATGGTGATTAGGAGAACTACGTGAGGTCCCAAGGTGCTTACTTTGAAGGGGACTGAGGTGTCACTGTTCTATGTACAATGTTTCTTGTATATTGTATCTTCTTCAATAAGTGACTCTATTTTTCATATTTCATGGCTGCATACCTTCTGGAAATATTTCATATATTTCTAACTCCCATTTTACTTTGTTTCTAAGTGTTTTTGCACCTGTGCTATCTCCCCTATAAGCCCCTAAGGGCAGAGATAATAGTATTTCTTTTGTATCTTATATAGCACCCAGCGAGTATTGAAAATATAATAGTCAGTGAACATATCCCCTGAGAAAATACTTCTGTACTGAAAGACCTAAATTCAAATGAATATGATTCAAACACCTTTTGCCAAAGATGTCAAGAAGAACCTCAATAGCTCCTAATTTTAATTCACCTTTATTGATCCTAAGCATCACAATTACTTTCCTGTAATACGTAGCTGGAACCTATCTTCTCAGTTTATAGGTATGGTGGGAAGCAAAGTTTTAGTTCATATTTTGCAGACTCTTGGCCTCAACTGCTAATACAGGACTTCTAGTTTTTTACAAAACCTCTACCACCACACAAGTATTTCTGGGCATCCCCAGTAGGGGGCTCACCTAGGCTTCACAACAAATCTAGTCCTTCTGGCTGCTACTGCCTCTCTCCTGCCTCCCCACAGGGAGACAAAGAATTGCAATTCAGGACACGGGGTCTAAACACAAACCATAAGCAAGTCTAGAAAAAGAAAGAGGAACACTCTTTTACAGACTCGGAAGGAACTATTGCAGACAAAGGGTCCATTGGAAGAAAGTGAAAGTTCTAAGTATAGTGACTTCCTGTTTTGTCAGTAGTGTGGATTGGGTGACTCGTGTGTGAGAGTTCCCTTTTCTAGTCTCCCCACTCCATTTTGAATGAGGTGTCTGTTTATGAATTTTCACGTGGGAACTGCTCTCCTCTCCGAGGAGGGATACCTGTGTTTCAGAGTGTTCACTTGGGAATTATGCAGATTATCTCTGTCTCCTTTGGGGTCATAGTCCATTAAAAAACTATTCGGGCCAAAGTGCAAGTGCACTAATGTCTTAGAATGTAGAGAAACAGCCCTTTCCGTCCTCACTCTGCCCCCTTCCCTCAATAGTATGTGGATATTCATCCTTTGGGGGCTGAACTTAGAGACAAATCTCCAAAATGCACTTGGTGATGTCATGAAAATTGCCTCTTCTTTGGACTTGATGGAGTCCCTAGAAAGAAGTCTCTTTGGAACCTTTTAACAAAGGCTTTCTTGGGTGTCACGAAACTATCACCTAAATTAGTTGAACCAATAGCCCTTAAATATACAGGTAAAGACTGACTTAGAGCTTAATCAGTCAATCACCAACTCCTCTTTTATGGCATTTCTGGCATTTTCTCAACCTTCTGCTGCACACAGCCAGACTCCTTTATTTCAGAGCAGTCTGGGTATAAACACAAGGCTACAGGACACTCGGATGCAGAAACCTCAACACCACATTGCTCCTTATGCCAGCATATCCAGCAGGACGCCTATTCAAAAATATTCCTCTTCTAATCCCTCTCAAATCACTGCCAAATGTTCCAGCTTTGACTAGTTGTCCTGTGTATGGTTTCTTTATTTCCAAAAGATTTTTTTTAAAGATTAGGTTATATGATATACAACTAAATTAATAAGATTAACCTTCTAAGGTAGCTCATTGCATTTAGCTCTTATTACTTCCTAGTCACACGTCTCTCATCTTCTTTGCCCCAGTTGACCAGCAAAGGCATATTTTCCTCACAACGGTGGCAAAGGTACAAGAGAGCAAATGGAAACATCTAACACCCCTTAAAGCAAGTGTTCAGAGCTGGCGCACTGTCGTTGTGCCTCGTTCCATTAACCAAAAACAAGTTACGTGACTGAATCCAAAGTCAAGGGAGAGAGAGATAATACTCTTTTCCCAGTAGGGGGAACTAACTGTAAAGTCATGTGAGGGGTGAGGAATTGATGAGAGCTACCACAAAGTTAAAAGGGAAGAATAGTATTATCACCTCAATAAGTGCAAAATATATATCTGAAGGAAAAAATCCATCTCCTATAGAAAGCCAATTTAATAATGACAGTTTTTCCATAATGATAAAGAATATCTACCTTGATTTTAGCCAGTATCACACACAATTCTAAGACACCAGATCATCACATTTTCATTAAATTAAAAAACAATATAGAATATAAGTTGTCACTTATTCAACCCTGAACATTCTAGCCAACTCGATTTTAAAAAGTAAAAGAAACGGAGAGAGGAATATAGGCCACATTCCTTTTCTGACTCCGGGGTTGCATGTACTCCAGAATGTAGAAGTTTCCACATTTTAGAGAAGCTAATTTACTATGTATCTTATAATAACAGAAACCGATGCAGATTTCTGTAACAAACACTATTTCCACACTAAAACGTATAAATATATATGAAGTGAAAACTTACGGATATGAACAGCGTCACATCCACCCAAGTCAGGTCTCAGTGCCGAACTTGTGAACTTTCTATTTCCAAACTGAATTTCAGATAAGAGATTGTGAATAAAGGAGAGTCCAATTATGATTACCAGTAGATTAGACAAAAGAAAAACCCAGAGAATTAGCTAGAACATTACATAGGAATTTACAAAGATGATCACTTATCAAAGAAATGAAGTAGTATTTTTTTACATGCCAATAAAACTTAGAATACATAGTGGAAAAGATGGTTTTCATAATAGAAGACCTTACACAGCAATTAGCTTAACAGAAGTGTGTAAATCAAACTTCAAAATGTTACCAAAGAACATAAAATAAACTAAAAATAATTATAAGTAAATCCCATTTAACTTGATGGGAAGATATTTTATTCTAAGTTATCAATTCTTTCATGTTAAAATTATTAAAATGTATGTTTAATGATATTCTATTTAATTTCCTAATAAGGGTTTTAAAAAATTTGATAAGTGTAATTATAAGTTTCATCTGGAAAAAAACAATAATAAGTAACTACATTTTAAAAAGGAAACAATAATGGAATGACTACCATTGCCCTATAATAGTGCACTGAAATATATATTACAAAATAATAAAATCAATGGTAATAATGTAGAAATAAAGAGATAGAAAGATATTTCCTTTGTTGCTCTTAATAAAGTCACTTGGGGAATGCTGAAAACCCATTACAAATGTAATAAATAAATTTGAGGATAGCTTTTATTTTGTAATTTTTGCCAAGAATATGTTGCTTTGTAGACCTAACTTACTGACTACAAGTTCTTTTCGACCTACAGTTTTATCTTTCTTTAATCTAACTCAAGTACTGCCATCATTTCCCAATTTCCTTTTTATTTTTTATCCTGAGAAATTTTCAGGAAATATTTGAGGCGATATCTAGATAACAAAATGGTAAACGGTTGCAGTTTCTTTCTAGACCCATGTATCTGAAAAGTTGCTGGTAATAATAAATAATACAGAAAAGAAAATATCACCCTATACAAGCTGTGTTCTGTGATAGATTTGGCTTCCACAGTTTAAAAAAAAAGGTTTTATGAACATCTAGCCCCATTCTGGGACAACTGACTGGACCTTTGTCATTACTACACGCCTACTCTGAGGCTTTGGTAATTCAAACATTTGTCAATGGTTAAACCTCCGTTATAGGTAATGCTTTTTATCTATGCTCGTTCTACCATTTAAGGATGTCCCTCTTATTATGAAGTCATAATTCATCTACTAGAAAACTTCATCATTTTGTGTTGCAGATTGACCAAAGCCCCATTTCCATCCTTGTTCCAAATACGTGAAAAGTCAGAAAAACTCACAGTGGGATGGGACATTGGCAAGACTTTTAGGAATTTCGCCTCTCCTTTGAGATGCCAAGTTTTTCTACACTCACCATTTTGCCGCATGTTGAAATCAAGCTGACAAATTGCTGCCGGCGAATCTGCCAGGAAACAGAGGGCGCCGCTGGGCCCTGTGCGCAGTCTGCTCTCTGTGAAGGCGGTGCGGCATTCCCACCTTAAAAACAATGCGCACCCCGGTCTCCATCTGTGCCACAAAACGTCATTTGTATAATGAAAATAAGTGATATCATGCAAAAAAAAAATGTGAAGCAAAGTAATTTTCTTGCAAGTAGGTTTTGTTTGTCTTAAAATGAGAATCCAAAATGTCCTAATTTTGAACAATGGACCGATCTCATCAAAACAACTGAATGAAGATAAATGCTGGAAAATAGGACTAAAACTGTGCTAGCACAGGGCGAGAAAGAGGTGTTTATGAGCAGTAATGTGGGTTAAAAACTCAGGCGGCAGGGCCTGAGCCAGTGGTCATTTTAGCATGGGGCATCAGCAACATGACCTTACCCTGGCTGCAGACATGTGGTCTGATTCCACCAGGGAAACTGTCTTAAGGCTTGAACGTCCCTTATTAAAAGCAAGAAAGATCAACTCAAGCAAATGCAAAAGAAATTAAGCGGGATGAAAATCTGGCCTCAAACTACATGAGAAAAAAAAATCAAGTAAACAAGCATTCTAGTACAGAAGTCCAAATGGAAACATGCATAGTATCTTCCAATACATGCAGGCTCTGTTACACGTGCTGTGAGGCTGAAAGAGATACTGATATTGACTCAGCACAAGGAAGAACTTAATATTCAAAATAGACCAGTGATGGAAATGTTGCCTTAGGAGCACCAGCACGGCCAGGGCAGTGGGCAATCACTTGCCAAGGTTTTTGCAGGAATCAACAGGGACTTTGGAATTCAGTGATTCCTTCATTTTAAAACAAGTACTTAAAAGCAGCCAAATGTGAGAGCATACTTGATATCTTAATTCCATTAGGTCACTCTAATTAATGGAAATTCTCAGTTGATCACTGCATGACATGGCATGGACTGAAAGCTAGCCCGCAGTGAAGCTGGATAGAGTGTTCTCACTACTCCAGATCACATTCCCTCCATCTATGCATTCTGGCCACTTTGAACTTGAAGTGCGAGTTCAGGGCCTTTGCACTTGCTGCTCCCTCTGCCTGGAATGCTCTTTCCCCAGATATGCATCCAATGGTTCACTCCCTCACCTCACTCAGGGCTCTGCTCAAGGCACCTTCACTGCACATTCTGTATAAAAGAGCACTCTCCTTCATTACTCTTTATCTCTTACCTTGCTTAGTTGTTTTCTTAACATGTACCATTACCTGACCTAATATATCGATATATATTTTTATTTGATATCTCCCTTTCCATTAGAATACAAATCCATGAAAGCAGTAACCATGTCGGCTTCACTCACTGCTGTTATCCCAGCTTGAAGAACAATGCCCAGCACATGATGGACATGCAATAAATATTTGTTGGATGAATGAATGGCCTTGAACAAGACACATAACCCCACTTGTGTTGCAATCTATAAAATGAGGAAGTTGGACTAGAAAATCTTTACTATCTCTTCATGGTCTAACATGATTCTATAATTCTTTAGTTTCCTAAGCTAGTGTTCTTAATCATAATATTAGAAAAGGAAAAGGTTTCTTAAGCAACAATGTGCTTCTGAGAGACCAAAATTTCTAAGTAAGTCTGGCATTATCATCACTAGCATTTAAGGTGTTGCTTACAGAAAAAAAAAATCTATTTCCATTTAGTCTTTTAAATGTACCCCTCAAAAGATATCAGATATCTGGACACCAACCTTTTTCCTGGGAAAGAAACAGAATTTTTTCATTGCTTTGGTGGCAACTCTTTTGACACCCAATTCTAAAATCAAAAACCAGCTTTTTAAATAAAAATTTTTAAATTATATTTGACATATAATATATGGAAAACAGTGTGAAGGTTCTTCAACAAATTGAAAACGAAACTACCATAGGACCCAGCAATCCCACTTTTGTGTATATTTATCTGAAGAAATCCGAAGAACTAAGTTGAAAAAACATATGCACGCCTATGTTCATTGAAACATTACTTACAATAGCCAAGATATGGAATCACAAACCATCTTTATTTTGCAGACTCTGATGAGATTCCAGAGTTTGGAGTATGTCTTAGTCTATGCAGGTTCCATTAACAAAAATACCATAGACTGGGCTGCTTATAAACAACAGAAATTTAGTTTGCACAGCTCTGGAGACTGAAGTTCAAGATGAAGGCACTAGCGGATCTGGTGTCTGGTGAAAGTCTGCATCCTGGTTCATAGGTAGCCATCTTCTCATTGTGTCCTCACACGAAGGAAGGGGCAAGGGAGTTCTCTGGGGTCTCTTTAAGAAGATCATTTACCTCTGGAACCTACTATTTATCTCCTAAAGGACCCACCTCTTGATACTGTAACCCTAGAGGATCAGAGTTCAACATGACCTTGGTGGGAGAGGGGGAGGCAGACACACATTCAGTCTATATAAGGTAAGGGAAGAAACAACTTATTCCTTTAATGTCAAAAAATAATTCAGGACTTGGCTAACCAAAGTATGTGACGATGCATATCCTTATTTCTGCAGACAGCCAGTCCAAAAGAGGCATCTAAAAATTGTGGACCAGTCAGATTGCCCTCAGCCTGCAAAATGTGCTTTGCCTTCAGTCATCATTGTTGCCATTTTGCCTGCAATTACCATATTACCTTCATCCCCTAATGTGCTGAATAACTTTAAGCATTTGCCTTCCACGAATGTTTATGGGTATACCCACCACTATTTCAGAAATGACAAAACGGAATATCAGCAAGAAAAAAAAACTTGACCAAGAATATTTTCTCTTGTGCAAAATTGTATTTCTAGGGCCTAGAACATGGTAGGCGTTCAATACATATTCAATGAGTAGATGAAGTTAGGATTCAAACCCAGATGTACTGAGTCCAAAGCTAGTTCTTTTTCTTCTCTATGCTGCGGCCTCCCAGTACTCACACAGTCAGGAAGGTCAGGGGCAACTGAAGGGAGGCAGAATACACCAATCTTCTGAAGACTCCTTACCCAACGGCCTCTGCGCTTCATTTCTAGGTAGTAAATGTCTATCTTCTTAGAATGGCATATGGTTGCGTAAGGTCAAAACATAAAACAAAAACTGCAGGACAAATGCTCAGGAAGTCTAGTTTCAAACTGTGCCTCTGACTCTTACAACATGCCACCTACACTCTCTGAATCTCAGCTTTTTAAATCTGTGTGACGGAGTCGCCAGTCTCTGACTCAGAGGGTTACTGAGAGGACATACTTACCTAGCACTTGGTAGGCCTTCAGATTCTATGTTCATTATAAGGACCAATGACTGACAGTGACCAGAGGGGAGGGGGAGGGGGACAACAGGCAAAAGAAGGGGAAGGGTGAAGTCAAGGAACATGTGTAAAGGACCCATGGACAAAGACAATGGAGGGAGGATTGAAAGTGGAAGGTGGGGGAGGATAGGGCAGGGGAGAGTAATGGGGAGAAATGGAGACAACTGTAATTGAACAATAAAAAACAAGACCAGTGAAAAGACCATGTTCTCTATGGATCTCATAGTGGATTTGCGGTGCCAGCTTGTTCATGAATGACACCACTAGGGGACACTGAACTAGCAGGAAACTAGACTAAAGGAGACTAAGATACCAGATCTGAGCTGGTGACTTCTCCCTACTGGATGAACTGTTGAACTGCAATTGTCCTCCGGCTCATCTGCAGGGGAGCCCTTGAGAGAGCGGACACCCTCCGAGGATTACTAAGCAGTGAGAAAAGAGTTCTATTTCCGTGCTGTGGTTAGGTGGTTAGGTGGCGGCATCAGCATTCACAAGTGGCTCATCATCCTTGCAACAGCCACAGACGGATAACACTCTCCTCCTGAATTTTCTAATGATACTGGGTTCTAGGTTTTAACCACAATGATCAGAAATCTCTCTCAGAGTTTTCACTAATCTCCTGACATGGTAACTCCTGGCAGCCTCATTGGGTAACTTTGGCAGGAAAATAAAAGTAAGTTTTTTTTCCTTGCTCATATAAAAGATATTTACATACACGAATATCATATAAGTCATAGAAAGGCTTGTCCCCTGTTCTTTTCCTGACCCTTGTACAAAGGAAGGTGAAATCTCTTAGAAATACAGGCCAGACATTACCAGGAAAGGAAGTCAGAAATGAGAGCTTGAGGTCACCCCCAGTATGTGTCCTTGACAAAAGACAGAAGTTTGTTCACTTTCCCTCCAACTGAATACTACTAGAATTTTCTGTTTTATATTGCAAAATCTTTAACAGCACAGATGGGATTCTACAATCTAATACTTAATTCAATAAAGGTCCCATTTCCAAAGGCTGGTCCTGATTAGCATTAGTGTGACCATGTAATTTATTACACAAACTGAGACATTTTTGAGAGTGAAAGGCGTGTTAATAATAATTATGACAGACAACAGGCATGAACTGATGAGTGTGTGATCACTTTGTGTTTGTGTTCAGAAATTACCCAACTAAAACATTGAACCTGAAAAAAAACTCCTTAGAAAATTTCTTTACATCAAAATTATCTGTGTTTATTCTATACAAACAATACTACCTTGGTTCCCAGGGCAGGTTGGTATCTGCCTCTCTGAAATAGGTGGAGTCAGTTTGTCTGCCTCTCTCTCTCCTTCCCTCCCTTCCACCCTCCCATTCTCGTCTCACGGAACAGTCCCTGGAGCCCTTTGTTTAAGCAGGATCTCTAGGGTGGCTACATTTCTTTCTTAAGGCTTCCCCTTCCAACCCCTCCCCTCCCCCCAGGCAACCTGCACAACTTACTTAACTTCTGTCTACAACTGCTTTAAACTTCTTCTATGTTAGTCATTTCCAGAAACAAACAAAACAAACAAACCAAAAAAACACCGGTTTTTATTAGTTCCTGTTCTAAACAACACTTATAACCTATTTTTGGAAGAATGAAAATGACATACCAATTAGACAATTAATGTCCCCTAAAAAGAAAAATGTTTCCTTTGCTTATTTAGTATGAATACAGAAATGGAGACAGAGATAGTCTGTCAAATAGGTAGCTCTGGCTGCTGGAGACAGGAGCAGATGCCCCTGGTCAGAGATGTATGTCAAGTCACGTAAGAGCTCCCCACCCGTTGGGTAATTTCCTGTGAACAATATGGTCAGCATACTTACTGGAATTCGCCACTGAAAGGAAGGGGCATTATGAGCGCGCTAGAATGTTACAGGTTGCCATTCTAGTGACTACGGGAGGAAGTGGAAGGGAAGTAATGGGGCAAACAGGGGGCAGATAAGAGCAACCACAAGGGCCGTGCTGCATTCTCTCTGCTTCCTGGGCACGTAGTACACAGAGATTAGGATATTTGTCATAAAAAATTGTCTTCATTCTTCCAACTCCTCCCTGATCCCTTCGGGTGGGAGGTGATATAGACATATAACAGCAAGTAAAAAATAAACACAAAGGCTTCCTGTGCTTTAAAAAAAAGTGTTTTAAGATTTTCTAAGCTATGTCTTCTTTCTTTTGAGCCAGGCATATTTCTACTTTTGCTCTCACTTGCCCATTTGTTCAAAATAGGTTATAACACAACAACATCTTTTAAAAAAAGTCCTCCGGCGTCACTCACTCAGAGATAAAAGGAGCTTCCATGGAGTGGTAGCTGTGTTGTGTGTTGGCTGTTGGGTGGCAGCCTACAATGAGCATTCAGGAGTCCAGCAGTCTGCAAGGCTTTTTAAAAACAGTCCTGGATTCCTCGTTTACCGCCAACCCCACAGATATGTTTATTATATGATTTCATCAGTTGTTCAAATAACAAGTCATATATATTATTATTTTTTTAAAAATTCCTAACAATCAGGTGGGTAAAAACAGCAGTCGAACTTGCACATGCACGGGGTCTCCGAGCTTCCCTCTTCGACCACATCAGCTCGCCTGAAGCACAGAATGTCCAGCGAGCAGGACAGGTCATTCTTTCTCTAGGGACTCCAGACACTGGCCTTCTGTTTGTGAGTGCAGTTCCCAAACACTTACTTAGAACACTCAACCCACAGTTAAACCCTATTAGTTAATTTGGTCTCCATGAATACGCCACACACGGCCCCCCTTATTTTCTGGTAAAAACAAAGTTGAACAAAAAATAAAAGATTTGCAAATGTTTTCCTCATAATAAAAAAGGTGTTACCCATAAAAGCCTCTTGTTTAGAGGCACAGAGGTGGTCAAAGGAAAGAAAAAGAAAACCTTTCTGAGCACTAAAATATAATTTTGCATCCAAAATTATAGAAGGTTGGATGCCAGGGCATTATAATTATAAATTAGCTGATTTCTCCTGGGTCCTGCTGGGCATAAAGAACATTTGGCCATGTTTGTGTCAATTTACCTGAAGTCATTACTCAGGACACAGGCTTGTGTTCCTCACTCAGCATGTTCTTTTTAAAGCAACGGGGGTGGCTCACTAAAAGAGCCTTTTGTGAAGTAATGAAACTTCTGCCAGTGGCGTGAATTTTACCCTACTAATTGCTAAATTCCTTTTTCAGTGTATAGGATTTCCTCAAAGAGAAACACCCTCATCCAGTGATTTGATACAAAGGACACACCACGTTACATTTGCGGTGATATCTAGTAAGTCAAGGAAGGACATAAACATCCCCGACTGAGTCTTTTCCTCCTGAGGAGCTGAGAGGCCTGTCCTCCCTCTCCGGTGGTCCGTGCCCCCTGACCGGCCAGCATCCTCTCGTCTCACAGTAGTCCTGTCCAGAAGAGGGGCTCAGCATGCACTTAGGTTCACTTTATACCACTGAATTAACTACGGCATTGAAAGTTAATGTAATTGTTTATCGTGCGTAACACATCAAATTAAAAAAGTCCTGAAACTGTATGCAATGCCTTTATGTTCCGTTGGAGCCCTTGTATGGAAATGTCCATTCGATTGGGGGTAGTTTCCCTGCCTGTGGATCAGCCTAACACCGCCGCCTGCAACTGGAGTGCCCAGCACGTGGGAAGGGCAAAGAGGATGTGAAGGTCATGCTGATCCAGGGTTGATGGAATAACCCAAACACCCAGCCCGCTCTAACCGTTCACTGGTCAGCTATAGTGCTTTCCTTAGTGAGTCCGAAAGACTTACTTGCAATTTGCAAGTTGCAATTTGCCAGTTGCAATTTGCCAGTTTCCTGTTTATTCCTGTTCATTAGTGTAAATAACAGCTAATGGCCCTAATGGTGTCCCTGGCTATAACGAGATATTAAGCATAAATGGCCATGACTTAACAGGCCTGCCTGTCTGCAACAGGACAGAGTTTCTATATATTGGGTCATAGTATAGATGCCATTTCATGACAGTTGTGCCTCCAAAGTGGGTTCTTCCCTGACCCCAAACCCCAACACTTCCTAGAAGTGTTGCCCCTTCCTGCCCCTTTCTGCCCACTTTCTGCCCCTATCCAGTATTGTATAAGGGGGACCACAAGAAAACTGGAATTTATTTATAAAAAGGGGGTATTTATTTATATGTTTAAACTTCAATCACCTTCAAAGCACTCCCTACTTGATGCAATACACCTATCGAGATGCTTTTTCCACTGCTCGAAACAGTTTTTGAGCTTGTTGATTTTGATGCCTCTTAGTTGTTCTACCTTTTATTGTTTTACCTTTTCCATGGCAAAATGTTTCTCTTTGAGGAATTTTTTCATCCGGGGAAACAAAAAACGTCACTCGGGGCTAGAGTGGGTGAATAGGGAGGGTACAGCCTGGGGGTCATGCTGTTTTTGGTTAAAAACGGCTGAACCCTCAGTGAGTTGCGGGCTAATGCGCTCATAAATCACCCGTCCTGAGATGGGGAAACACACTGAAAGAGTCTTCAAAAAAATTTACTAAAGCTGAAGGCAGCTTCTCACAACAGCAGCTGTTACACTGATACAGATGGGTTCCTAGAACACTCACCTAGCAGGGGCCTGCCCTCCAGAAGATAATTCTGTTTTTTGTTTTTTTTGTTTTTTTTGTGGGGTGGGTCCTGGTATTCCTCTCTCCTCAACAAAACAATTCAAATATAACAACTTTCCAAATTTGTTGGTGAAGTCCTGCGTCTGCTTATGACAAAGAGAAATATGTGAACACTTCTGCTTGTCTCCGGTATAGAATTTCCGTTTAAGCCTCGGGCAATGTATGAATTGGCTCCTACAGCACAGGCTTTCCCAAGGGAGAGCACACCCCAGTTCTGATGAAAAGATCAGCTTTCTCTTACGGTGACTGGGAGAGCTGTAAAAACAATCCCTTTCTCCAGAGCCAATACCCTTCACGCAAGCATATTATTATTGTAGTAATGTATTTCGTTAAAAAAGCATTTGATCAGAATTAAGTTAGGGTGTCTGATACGCTGGAGCCTTCACTGCTTGGTTTCATTCCTCACGAGTCTAAGTTTGACCCAAGGTTCTAGGAGATTAATTTAAGATATCGGAATGAAAACACACTTCTTTGCTGATTTTGTCAATTTTTACAACTACACTGACCTAGAACTGCTCTCCACAGTGTTAAAAGAATCCTTAAAGTTTGTCCAGTACTACGGAGAAATGGAGGCCAAGAGATGTTAAGCAACTTGCCAAAAGGTCACCATCAAACAGCACCAAGAAGCAATCTCTGGTGCCCCATGGCCCAGGGCTCCTTGCGTTGAACCACATTGTACTCTAGGTCAGCATCCGATTAATGAGCCGTGGCACTGTGCGCCCACCCGTTATTTTCACAAATATCCTAACATTCAACAAACTTACGTAAAACATATCTAATAACCAACTAGCATTCAAGGAGCTATCATCTTGCAAAAAATTAGTATTTGGTAAATGAAACCACCCAGTTTTCTGACATATATCCCTTCAATCAAAGCTCTAAATCTACAAGACATTCAAGCACAAAGCCGGAAAAATTAATTAGCAGGTGGGCCCCCTTAAACACGTCTGGCCTTAAGGTATTGTTCCAAGGGGTGGATGAGAGAGCAGCCAATCAGGACTGTCCATTCAGGGTGGAAAATCAGACAAGAATGGGGCAGAGGTGAGATAGAGCCATAGACTTAACCCTGTGCTCAGATTAACTGCCCAGCATGGGGTGGGCTAAGAAACCTCAAAATAGCTCAGCCAAAAGTCAGCAACAATTATCTATCATATTTGTCTGAGAACGTTGTTGTCTTCAAATTACGAGAAAGTTTTGAACAATGTACCCCTTCAATCCCTACCCCCAGGCATTATATAACCCACAGTTACATAACCACTCTGTGACACTTCAGTGGCCTTTTTATATTTCACCAATACCTAATTTTTCCCGCTCGCCAAGGGGAATTAAGAAAGCATCTTAAGGCCCAGGACTCAAACATTGAAAGTCATTTTGTAACTGAAAACACTACTCAAGCTAACTTCTACCACCTTTTTCCAGCTACAAGAAAACTCATACACCTACGGTCACACACACACACACACACACACACACACTCTCTCTCTCTCTCATTCCCCAAAACATGTGAAACCTTACGCACAACAAAATACAAATTGGAAAAAATTGGGGAAGGCAATCTGTGCTCCTCCAGTGTAGAACTCGTCAGGTAGGTCAGACCAGTCGCCAGGGTTTACAGAGCGCCAACCGGGGCCAAGGTGTCCCTGTGGGGGCCGGCTTCTTCAGGGCACTTGAACTGTTTTTTAACACAGCTCTACCTACTGAGCATTAAATCTAAATACCACACTCATGCCGTTAGAGAGAAAAAAAGCCAATTATTATTTCTGTCTGTTAGCTCACACCAGTCTGGACAAAAGCCACCACTCAATTAATACAAACTATTACTAATGAAAGCAAATTAGAACCCAGAGAGCAAGGCACCAAAGAAATATATTAGATACAGTCTAGAGTTGCTTTGCTTATCACCACCCCACATGCTATACTTAGGTTTAATAGTCCTCACATGAAGAGTCAGGGGCCCTGCTATGATTCCACAGCATATACGTCATACTTCTAATAATAACTGTGGCCTAAAAGTACGATATTTTCTATGTGTCTGGCACTATGCTAATGAATTTACATCTACCATCTCATTGATGCTTTCCCCCAACCCTGTGAGATAGTTAGATCCGTTTTACAGATGAGAAAGCTGAGGCATTGAAGTGAAGGCAAGGTTGAGTCCAGACTGGAGCTCTTGAATTTCACTCTACCCTGCCCCCCACCTCCAGTTACACTAATGCACAACTTTTTGCTTCTGTATCCATCTATCCCCCCCGCCCCCGACTGCTCTGTGCATTTCCTGGGAGTAGGACTGTATTTTAAAAATCTTCCCATATGAAACACAGTGGCAGGGGTCCAATGAAGGATACCTCTGTTTTCTCCCACCTGAGTTCTAAACCAAATGAAAGACAAGGCAAAAGAGAAAGGTAGCTGTAGATAAAAATATCAGCTTCATGACTGAGAAAGGCCAGGCTGGAAGAGGCAGCTCAGTGTATAGGAACCATGGGCTTCCTCGTGCCACACCCCAGAGTGAGCCACACTGACCCTCCCAGCCATGGCCAGTGCTGGGACAATCACAGCACTAAATGTAGAGTTTGTGGGAGTAGATCAGAATGCATGGGGGGGGGCGGGGGCAGATCCACACCTGGCTGACCAGCCCCTGATCAATCTCAGTATGGTCAAGTGGAAAGAGTACTGGGACAGTGACTCATGGAAGTCCTCTCACGGGGGACTAGGAAGCCCAGGCCAAGGAGGCTCCAACTGCCTCCTCTAGCCTCAGGACCTGTAACTCAGTGTTCTTGAATTAGTTAGGCTAGAGGGTTATAGTAAGAATATAGGATCGTTTTACAATAAGCCATGCAATTTAACACATACTTAATCAGCAATCTGAAAGCAGAGAGCCCAAATCCGGAGACGATTCGGAGAATGCAGGTTTCTTAATTCCTAATATCAAGTGTATAGTCTGCTGGTTTGCAGGCGGCTGCCCCTCTTTTAAGCTCAGGTTTTCATTGAGAACTGAGTTGTGCTGAGCGGGAGTGAAAATATCCTTACCTGTCCTAAAGAGTGAGGTACACACATAAGTCCTACCTAGCTTTGGGAAAGGGGGCATCACAGAGAAAAGATGTCCTCTCGAGAACCAGCATGCACTGCTGGCCAGGCTGAGGGCACACACGTGACACCTCGTGCTGAGGTGGCACTAGCACGGCCCTCAGTCTCAGAGGAGAGGAGCAGCCGTGCTGAACAAGAGCAGAGCGTTACACTGGCTGCCCAGCGTGTTTTCCTTCCTCATCAAAGACATCAAATCATGCCCAGGTTCTTCCAAAGCAGCGAGATGTTTATAGAATCTCAGCAAGTACTTGCTATCATCCCACCCACCCCTTTTCCCTAATCACTTCATTAAACTCACATGCGTCAATATTTATACTTTGGAAAGGGGGTGAAAAACAGAACCTATAAGTCAGCCAGCCAAAACAAAACAGCACAACCAAGCACAGAACTTGAGCCGTCTTGGACATGCAGTCTATACTCAAAGATAATAATCTTTTGCTGAAATTGTCTAAATTGGCTCTCCTACTTTTAAATATATTAAATGTTGACCTTCCAAACTGCCCTGGCTCTACTGACCCCAGAATCATGCTCTGCTGGCAAAGAAAAAGTGGGGAATGGACACAATCTCAAGAATGAAGAGCTGGCACCCTTTCGCCAGGAACCCAAGTATCATGGCCCAACCTGGCCTGTACCCCTGGAATTTTTTCAGAGATCTGGTTGGAAGGACCAGACAAAACTGTTTTATCAATCAGTTATTTACTTCCATGGATGTTACTTTGGAGATTTTATCTTACTCAAATCATACTTAAGCTAACCATGTAATCAGGATCAAACTAAAGGCTAACGAAGGCCCCTTACCCCGTGCATTAACCACCCTCATGCAGTCTGATCCTGCACTCCCCGGCTTGGTGGTGAGGAAGTTCTGTAAACAGCTTTATCCCTGTCTATTCTGATTTGCTCTGCACAGATAAAATCAGCGGCCAAGAATCAGAGATTTCACTGGGAGCCCCTCACCCCCCTGGCTCCATCACAAATAACCCGGTGAGGATCAGTAAAGGCCAGACCGAGGATGATTCAGTAAAGTCCATTATCTAGGGGGCAGACATCAGAATAGGTCCAAATGACAGAAACATTTGTTCAGAGGGAACGTGGGTTATAAAATGTTATCTCTGGACCTAAGCTATTCAAACAAAAAGATAAAATCTTGAAATGATGGTTAAATTGATGTAATCTACTGTGAAAGGTTCCAACCCCGTCTGTGATATCATCCAAGGCCGCATCAAATCGGGCGCGATGGGAATGCCATGGGGATGATGCTATCGCTGCCTGGTCCCGTCTAGACAAACACCACCTCCTACAAAAGCATTAGGGCTGAAGCCAGCTGTCCGCCAGACATAATCCCTAAAATCTCGGGGGCAGCCACGAAGCTGTTGCTCTGCTCACCTTTTAGCAAGATAACACATGTCACAAGGTTGTGTGAGCCCCTCATGGAATTGAATTGTACATGCCAGTTATGTTCAGGTAAATACAGGTAATGACGACTTTCTGATTTGGCTTCAGAAAAAGAGAGGGATTACATTTTTCCCCTGGAAGAAACTTCAGGACCCAGGTATTATGATTTTGAAGTTGTAAAGAAAGAATTGCTATAAGGGCAAGTGCTGGTTAATGAAAGGACGACTTCAGTGGTAACAAATAATTTAACATTTTCACTTCCACCAAATTGTCCATATTGGCTTTTTCCTGACCACTGACTATAGTACTCTTCGGAGTTATGCAATCATCAGAGTCACTCCGCTGTCAGAACAGTCTGGTGTCCGTTATCCAGGTTAATTAGTGATGTTGACGGACTTTAGTTCATGATCCTTCAAATTAGTGAACTACGAAGTGGAAATCAAAATCACCACTGAAAAATGTCAGAGAGCGTACGCATTTTCTTAAGAACCTTTGCATCAATTTATCTATCTTTGGAAATAAAAAGCTTACTTTTAAATAAAAAATGTTTAATTTATTTTTTAAATCCCTCATCTTAGTGTGATACAAAATATTATGATTTCTAACGGCACTAACAATATTGTTAAAATAAACCAATAAAAGTAACTTAAAAAAGCAGACCGACTGTATGTATTTGCACAGGAAAAGAAGCGCTTAGAGAGTACGATTAAGCTTTAAGGTGAATATAGGACGAGCTAAGGGGAAGACATGGGTCTCTGGTACCTCCACTGGTTTCTTACTCATTCTCCTCCATGGATGGCACCAAAGGCACCTTTTAATATCTAAGATCAGACCAATTATAATACATTTTATTCTGATTTGTTTAAAAAAACAAGGAGGCCACCACAAATATAGATGCTTTATCATAAATATGAGAAACCTCCATGGCCTGAGGTCTTAAAGCATGATCCGTGACTTCCCTCCTTCCAGAAGACCCCTGGGTTCTTTGCTGCAGAATACATACGTATCTCCTGCTCCTGCTGCCATCTCAAACCCAGAGTAAAAGCGTAATCACCTTTCCTAACATGGTGTCCAACAACCAGGAGCTTTTTAACCTTTAGCTCCCCTGGGAATTCGCTCAAAGGCAGAAATGTCCTGTTCAGTGTCTTCTTGCTGATAGGGATGAAAAGAGCAAGCTTGTAAGGGATCGACCCTTGTCCTGTGGACCATTCCTCATGTGAACTGCCTTGCACCTACTTGGGTAATGGACAGAAACAATCTCAGTGCCCATTTTTATGGGAAAGAGAATTCCCTGAGTTGCTCTGCAGGGTCCTCACTCACATACCAGGGAGACAAGCCTTCTCCTAAACTTTAATTTGCATTGGAAAGCTGTCTGTCACTCATGAATGCTTACTCACTTCTAGAGAGCAGCCAAGGACATTTCAGTCTCCCCCTCGAGGACCCTGACTCTCACTTCCCTTCACTAATATTGCCCTCGCCCTGGGTGACCAATGCCTTTCCCGCCCTCAGGACAAACTTTCCCAGTCACACCCACCACCTCACCTGGCTCTCACCTTGAGAGAGGGCAGAAGCCCAGCTTCTCGAGGTTTATTTTAACCCCAGCAGACATGCAGCACTGGTGGGTGGACAAGCCAAAACTGGTTTCTATGAGCTACCAATTGACATGTCCATTCCTCCCAAAACTCCAGCTTTGGAATGGTTTGAGGCGGACATAAGAGAATGAAGGAAATGAAACCATCTTAAAGTTTGGCCTTTGTGACAGCCTTTCCATCATTCCACACACGGTGAGTTCCGAGGTCTGACAGTTTTGCTCTAAAACAGGACGTGTGTGGGAGTCAGCAGACAGGCTCTGAATGGGAATGAAAAGTGTTTCAAGACTGACCGCGTCTCAGCTGTCCTGCAGTGACCTTGCATGGAGGTAGAGCATCACCTTTTCTGGCTGCAGCACAGATGGCCTTTCCTTCCCTCCACCACGCTGGCCAAACCCTGTCCTCCCTCCTTCTCTCCACATCCCCCCAAACTCCCCACAACCATGTGAAAACCTCTCCCTGCTCAGCCTGCACCACATTTTGTACTGTTTATAATATTTTAAAAATCCAATTGAAATTAGTAAGGTGTCATTGTTTAATTTCCCCATTCAATGGTTAAAAAGGCAAGAGCGTATTTTTAACCTCCGCAGCACCTAGGGCTGTGACCTGATCTAGCTGGAACTCAGGAAGTGTTTGTTACACTGAGTGGAGACACTGCACTCAGTCTGTCACCAATCACTGGCTGGTTGCTAAGATTAATGTTTACGTCTATTCTTCTAAAATATTTGAAAGCCTCCAAAAGAGATATTCGAGATCCTAGTGAAAAAAAAGTTTGAGTTGGGATTCAATTTGAGCTTTTATGGGTTTTTTCCTTTCTTTTTTTTTTTTTTTTTGGTAAATTTTTATTGGATTTATTGCAGTGACATTGGTTAATAAATTTGTATAGGTCATAACTGTATAATTCTATAACACATCACCTGTATCTAGTTTGAGCCTTTGTGTTTTTTTTTAAAGAAAATATTTAGTCCAAAAATCTAGCACCTAAGGATTTCCTTGTATAGGTCACTGAATGTAAGCAGAAGTATGTAATATGATAAGGCAACAGTTAAATTATTAATAACAACGAACTACGGTAGAACAGAGTGCTCTTCTTTCTCTGCCACTGAAGCGTACATGCTGTCCCCTTGGAGGATGGTTGGGTAACATATCTCTGAACTTCCCCAGGCCGCACCTCAAATAGTGAGTATTTGGTGGTACAGAGGCCACTCAGGGAAGCGTAAGCTTGTCCTTCTGTCTCATCCTAAGACTTGCCCAGTCATTTTCATCAGGGTTTCCTTCCAGGGACTCATCCTGGAGTCCACATGGCAGACAGGTGCAGCAGCAAGCACGCCAGGAACCAGACCCTGGCAACCTGAGTTAGGGAACCGACACACAACCCGCCACTCCCACGCTGGCCTCAGTTACAACAGCCACTGAGTTACCAAGATAGTTCGTTTCGCACTCATTACCCAGATTAACTAGTGTTGGTGACACACTTTGCCTCGCAATCCTTTAGTGAACTAGGAGATGAAAAATCAAAATCACAAATAAAAAATGTCAGAAAGAGTTACCTGTATTCTTTAAAAACAAAGAGCCACAGGGCACTTCACCAGCAAGTGGTGCCAGTGAGGGTGACAGAGAAACGAGCGGCAGATGCATGCAGATCAGCTCCTAATGTCCTCAGCTCTCCTGCTGGACTCTTCCGCCCACACCTCCTCTGCCCGAGACCTAGCGCCATGGTGCCCCCACGTCTGCCTGGGAACGGTGTGTGAGGTGATCAAAAGCACATTAGATTCACATTCAAATCCCTCCCCAGCACGCTGACTGCATATGTATGAGGATGTTGACAAGAAGAATGCTTCTTAAATTTTCATTTTTCTCAATTTTAAAATTTACTTTCTTAAGTAATGCATAACTACATGCTCATTTTAAAGAGTCGGATGATTGGTTTGGGCCTCCTGGGTGGGAGAGGCTCGGGCCACAGGTGTAAGCAGGGTCAGAAGGGGCAGCACCGTGCCCGGAGCTCCACCTCTGTCACCGGAAGGCAGCACCTGGCCTCAGAGGCTGCGTGGGAGCTGCCCACAGCGGGAGTCTGGAATCCTGCAGAGTTCGAGCCAGAGGGGTATCGGGAATATCTAGTTCTGTGACTCTCAGACTCTATAAGGATCAGAATTCCCTGAGCATTTGTTAAAATGTGAGTTCCTCGCCCCAGCCCACGGAAGTCCTGAATTCTGGTTCTGAGGGTCTGGGATCTGGTCCAATCTCTCAGTTATGCCGATGAAGAAAAGATCTGAGCAGTGTGCAGAGCCTAGCCACAGCAGAGCCAGAGCATCTGCCACGTGAGGGAATCCAGAGTTGCTCAGCAGGCGGGGCTGGGAAGCAGCAGGGAACCAGGAAGGCTGTGTCTCCCTCACTGTCCCCACCACAAGGCAACAGAGCACCTAGCAGGGCAGCGGTTCTCTGGTCCCCAGGCCAGCAGCATCGGCATCACCCTGGCACTTGTCAGAAAAGCAAGTTCATGGACCCCACATCAGAGCTATTAAATCACAGATTCTAGAATTGGGACCCAGCCATTTGTTTTAACAAATCCTCCAGGCCATTCTGATGCCCACTGATACTTGAGAACCTTACAGCAGAGGATAATCAGGTGACCATTTGTATTGCCTTTTGGAAAAGTTCCACTTGCTTCTGGATATGGGTGTCCCTAGAGTTCTGGAAACTCATTGGAAACCTCACTGCCAATACACTGTCAAGGTCATGCTCAGGAGAATTTGAGAAATGACTCTGCTTTCCTATCCAGAGTAACAGATCAATGCCAACAATGACCAGAAATCCATTAGGTACTGGAAACTGATGATGCAAAGTGTCAACTTCAGCTGAGCTGACTCCGGAGGGAAGTGAACTGCTATGAAACAGAGTTTCCAGCACAAAGACTGTCACCATCATCGTTGCCAACATCTACCTTGTGCTCACCATATACCTGGCACCATCACTGGAACTTTACAAGTATTCACCCCCTTACTCTTCAAACACACACACAAATCATAAGGTTGGTACTTCTATATTTGTATTCTCCCATTTTACAAATGAGAAAATTGAGGCGAAGAGAGACTAAATGATTGGCCAGTAATCCCATCACTCTTAAGGGTCAGAGTAGGGTTTTGAACCAAGCAGATGGACTCCTGAACCTGCACTCCGAAAGAGAGGCAGCCTGGGTGGCAGTGAAGAGCACCCACTCTGGAGCACTCACTCTGTGTTTGAATCCAGCTCTGCCCCTTACTGGTGCTAATCATCTGTTAACTGGTCTCCTGGCCTCTAGTCCCACTCTTTCCTGATAATCCATTTTAGAATAATTATCTTTCATATGCAAATATATTCTTTGTCAGTACTCTCATTAAAATTCTTCCATTTTCCCTTTCCTACAAGATAAAATCTCTGCAGACTTTGCCATTCACAAAGAAATTTTCACTTACTCTGCTTCAACTTCTACCCGTCTTCCCCAGTGCACTGCGCCACATCCATCCCAAAACAGCTTGTTATTATTCCTTCATTAAGCCAGCCTCTACGTCCTTGACTGAAATTTTCTACCATCCAACCTCCCTCTCACTTAGAAAATTCCTACTCACTTTTAATTTTGGCTAAACCACGGCTTCATTTAAGGAAGTCTTCCTTGGGTCCCTCCTATATAAGCTTAAGACTTCCTTTTCTTTCTGCTTCCATTAGCTATTACTCCATAATAGTGGTTATTACATTGTGTTGGAATTGCCTACCTGTTTCTCCTGTAGCCTATGAATTTGGGGAGCAGAAACTGTCATTTCACCTTTGCTGTAGACCCAGTGCATGTCATAAATGCAAGTAAATATTAGTTAAATAAATGGATGACATGAATAGGGGACAGGTGAGCCCTTCACTCCAGGAAAAGCAAGAGACTAAGTTCAAAAATAACTAGAGAGGGAACCTAAATAACAATAGAGTCATAATAGTTGGTGTGAGATAACGCTCCAGGAATCCAGTGTGTCCAATATAAACAAAGCAGCAATCCTAAGCAAGTGCCGAACCAGATATGCATCATTTCCTGCAATGACGCCATTGAGATATCTTCAACGGGGCATCCAGTTCTAGGAATCATTTAGTGAAAAATGTCTTTACTGATCCAAAGATTTCTTGGTACTATGACACAAATTTTTGAAAGTTCCAATAGGACTCTCTCGTCATGGCCCTTGAAAGGGATCCTCCTGGTGGAGAGTGTAGCTCACAGCTGGACGGATCAGCGCAGCCACCTTGAGGGTGACCACTCACGCAGGCCACATGGAGGGAAAAGTAGGAGCGCCAGCCAGAGAGCTGGAGAGGATCTGAAACAGACCTGAAGGCATGAAGAGCTCAAACTTAAGACTTCAACCATCAAAACTTGTGTCTAAAACTAAAAAAAAAAAAAAGACTTTTTCATGAATCTAAATTTTCCTTTTGTTAAGAATAAAATAAAACTACCAGAAGTATATCTAAAGTTTCATTGTGGCTTGCATAGTCTAGTGGTGCATCTAACCATGCTCACTTGCTGATCACTTGAGTTCAGTCTGTTTGTCACTGATTTTATATACCAATATGCCACTAATAATTATATATTCCAAAATAGCTTGCATTATACTTATGATATTATAACACATAATATAAACACATATAAATTATAGAGAGCTATATATGTGCATGTATATGTATGTTATATATGTGAAATATTATAATACACACAACATTTATATATATTACGGAAGAATAAAATAGCTCTTATATTAGAAAAACAAATCCTAATGTCATACTCCTTTAATTAAAAGCTTCCATATTAAACAGCTTCCCCAGTCTTTGAAAAGATCTATTTGAAAAGTAATAGCCAGCTCAGGACTATTTTGGGGGTCAAATTCTCCAGACTTTACCTTCCAGTCATTGTTTGAAGTGTTCCGGATGAAAATAGAGAAAAGATTCCCAAGGAAATGATTGATCTAGGACCCTTGGACTCATTGATAGAAACTCTAAAAGAGGCTAATTATTAAAATGTAGCCCAACCATAATTCTAAATGTAGGTGAAACTACATATTCTTATAGCTTAAAAGCAGCCATGGTATCAAGAAACACGTTGAGCTCCTGCCTTCTCTCATTCTATTCAGGACACACGGCCCCAGCCCTTTATGAACTTACACTCTGGTTAGACATAAATATACATATGTACAAACCTACAAACACAGTTAAGTTCAGAAGGCAGCCTATCGTACATGTTACAGAATTGGTACAAACCCAATACCGCTTTAGGAATCTGGAGTGGGAGCGATCAAATGCTAAATGGGGGAGACTCTACGGAAGAAGTACGTAGAGGGAGAGAAGTCTTGAAGGAAGTGCAATTTGGGAGAGAGATGGGCACTATGGGAAAAGAATACCTGGAGGGCAAAGGCACAGAGGCAGACTTCCTGCTCCCGCCTCAGGGATGGTGCAGACGCTGTTCCCTCTGCTTGGAATGCTTCCCCTACATGTGCAAGCAGCTCCCCCCGCTGCCCCCACCCCATCACTGTCTTCAAGTCTTTACTCAAAAACCACCTTCTCAGTGCAGCCTCCCTGGCCACCTTATCCAAAATTTCAACCCTTGTGACCCTCTAAGGTTTCATTAGCTTCCCCTCTTTAGATATTCTCTTCAATACATACCACTATCTAATCTATGTGCTTTATATTTTAGTTATTTTTCTCACTCTTTGTTTCTTCCACTAAAACATAAGCTCAACAAAGCAGAGAATTTTGTCAGTTTTGTTTACTGTTGGATTCTCAGCACCTAGAATGGGGCCTGGCAGAGTGAGCACTTGGTGAATGTTTGTGGAATAAATACGTGGTATGGAGGAGTGAAGGGTTGATGAATGGGCTATTATTAAAATATCAAATAGACAGAAATAGAAATTTTACATGAGGGAATCAGGTTTATGAATTTGGACAGACAGTTTGGAGACAATCGGGGAGAACCTGGAATGTCCTGCCAAACCCTCATAAATAAATGGCCCCTGGGACAGTTTGAAGGGCCATCTGGTCTACTTCTCTCATTTCTCGGTGGCCCCATACATAAGTCATCCTAGACAAAATCAGCTAATCAGCTTTCTATTTACTCAAGGTTCATTGTATGTTTCTTAGAGGCTGAGGCAAACATCACAGAGCACAAATTTACAGCCTGGTCACCCCACTTTCAACCTCAGAAGAGGATGTTTATATCTTTGCAGAGCTGGCTGCTGAATTCCCTCTCAATGTTCCCTCTCCTGGATATAATTTCCATTCACACTGATGGGAAAACTGGAAAGGAGAGGGTAGTTCAGTGTGAAAATGAATATTTTCTGTTATAAAGTCTGAGAAGCAGCTCCCTGAAAGGGGTCTACAGAGGCTTCTGGCTTGCTGGCACTCACCACTGCATTTGTGCTTACCAGCAGAGAAAATCCTAAGCATTAGAAGCCTGGGGTGACATGTATTTATTATCTGTCTGGGTGCCCTAGTCAGGGTACTGAACTCCACCTCATGCATTTCCAACATCTCTCGCCCATTTAGGTGGAAAGAACACATATAGAAGACATGAGAC
The DNA here is from genome assembly GCA_004024845.1 of Tonatia bakeri. Classification (NCBI taxonomy): domain Eukaryota; kingdom Metazoa; phylum Chordata; class Mammalia; order Chiroptera; family Phyllostomidae; genus Tonatia; species Tonatia bakeri. The sequence continues at coordinate 197,133 of PVIA01001117.1, forward strand.
ACGATATACACTGAATATTCCACACAGAAGGGAGCTGGAATTTCAGCTGGCTGCCGCTCCACGCTGAATGCCCTTGTGTACAAAGCATTCACAGGTTCGGGTGTGCATTGGCGATATTAGTCCCCATCTGCTCCCCAACAGAGAGCATGTAATATTTAAATAAAGGTGGAACAAAAGGAAACGACATAAGAAAGAAGCGACGGAGCAGAAGCAGGGAGACAACCAGTCAGCCACAAACCACACAAAGTAGGCATTCAGCATCTACTTGCTGAGTTGAATTATTTGTTGAAAGCTTAATTTGTTTTTAAGGAACATTTACTCCCATTTAGTTGGGTTAAATGAGTCTTAATATAACTGACAATAAGCTATTGCACAGCTAGCAAAAACAAACTTCTGGCTGCATGCTGTGGTTGATGAAATGAAAAAAAAACAACATTTCTAATTAACGTTTGAAATTCTTGAGTGAAATATTCAACAAATTGCAATAAAAACAATTAAAAGAATTCAAATATCTATAAAAATCACCTCCATTTTCAACTCCTTTTTTAAATCAGGCAAAAAAATGATAACTATGTATTTTTAATTATTTTTCACCTCAATATGCAATACTTGCCTTTCCAATATGAACATTACACAGCTCATATTAATTTTAAAAGGCATAGAAAATGTTCACCAACTTGACAAAAAAAAACTAGAACATCAATGGAGATAAAATGGACAGTATAATACTATTACAAGCTTCTGTTTTATTTTGAGCCCAGCAAGGGGCATATTTTAGGTCCCATGTCTAGTTCCATGGATGAGGGCACTAATCATCAACGAGCCCGCAGCTTGCAAATTTCAAATCAGGCTTGTTAATAATATGGTGACATATATTTATATATTATTTAGAGTGCATTTCCCTGTTTTGAAGAGGTGACTTGTGTCTCTGGAATTTGAAGTCCTAGTTTTAAAACAAATTTAAAAAAATTTTTACCCTTATTTAACTTTCCTCCTGTAGATGTATTTTTAGTAGTCAGATTGCTATTTATACTTTGTCTACACAGTCAAATGATACAGATTTTGCTGACATTTTAAAGCTCATGAAAATTGTCCTAATTTTCTCAGGACCCATAATTTCAAACTTGATATTGTTGAGACTTTTCTGGAAAGTGAAAGGGAAAATGAATACTTATCAAACAGCTTTTCTGTGCCTTTGTGTGTTAGATGCCAGCTTTGTATGTTGGCTGTCTTCTTTGTGTGTTTTAGATGTCAAGTCATTCCAGTGTAGGTATATTATCCTTATTTTACCTCTGAGGAAACTGAAACTTAGTAACTGGCCCACAGTCACACTGCTAGAAATAGCAGAGCCAGAATCCAACCCAGGTTTGCTGAGTGCCAAGGCCCGGGCTCTTGTCCACGAAGGGTCAAGAGGCAGGATTATGTAAGAACTGGAGGGGCCTCAGAGATTGCCTAATCCAACACAGCAAGCCCCCTCCTTCTTCCATTTGCTTTCAGCTCTGCCAGATCCACATATTTCAGACAAGAACACTGGAAACCAGATAATTTAAATGCTTTCCTAAGCCACAAGTCATGCAAATGGTGAATGTACTCATACAAAGTGATACTTAACAGCTTTAAAGGTGCAAAATTATTGATTTTTACATTCTCCCCACTCAATGTTTTAAAGTGAACTTTATTGATATATACAGAAAATTTCATCTATTTAAAGTATACAAGTCAAGGACTGTTGATAGATGTATACACTCTCAAAACCACCCCAAAATCAAGATACAGACATTTCCACCTGTCCCAAAAGAGCCCCTGTGTTCCTTCGTATGCTGTTCTTCCTTGTGGCCATATAGCCCAAGGCAAAGACGGATCTGCTTTCATCACTATTGGTTACTACTAGTCATTATTTCCATTTTCTGGAATTTTGCATAATTGCATTCACACAGTATATACTCTTTTGTGTTGGAATTTCTTCCCTTAACACAATGATTCTGAGAGTCAACCATGTGGTGTAGTAGCAACTTATTCCTTTGTACTGCTGAGTAGTGCTCCACTGTATGGATGAGCCAGCTTTTGTTTCTCCATTACCTGTTGATGGATATTTAGGTTATTTCCAGTTCTTTTATCTATTATAAATAAAGTTGCTTTGAACATGTATGTACACAGATATTCATGTTATCACCTGTTTTTATTTTTATTGGACAAATACCTCACAGTGGGATGGTGAAGCAGTACAGGATGGGGCAAAAGTAGGTTTCCAGTTGTTCATATGGATAACGATAATTAATAAACAAAAATACAAGAATAAACTTTGTGTTTTGAGTATTCACAACTGTAAATCTACTTTGCCCCACCCTATATATTAGGTGCCAATTAAAGAGGTTATACTATTTCACGTTCCTACCAGCAATTTTGTGTTCTAGTTGCTCCATATCCTTGCCGATATTTAGTCAAAACTTTCCATCTTTTTAATTTTAATCATTCTGTGTGTGTGTGTGTGTGTGTGTGTATTTCATTTGCATTCCCCCAATGAACAGTGATGTTAAACATCCTTTTATGTGCTTATTGGACATAATAATGTCATCTTTTATAAAGTGTTTAATTTTTACTCACTTTTTATAATGTTGTTGGCTTATTATAGAGTTTAAGTGTTTTCTTTATATTCCATACACAATTTTTTTGTAAGATATATGTTGTGGTGGTTTTAAAGCTATGTCCACAAATTCTTGGACACTTCTTCCCTCAAGAGCTGGAGCTCAGTTCAACTCCCCTTGAGTGTGGGCCAGCTCTAGGGACTTGTGTCTAGTCATTAGAATGTGATGGTTATGGTATACCACTTTGGAAAGTTGATCATAAAAAGACTGCAGCTGTTTCATTTGTTTTGTTTTGTTCTTTTCAGTAGTTCTTTCTCTTGAGTTACTCACTGTAGGAAAAACTAGCTGCCATGTCATGAGGACAGACAGGAAGCTTGTGGAGAGTCCCATGCGACTAGAAACTAAGATGTTGCTGGCGGATCTTCTGCCAACAGCCACATATGTGGGCTTGGAAGTTTATCTTCCCCAGTCAAGCCTTGAGATGGCTGCGATTCCAGCCCACAGCTGAACGGCAACCTCCCGGACTGTTGGCTCCCAGAGAATGGAAGATAGTAAGTGTTGTCCTTCTAAGCTGCTAACTTTTGGGTCATTTGATATACAGCAATACATGACCTATGTGCTTTGCAAAAATTATCTCCCATTCTATGGTTTGTCTTTCAATTTTCTAAGGCTGTCATTTGAGAGCAAAGGCTTTTAATTTTGATAGGCATATTTATTATTTTTTCTTTAATTGTTTATGATTTTTGTATCTATGACTTCTTTGTCTACCTCAAGAATACAGAGATTTTTTTCCTATGTTTTCTTCTAAAGTTTTTATTGTTTTTCTTCTTAAATTTGGGTTTATGTTCTATTTCATATATGGTGTGAGATAAGAATCAAGGTTCATTTATTTCCTTACAAATACTCTCTTTCTCCACCACCATTTGTTAAAAAGATTTTTTCTCTATTAACATTGCCATCTTTGCTAAAAATCAACTGATCTTAGATATAGTTCTGAACTTTTTGCTTCACTGATCTACATGCTTACTTGTCATCAGGACCACATTGTGTTGATTACTGCAGTTTTACATTAAGTCTTAAAATTAAGTAGCATAGGACCTCCAACTTTGTTCTTTTTAAAAATTGCTTTGGTCATTCTAGGTCATTGACACTCTTATATACATTTTAAAATTAGCTTCTCAATCTCTACCAAAATAGGCTGCTGAGATTTTGATTAGGAATGCATTGAATCTATAGATCAATTTAGGGAAAATTGAATTCTTTAAAATATTGAGTCTTGGCTGCATACTTTTCACAACATCGTTGAGCAGACTCAACGGGGATATTACTAGCATGGAATGTCAGACATAAAGGAAACTTCCTGTTGTGCAATTACTGGGCTTTTATGAATTTAGTTTTACGGCCCTTAGATCCAAGTCCCAACTCCCCCACATGGGTGTGTGTCGGCTTCCTGGTCCATGATGCAGCAAAAGAGGACACCCACCTCTGGGGACAGCAACTGGAGCTTGACAGAGACAGAGTGAGGGGGTGGGATTAGGGAAGCACAGCTCTCTTTGACTCCAAGGACTGGGGGGCAATAAATGTTTTCCTAGAACAATTTTGAAAAAGAATTATTTAAGAATGCATCTTAACTAGGAAAATTTGTTTTGTTTTGATGTCATGTTCTGGTGACCTACGAATGAGTTATACAAGCAGCTAATATTTTATCCAAACCTGATAAGAGTCTGGCTTTGTTTCATTTATTCATTCAAGAAACGTTTAGTAGGTGGGAGAGGGTGTGCAGGGTGGAGGGGAATGAAGGGGGGGAGGAAATGGGACAACTGTAATAGCATAATCAATAAAATATATTTTTTTAAAAAGAACTATTTAGTACATTCCAGGTCTGAATTAGGTACTCATTATGGGGGGGTATGCGTGTGTGTATTCTTGTATGTGTGTGTAAACACATACACCTATAATTGTGTATGTGTTTTTCTGTATTTGTATATAAGTTTAGATAACAATTATTATTGTTGTACTTCCCCTCCCTCTATCTTTTGATCTAACATTGAAACTATGTATCACTGATTATTTCAACCTTTTCTCACTTTATTATGTTTCTGACATTGAGGCATAAACATAATTTCTCTGGCCTCTCTGTTGAAGTTTGAAGAAGGAGAACACGGAGATAAGTGAGAGCTAACAATAGCATGATGACCCTGCCCTGTCGCACAGCTGAGGCTGCAGGCGTTCCACATTACGAGGGAAATAGAAAGCCAACAACTCTTACTCTGCACCTATTAGGTGCCCGAACTTAAATATATTGAAGGTGTTTATGTCAATATTACCACAATTTGAATTTCACTGTTTTCCTCTAATGATTTAAGAAAGCTGAAAGGATGCAGGCAGAGCCTGTAGGAGGTTGCTGCTATGATCCAGGTGAAAGGAAACTCAAATCAGGACCAGTGGCGGCAGTAGAAATGGAGAGAAGGGGGTGCACGTGGGCAGGACCACAGCAGCTGGCAGACTGGATGTTGGGTTTGAGAGAGAGAACGATGCCCAGGTCACTGCAACCGCAGGTGCTACTGGGTTCACTGAGATTGGGAACAGCAAGCAACAGGATTGGTGGGGGAACATGATTAATTGGCCTTAATCTGTCATATCCATGGTGAATTTAACGTGTGTTTAAGACCACCAAAGGGAATACATAAGGACATTACATGCCCTGGCTTTCAAGGGAAAGACCTCAGCTACAGAGATACATTTCATGTCACAGCTTTGTAGAGGGGAATTCGAGCTTGGTCACGGAGCCTGACTGAAAACACTGCAGAGCAAGAAGGAAACAGGCAGGCCCCGGACTGAGCCTTTAGGAATTCTAACATTTAATGGCCAGGTGGAGGAGCATGAACCTAAAAAGGAGTGAAGGAAGAACAGTGAGAAAATCAATTGGAAAACCAGTGGAGGGTGGAAGCCAGAAGAAAAGAGTGCTTCAAGAAGACTGGGGTGCGGGGTGGTCTACCGTGTTAATTGTTGCTGAAGGCAAGAAAAATCAGAATGGGATTGGCAAACTGTTTTATAACTGGATACAGTTTCTAGCTAAGGAGAATCTTATTACTGAAAGAGAGAAAGAGAAGGAAGAAGGAATGAAGGAAGAGAGGGAGGGAGGAAGGGATGAAGAAAGGGCAATAATTTTTTAAGACAAAAAAGAAAAAACTAGAGGCATGATTCTTGGCACTCCCTACCTATGGATTGGAGAATCCAAGTCTCAGATTCCTCTACAAATTATCATCTTTGGCTAGCAAGCAGAAAATAAGTTTCTTCACCTTTTGACAAATTAGAAATGTCAGTGCTCTCCCCTGAGGAAAATTCTAGATGTGGAACTTTTCTGGCTTTAAAAAAAAACCTTTCACCACCTACGTCGACATGCTCCAGGAGGAAACTCGGCTCAGTGAGCCTCTTGACTCCCCAGGAGACCCAGCTCCTGACATGCCTGCAGCCTGCAGCTCCCAAGTCGGTTGGTGCTCAGTAACCTGGTGGGTTGATTTCGTAACCATCCTTTCAGACAACCCCAAACTGGCGATGTGTGCAGAAACTCCTCTCTGTTCAGGGGTAAACCAATTTTGAGATAGTAATAGAAACATATCCAATCAAACAAAAATAGAGGTTATTACCACAATATACATTTTTGTCCCAAAGTTGCTTTCTGACACATGATTTTTTTTGGATTTTCTTAGCACATAAAATTTTACATTGGAAGTCCAGATATCTGAACTTAGTTTTGTTACATAAACCAACTTACTTTAGGAAGTGGGAAAACCATTTGACCATCTGAGTTTCAGATGCCTCATCTTTAAATTAAAAAAAAAAAGTCTACCCTACCTGTGTCTCATTCCTGTCGCAGTGATTGCTGTCATGCACAGAGATGTTCTTCAAGAGCCACAAGACTCTATCAGAATGCCATGTAGACATTTTCATCAGTGTTTTCATCTTATTGTGATATGACTTGTATTTCCAAAGGTGGTTAAGACAAACAGTCAACGGAACAGCCCTCTAAGTGCTTACAGCAGAGATTTTAAAACTTTCATTTATTTGGGCATCGTAGTTCATATCCTATAATTTTCATGGTATTTTTAAAAGTTTAACCCTGATACTCTCTCAAAAACAAACAAATAAATGCACAAATAAATGTCTTGCTTTGGCTTTACCTTAACACCTTTTAAAAATAACTCCACCTGATCCAGACTGTAAAAGTCATCCCACCACCCACTTCAATTCTCACTCTCTCAGGAGAACTTCCCTGACTTTGGCCCGTTCCTCCAGTCCTGTCTGCGGCTCCGGAGCCGCAGGGCCCAGCACATGCTGTGCACTCTTGCTCTGGCCTTTATTTGTTCTGGTTGTGTGCCTCCCCAGCTTCAACTAGGATAATAAAAAACAGCATTGAAATTTCCAAAATACATCCCATTGTTCTTTCACAGTTCTTCATAGGACCTAGCCCACACCAGATCCATATATTTCTGAAACTCTTAAACCGAAATAGCATGAGGCAGTGTGTGGGGCAGAGAATAAAGACTCAAAAGTTAGAAAACTGGAGTTCTAGCTCAGCTCTGCCACTCACTAGCTGGTGGCACTGATTTGCCTAACGTCCCTGAGCCTTCCTTATCTGCAAATGAGAACGCTGGATTGAGTCCAGTCCCTTTGAGTTAATTGCATGAAAATCAAGATTGCATTTTACAGATTCCTTCCAGCAATTACCTTCAAAACTTCTCCCTAAAGAGTTCACAACACCTAACATGTGTTTTCAGAGTCTAATCTCTGGTTATTCTTCCTATTACTACTTATAGTATTACCACCGTATTCATTCAGCTCCTCCTATATGTCATGCCCTGTGCCAAGCACTTTTAATACTAACCTCTCTGAGGTATTAACCTGGTCAGGGCTTAAAGCGCTGCTCTGGTAAGTGGTTAGCACACCTGTCCTGCTGACACTCCTGATACTGGACACTGAATGCCACCAATGGCACTGCCGTCCCTGCCGCCACCAGACTGGTCCTTCTGTTACCATCCCTGTGAGAAATTGACCTGCAATTCTGGGGCAGGTGCCTGCACCCCAGTTGCAAGGAAGGCTAGAAAAGCAAGTAGCTGGCATTATACTTGTAGATGCATTCCTTAAACATAGGAAGTAGTGTCCCCGTGCTGCTTGTACAATAAAAAAAACAACAAATGTCCATTCTAAGTATCTCCACCATTATAATTCCTATTTTTTCAGATCAGGAACATGAGGCTTAGCAAGGGTAAACAACTTGCCCCAGGTCAGAGAGGTGGCAAGTGGCCAAGGCAGTTTATCTGAACCCAGTAACACTCTGCTTCCTTCAGGCTCAGGAGCTTCCACTGATTGTGAGTCTTCGAGGACAGGTTAGTTTGGGCTGCAGATTTCATTATCTTCATCACCTTTATCATTGTAATTAACATTATCACGATAGTGAAAGACAATCTACAAAGTTGTGACTCGGTGAACAACCTACCCACAAACTCACTGGGATGTACCTGTTGATACTGATAGGCGGGAAGATGTATTTCAATAAAAATACTTCTAAAAGTAGTTCAGAATCAGGATAGACAAACAGCAGCAAAGTCATAACTCATAATGGAGCCAAAGTTTAGCACCAGGCGGTTGTTAGAAACAATGTTTTCAGCTCCTAAAACAGCTACCACCAGCAACTAAACTCAATAACAACAACTTTCCAAATTGCAACCTGTTCTCCCTGAAGCTGTTTTTGTCACAATTATGGAAGAGGAAAGCTCCTCGTCCTCTGATAATAACTCAGCGCAGTCAAGAGAGCACCATACGTACACTTCAAGGGTTGGATTCATTTCAAGAAAGTCTGAGGAAAGCAGTCCTCTCCCCACTCCCCGCACGCCCTCCAACAGCAGCTTCCCAGCCGAGAGGAGAGCCACTATGTGGTCAGTTCCTGGCTGGATGTGGAAGGGGAAGAGAAAGAGGAGCAGCGGGGACACATTCGATCCATGGACAGCCCCCAAACCACATTTTATAGTTACAAACATCAGTCTCCTTTACTGTGAACCTTCTGCCAGAACTGAAAATGAGAAACAAGATTTCTAATTGGGGGGTTGCTCCCCCTGCCCTTCCTCCCAGCCTCTTTTTGTAGGGTCGATAATAAGCAGGTAAAAGGCCCAGAAGCCAGGACAAGGGGAGCAGCAGGGAGGCTCCAATGGCAGAGGCCATCTACAGAAACCAGAAAAGCAGCTCCTCACTCATGAAGGAACCAGGAATCAGCAACATTCTTGCTCCCCAAGCAGCACCCTTCATGTGTTTCTATTCAAATATTGAGCTTTGGTCAATTTCTAGAAATTGTTTTGATTTCCCTAAACTCGTATGTATAATCTGCTCCACCCCACTGTAGAAAGTGTGTGAACTGTGTGTACTCACTTGCCCTTAGTCATCTGATTCTAATTTAAACATACTCTTCCCAGCTACCTACTCCAACCATAACTATCCATTGTACTTATCATAATAATTCGCCTAAAACGAGCAATAAAACAAAACGGAGCTTCCTCCTGTGGCCAGGAACTTTCACCAAGCATAGGCCTGCCAGCAACGACAGGCCTCTCACCCCAGGACCTTTACCATGGCTAACAAAGCCTCTCGGTCCTTTGGAGCTGCAGTCTGGGGAGACAGAGGGCAAAAGGAACAGACAAAAATGATGGAGTCTCACAGCTCTCATCTTTCAAACTATTTCATACTGAAAACTTGCTACTCTTCATGAGGAGGAGTCCCTGGAGAGCTACTTAAAGGTCAGGCACCAAGAGAATCTAGAGGGAATATTCCATATCCTGAAGGATTAAGAATGTTGTCTTTTAAAACAAATAATAGTGGTTTTACCTGTAGACATTTTTGTCAACCACACTAACATAATTTTAAATAATCAAAGATTATTTAGAAGAGGAAGATTAGTTGTTGGGGTTTTGAAAGAGTGGAATAAATTTTAGACAGGTCTATTGCTTTCACTGGTAACCTTGACTGGCTCAGTTTTTTTTATGCATACAAGGCTGAGAGTAGTGACTGACATGATGAAGAGTCCCAGCAGGGAATCAAAAGAAGTCAGAGGCATCACTCTGAGGAGCAGATGAATCACATCTGAGTGTGTCAAAGGGGCCTTGCAAGAGAGTGTGGATTCCCCAAGATCGCACAGCCAGGTCACAAACATGGTCTTCTGACTGCTCAGGGCACTTTCCCTTCCATTGTTCAGACTTTCTGCTTTAAGGAACAGACATATCGACTCAGTGAGGAACAAAATGTTATGAGATGTCATCATTAGCTGAAAACCACCACTCAGACTGAGAAAGATTACACCACCAAGGTGCCATCTTCACTGTTCTTTCTCAGGTTTATTTTTAAATGCCGTTCTAGTACCTTTGGAAATGCCTGCAGCTCTTTACATGAAATGCATGCTCCCCTGCTCTGTGCTTCTCCAAATTCTATGTGGCCATCAGAGCTCCATGGGAGCCCTGCAACATTTATCCAGGATGCTCTCTTTGATCACCATGGTCCTCAATACCTCACTGCACACCAAAACAGAGGCACCACAGCAAAGAGGTGACAAATGAAGGTTTTAATCAGACAAATCTAAGTCCAGATGCAAAATCTGCTCTTTATCAGGTACACAGGTTGATGTGTGTTACTCAGGAGGGAAGATCATATATTTTCCTCATATTGTGTTTAGTTCAAAAACAAAACTGAACTTTTTTTAGCATTTAGTGTCTAACCTAGAGCTTCCCAAACAGCAAGTCAAGCACACCTGTGGCCCAATAATGGATCACATTTGGTCAATCTCGTCAACATCTGGGACAGCCAGAGAAAGCTGGAGGCAACTGGGGAGGCCAGAGTCTGCCAGGCTCACCAGCTCTGTCCTCAGGCAGCTGCCCTCAGGCTCTTTGGTCCCCACAAGATAACATGATACATTGATTCTAGTCCCTGCTTCTCTACCCACCATGCTGAACACAGTCCTCTACTGCCAGGTCATCTGTGCCAGCAGCCCACTATGGAGTAGCCACCATCCATCAGGAATAAGAGACCCAAAGTTGCAAAGGGTAGTCCAAGGCCATGCTGGTAATGGGGATGCAAATGGAAAATTAGACAGTCAAGACAGGGGCTCTTGGAAGGCTCAGCTCCAAGCAGCAGACCCAAATTTCTGTCTTCACCTATTTTGGATACTTTGTCCATTTGAGGTTGATCTAATTTTTTAAATAGTGTCCAACCTAACTTCAGATGATTGGTTTTAAAAACATCAAGTGAAGAGCAGCACCACCAAAAACATCAGAGTAGGAAGCTCCAGGAGTCAGCACCTCACAGACCTGCCCTGCAAGAAATGTTGAAGGGAGTCCTTCGGCCTAAAACCAGAGGACACCAGGTAAGAGCCTGAATCCAGATACATAAATTAATATCAGTGGTAAATAGAACTGTATAGGTAAATATAAAATCTAGATTTCATATTTTTGTTTATACCTCCTCTTTTCATTTCCTATATGATGGACTAAAAGTAACTATAAATTTGTGTCAGTTGGCACACAATGTATAAGGATGTAATTTGTGACATTAGTAACAGAAGATGGGAAAACAGAAAGAGAAAAGAGTTGGTGTATGCTATTAAAGCTAATTTGGGTACCAATCCAAACTATATTGCTATAAATTTAAAGATACAAATAGATTGAAAGTGAAAGAAAAAAGATATTCCATGCAAATAGTAACTAGTAAAGACTTGGGGTGGCCATACTAATGTCAAACAAAATAGATATTAAGTAAAAAAATGCAATAAGAGACTGAGGTGGGGACCCAAAGAAACCTGGAATTATCTTCTGATGGGTACATGCTTCTCCCCTCTCCCTAGCCAGGTGAGTGTTCTAGGAACCCATCTGCATCAGTATACCAGCTGGTGTTGTTGTGAGAGTCTGTGTTCGGCTTCAGTGAATTTTTTTGAAGACTCAATGTGTTTGCCCATTTCCTGATGGGTGATTTACATGCACACCTGCTCACACTGTGCTGAGTATTCAGAAGTTTTTGACCAAAAATGTCATGACCCCCATGTCCCATCCTTCCTATTCACCTGATGTCACTCTGAGCAACTTTCTTTGGTTTCCCTGGATGAAAAAAAATTCCTCAAAAGGAAACGTTTGCTGACGTGAAAGAGGTGAAACAAAAAATGGCAGAAGCACTAAAAGGCATCAAAATCAACAAGTTCGAGAACTGTTTTGAGCAGTGGAAAAAACATTGCAATAGGAGTATTGCATTAAATGGAGAGAACTTTGAAGATGACTAAAGTTTAAACATGTATGAATAGATACACAATTTTTATAAATAAGTTTGATTTTTTGCATTCCTCCCATATATTGACAAAAGGGTCAACTCACCAATAAGATATAACAATTATAATTATATACAGGATGCAGAAAAGTAGGTTTACAGTTGTTCATGTGGAAAATAATACAATAATAAATAAATAATAATACAAGAATAAACTCTGCTTCTTGTACTCACAACTGTAAACACACTTTTGCCACACCTTGCAGGCACCAAACAAAAGAGCCACAAACTATCAGTGTATGAGGAAACACTGACAGAATTGAAGAGGAAAATAGTTCTACAATAATAGTTGGAGGCTTCAATACCTCACTTTCAATAATAGATAGAATATTTTGACAGAATATAAAAAAGAAAATAGACAATTTGAGCAACACTATAAATGAACTAAAGCTAACAGGCATAGATAGAGCACTCAAGCTAACAATAGCAGGACGCAGTCTTCTTATGTGCACATGGAACATTCTCTAGTATATATCAAATATTAGGCCATAAAATAATTCTCAACAAATTTTAAAATACTGAAGTCATACAAAGTACATTCTTTGACCACATGGAAGGAAGCTAGAAGCCAACAACCAAAGGAAACTGGAAAATTCACAAATATGCAGAAATTGAACAACAGACACTTAACCATCCAATAAATCAAAGAATGAATTGCTAGTGAAATTATAAGATACTTTGAGATAAACTTTTAAAACATATACTAAAACTTGTCAATGTAGCTAAATCAGTGACTTTGAAAATGTATAGCTGTAAATGCTCATATTATAAAACTATCAAAACAAATAAAAAATCTAACTTTATGTCTTATGGAACTAGAAAAAAGAAGAACAAAGGCAACCCAAAGCTAACAGAAGAAAGTAAATAGTAAAGGTTATAGCAAATATAAACAAAATAGAGAATAAAAAACAATGGGGATAATAAAAAACCAAAAGCTGGCTCTTTGAGAAAAATAACAAATAGACAAATTTTTAGCTAGACAAGTATAAAGGACACATGGACAAAAACTAGGGGTGGGTAGAAATGTGAGGGAGGTGGAGAAGGCTGGGTGGGTGGGTTGGAATGGGAGTAAAAGATAGAAAATTGTACTTGAACAGCAATTAAAATAAAATTTAAAAAAAGAGAAAAGATGCTAATAACTAAAGGCATAAATGAAAGTGGAGACATTACTCTCAACCTTGCAGAAATGGAAAGAATTATAAGAGAACTCTATAAACAATTGTATATGAATAAATTAGATAAATCTAAATAAAATGGATAAATTGTTAGAAACAGAAGTATTACCATAGCTGACTCAAGAAGTAGTGAAAAACAAATCTTAACAAACCTATAACAATTAAGGACATTGAAAAGCCCTGGCTGGTGTGGTTCAGTGGATTGAGCACCAGCCTGCAAACCAAAGCAATTAAAGACATTGAATCAGCAATCCAAAACCTCCCAACAAGGTAAATTCCAGGGCCAAATAGCCTCACCAATGAATCCTAACAAACATTTAAAGAAGAATCAATACAAATTCTGCTAAACTGTTCCATGAAAAATAGAAAAGTAGGGAACACTTCCTAACACATTCCAAGACCAACATTACCCTGACACCAAAGCCAGGGCGACACAAGAAAGAAAACTGCAGAAATAAAACTATATTTGTAAATGGCATGATTCTACATATAGAGCATCTCAAAGATCTACAAAAAAATAATGTAAAACTACTAGAGCTAACAAACAAATGAAATGAAAGTGGACAGATCATATAACCCAGGGCTCCAGCAAAGTTTCAGGGTACAAGATCAGTACATCAAAATAGTTTCTATACAATGAATAATCTAAAAAGGAAATCAAGAAAACAATTTCATTTGTAATAGCATCCAATAAAATAACCTTCCCAAGAAATTTAATCTAGGAGGTGAAAGACTTGTACACTGAAAAACTACAAATACAGATTTTATATATTTTATACCAATTGACATAAATTTATAGTTATTTTTAATCCATTTAGTTTTAAATCATAAACAAAAAGAAGAGATATAAACAAAAATATAAAATACTAGTTTTTATATTTACCTTTGTAGTTATCTTACCATTGACATTAATTTATTTGTATTCAAGTTCCTGTTTAGTGTCTTTTTGTTTTAGTCTGAAAGACCCCCTTTAACATTTCTTGTAGGGAAGATCTGTAATGCAGATGGCAAACTCCCTTAGCTTTGGTTTATCTAGAAATGTCTTAATTTTGCCTTCATTCTGAATGAAAGTTTTTGCCAGGTATAAAATTCTTGCTTGACAGTTTCTTTTTCTTCCAGCACTTTAAATATATCATCCAACTGTCAGTTCCAATAATGAATAGAACATTCAGATAGAGGATCAATAAAGAATCAGAGGACATGAACAGCTCTATAGAGCAAATGAACCTAACAGAACAGCGGTATACAGAATATTGCACCACCAACAGCAGAATGCAATGAAACATTTTTTAGAATATACCACATGAAACAAGTTGTAACAAATTTAACAAGACTGCAATCAGACTTCTGGCCAAGATGGAGGCATAGGTAGATACACTTTGCCTCCTCACATAACCAAAACAAGGACAACAACAAATATAAAAACAAAAAATAACCAGAACTGCCAGAAAATCGAACTGTATGGAAGTCCAACAACCGAGGAGTGAAAGAAGAAATATTCATCCGTACCAGTAGGAGGGGCAGAGATGGGCAGCCAAGGTGGAGAGGACTCATAGCAAGACAGCGGCTGCCAGAGCAGGCAGTTCCACATTTGTGTGCGGATAAACCAGGAGGAACAACTGGGGAGCAAGACAGATCATATAACCCAGGGCTCCAGCACGGGGAAATAAAGCCTTAAAACCTCTGATTGAAAACACCTGTGGGGGTTGAGGCGACAGCAGTAGAAACTCCCAGCCTCACAGGAAAGTTCATTGGAGAGACCCACGGGGCCCTAGAATGTACGCAAACCCACCCATGCAGGCATCAGCACCAGAAGGGCTCAATTTGCTTGTAGATAACAGAGGAAGTGACTCAAGGCCTGCCTAAAGCTGAGCAAGCAGCATTGTTCCCTCTTGGACTCCTCCCCCACATACAGCACCACAGCACAGTGACATGAGTTGCCCCACCCTGGCAAATACCTAAGTCTCTGCCACTTACTATGTAACAGGTGCACCAAGACAAAGAAAAACAAAAAGGCCCAAAAGAAAAAACAGACCAGAGCTCCAGAAAAAATACAACTAAGTGACAAAGACATATCCAACCTATTGGATGCACAGTTGAAAACACTGGTAATCAGGATGCTCACAGAATTGGTTGAGTATGGTTGCAAAATAGAAGGAAAAGTGAAGGCTATGAAAAGTGAAATAAAGGAAAATGTACAGGGAACCAACAGTGAAGGGAAGGAAACCGGGACTCAGATTAACTGTTTGGAACACAAGGAAGAAAGGAACACTTAACCAGAACAGAATGAAGAAACAAGAATTAAAAAAAAATGAGGAGAGGCTTAGAAACCTCAGGACAACTTTAAACATTCCAGCATCTGAATCATAGGGGTGCTAGAAGGACAAGAGGAAGAGCAAGAAATTGAAAACTTATTTGAAAACAATGAAGGACAACTTCCCCAATCTGGTGAAGTAAATTGACTCCCAAGAAGTCCAGGAATCTCACAGAATCCCAGAAAAGTTGGGCCTAAGGAAGCACACACCTAGGCACATTGTAATTACACTACAGTCGTCCCTCGCTGTATCGCGGTTCACTTATAGCGGCTTCGCTGTATCGCAGGTTTTGTAAAACAGTGAAGCCGCAATAAGTGAACCACGATATAGTGAGGGATGACTGTATACTTCACTGGTGAGTGCCCATATAGAATTCTATATGTTGTTAAAATTATGTAGGTTTAAGAGTGTAGAAAGTGTTTGTAAGAGTGTGGGAAAGGTTTATAGGAGTGTGGGAAGAGTTTATAAAGCCTTAAAATATACATAAATAATAAAATATATATAACACCACTACTTCGTGGATTTTCATCTATCTCAGGGGCCTCTGGAACGTAACTCCTGAGATAAGTGAGGCATCACTGTACCCAAGATTAAAGATAAGGAGAAAATCTTAAAAGCAGCAAGAGAAAAGGAGACAGTTACCTACAAAGAAGTTCCCATAAGACTGTCAGCTGATTTCTTAAAAGAAACCTTACAGGCAAGAAGGGGTTGAAAAGAAACATTCAAAATCATGAAAGGCAAGGACCTACATCCAAGATTACTCTATCCAGCAAAGCTATCATTTAGAATAGAAGGGCAGATAAAGTGCTTCCCAGATAAGGTCAAGTTAAAGGAGTTCATCATCACCAAGCCCTTATTATAGGAAATGTTAAAGTGACTTATTTAAGAAAAAGAAGATCAAATCTATGAACATCAAAAGGGCAACAAACTAAAAAAAAATAAATTAAAAAAAAAGGGCAACAAACTCACAATTATCAACAACTGAATCTAAAAAAAAAAAACAAAATAAAAAACAACTAGAGCAACTAAGCAAACAACTAAATCAGGAACAAATACACAGAAATAGAGATCACATGGAGGGTTATCAGCAGGAAGGGGCGAGGGGAGAATGGTGGAAAAGGTATAGGGAATAAGAATTAATAGTAGGTACAAAATAGGCACAGGGAAGTTAAGAATAGTATGGGAAATGGAAAAACCAAAGAACTTGTATGCATGACCCATGGACACGAACTAGGGTTGGGGAATGATGGTGGGAGGGGGGGTTACAGAGTGGAGGGGAATAAAGTGGAAAAACTGGGACAAATGTAATAGCATAGTCAATAAAATATATTTTTAAAAATATACAAAAAATAATAAATAAATAAACAGACTGAAATCATACCAAATATTCTTTCTAATCATAATGGTAATAAACTAGAAATCAATGTCAGACAAAAACTGGAAAATTCATAAACATGTGGAAATTAGATAATACACTCTTAAACAACCAATGGGTCAAAAAAAGAAATCAAAACAGAAATTGGAAAATACCTTTAGACAAATGAAAACACGACATACTTAAACTTGTAAGATACAGCAAAAAAAAGCACTGAGAAAGTTTATTGTGATAAACAGCTATATTTTAAAAAGAACACAGATCCCAAATAAGAAACCTAATTTTATACCTCAAGGAGCGAGAAAAAGAAGTAAAAAATAAATTCAAGGTTAGCAAAAGAAAAGAAATAATTAAGATTAGAGCAGAAATAAAGGAAATAGAAAAACAATTTTAAAAATCAACAAAATGAAGAGTTGGTTTTTAGAGAAGACAAACAAAATTTTAGCTAGAGTAAGAACAAAAGAGAAGACTCAAATAAATGAAATTAGAAATGAAAGAGGAGACATTACAACTGATGCCATAGTAAAAAGCGAAAGATTTATATAATCTAAAGAGAAACCACAGTATGATGTCATAGCAATAAATGGAATCATAAGAGACTGCTATGAACAATTCTACACCAACAAATTGGATAATCTAGAAGAAATGGATAAGTTCATAGAAACATACAACCTACCAAGACTGAATCTTAAAGAAATAAAAAATCTAAACAGACCTATAACTAGTAAGGAGATTGAATTAGTAACAAAAAACCCCCCAACAAAGAAAATCCCAGGGAAGATGCCTTCAGTAGTGGATTCTATCAAATGTTTAAAGAAAAATTAATGCCAACCCTTCTCAAACTCTTCCAAAACATTGGGGGGTGGGGGAGGGAATCCCTTCAGATTTATTTATGAGGCCAGCATTACCTCGATACCAAAGCCAAAGACACTATTTAAAAAAAGAATATCACAGACCAGTATCTCTGATGAACACAGATGCAAAAATCCTTAATAAATTACAAGAAAATTGAGTTTAACAGCATGTTAAAAGACCTGGCTGGCGTAGCTCAGTGGATTGAGCATGGGCTGCGAACCAAAGCATTGTAGGTTCGATTCCCAGTCAGGGCACATGCCTGAGTTGCAGGCCACGGCCCCCAGCAACCGCACATTGATGTTTCTCTCTCTCTCTCCACCTCCATTCCCTCTCTAAAAATAAATAAATAAAATCTTTAAAAAACCCCAGCATGTTAAAAGAATCATACACTGTGACCAAATGGGTTTCGTCACTGGAATGCAAAGAATAGTTGAACACACAAAAATCAATTAATGTGACACCACATTAACAAAATGAAAGATAAAAATCACACGATCATCTCAGTAAATGCAGAAAAAGTATTTGACAAAATTTAACATTCTTTTGTGATTTAAAAAGAGGATCTCAAACAAACTAGAAATAGAAGGAAATTATCTCAACATAATAAAGGCCATATATGAAAAGCCCACAGCTAAAATCACACAGCAAAAAACTGAGCACTTTTCCTTTAAGGTCAGGAACAAAGCAAGAATGCCCATTCTCTTCACTTCTGTTCAACATAGTACTAGAAGTACTAGCCAGAGTAACTGGACCAAATAAAAGGCATACAAATTAAAAAGTAAGATGTAAGGTGATTTGTTTGTAGATGGCATAACCTTACATATAGAAAACCTTTAAGATTCTACAAAACTTTTAGAACTGATAAGGAAATTCAGTAAAGTCACAAGATACAAAATCAACATGCAAAAATCAGTTGTGTTTCTATATAATAACAATAAACTACATGAAAAGAAAATTAAGAGAACAATCTCATTTGTAATACCATCAAAAAGAATAAAATATTTAGGTATAAACTTAACCAAGGAGGTAAAATATTCACTAAAAACTATAAAACATTAGTGAAAGAAATAAAAGACACAAACTCATGTTCAAGAATTAAAAGACTTAATATTGTTAAAATATCCATACTTCCCAAAGCAATCTACAGATTCATTCAGTTCCTGTCAAAATACAAATTGCATTTTTTTCAGAAATAGAAAAGGCAATCCTAAAACTCATATGGAACCACAAAGGACCCTTAATAGCCAAAACATTCTTGAGAAAGAAGAACAGCACTAGAGACCTCAAACTTTTATTTCAAAATACATTTCAGAAATTAAAACAGCATCAACAATTGTTGGTGAGGATGTGGAGAAAAGGAACCCCTCATGCACTGTTGATAGAAGTGTACGTTGGTGCAGCACTGTGGAAAAGAAATATGGAGGTTTCTCAAAAAATTTAAAAATGTAACTGCTTTATGACCCAGCAATTCCACTTCTGGGTATATATCCAAAGGAATCCAAAACACTGACTCAAAAGAATATATGCACCCTTATGTTCACTGCAGCATTATTTACAATAGCCAAGCTATGTATGGAAGCAACCCATGTGCCTAGCAATAGATGAAAGGATCGAAAAGCTTTAGTACATTATACAATGGAATATTACTCTTCCATGAAAAATAATAATGAAGTCTTATCATTTACAATAGCATGGATGAACCTAGAGTGTATTATGCTAAGGGAAATAAATCAGTCAAAGAAAGACAAATACCATATGATTTCACCCATATGTGGAATCCAAAGAACACTATAAACAAACAAAACAGAAATAAACTCATAGATTCAGAGAACAAACTGATGGTTTCCAGAGGGGAAGGGATTTGGGAGACTGGGTGAAAGGGATAAAGGGATTGAGAAATACAGATTGGTAGTTACAAAATAATCATGGGGATACAAAGCACATATAGGGAAGGTCAATAATATTGTAATAACTGTGGATGGTGCCAGTTCAGTACTGGAAATATCAGGGGGAACACCTTGTAAAGTGCATGAATGTCTAACCACTATGCTACATATCTAAAACTAATACAAAATAATATTGAAAAAACTAGAAAAAAACAATATGGTGCTGGCAGAAAGGCAGACATACACCCAATGGAACAGAGTGGAGAGCACAGGACAAAATCCATGCACATATGGTCAATTGGTCTTCAAAAAGGGTACCAAGAATATTCAACAGGAAAAGAATAGTCTCTTCAACAGACAATGCTGCAAAAACAACACACATGAAAAGGAATGACATGTGACCCTTATCTTCTATCACACACAAAAATCAACCCCAAAAGTGCTTAAATGTAAGGTCAGAAACTTTAAACCTCCTTGAAGAAAACAGGAAAAACCTTCATGACATTGGGTCTTGGCAATGATTTCTTTTGACTATAACACCAAAGGCACACATAACACATGCAAAATCAGACGAGTGGGATTACGTTAAACAAGAAGCTTCTACAGCACAGGAAACAATTAACAATGTGAAAAGGCAACCTACGGAATGGGAGAAAATAGTTGCAAGCCATATATGTGATAAGGGGATAACATCAAAGTATTAAAAGAACTCCTACAACCTAATAGCAAAAGTAAAAACATAACAAGACAAATAACCTGGTTTAAAAATGATCAAAAGACTTGAATATTCTTCAAAGAAGGCATAGAAATGGCTGATAAGTATGGGAAAATGCTTAAAATTACTGATTATCAGGGAAATGCAAATAAAAACCATGAGATACCATCTCACACTTTTAGGTTGGCCACTATCAAAAAACACAGATCAGAAGTGTTGGCAAAGATGTGGAAAAATTAGAACCCCGGTACCCTGTTGGTGGGAATGCAAAATGATACAGCACGGAAAACAGCTGTAGAGGCCTCTCAAAGAGTTAAAAACAGAACTTCCATATGGTTCAGCAATCCACCAGTAAGGTGTGTGCCCTCCCATTCCCATGTTTACCATAGCACTATTCACAATAGTCAAGATGGGGAAACAACCTAAATGTCCATCAATAGATGAAAAGATGAAGAAAATGGGATGCATACATGCAATAGAATATTATTCAGCCATAAAAAGAAGAAATTCCTGCCGTATGTGTCAACATGATGAACCGTGAAGACATTATTCTGAGTGCAATAAGCCAGTCACGGAAAGACAAATACTGTATAACTTCACCCACACGAGGCATCTAAAACAGCCCAGTTTCCTGAAGCAGAAAGTAGAATGCGGAACGGGGAATGAAGAGCCGCTGCTCAACGGGTGCAGCGCTCCAGCTACATAAGATGAGTGAGTCCTGAGACCTCTGTACAAAAGTATGCTTATCTGTTAACAACATTTTACAGTTAAAAGTTTAAGAGGGTAGATCTCACATTATCTGTTCTTACCACCATAAAAATAGTTAATTAACTTAAAAAACACCAGGAGACACCACTTCATACTCATTAGCATGGCTTTTTTCTTTTTAAGACAGAAAATAAGGTTGCTTAGGACGTGGAGAACACTTGTTAAGAACACTTGTGAACTGTTAAATGGGAATGTAAAATGGGGCAGATTCTATGGAAAACAGTTTGGCAGTTCCTGAAAAATGTTAACTGTAGCATTACCATTTGACCCTGAAATTCCACTTTTAGGCATATACCCAAAAGAACTGAAACATGCTTAAACTAAACTTGTTCACACATGCTCATAACAGTCACAGTGGCCAAAAGGTGAAAACAACTCAAATGTCCAACAATGAATAAATGGATAAACAAATTGTGGTATGTGTGTGTATAAGTGTGTGTATGTGCATATATATATATCTGTCTGCGAAAAAATCCAACTATTGTTTATGTAATGAGAATGGTTTGTGTGACATCGATGTAAACTGGCAGCCAAGAAAAGTGGACTGCAATGCATCTGCATGAACAATGAACTTTGCCGTACTAGTCAGTGAGGGCAGTAGATGCCATTGAGTGAACATGTGTGCTGTGTGCCTGTCACATTAAAAATGACTGCACAAGTGAGCGACAAATCTGCATCAAATTTTGCATTAAGCTTGAACATTCCTCCATGGAAACTATCCAGATGATTCAGAAGGCTGCAGCTGTGGGCAACTGGTGATTGGCAGCTTCATCACAACAAGCCTGCTCATGCATCATGTCTCGTGAAGAGCTTTTTGGCAAAACATCAAATCACCCAGGTGACTTAGGCCTGCTACAGCCCAGATTTGGCACCCTGTGACTTCTGGCTTTTCCCAAAACTAAAACCACCTTGAAAGGGAAGAAGAGATTTGAGACCATCGTAAGAGAGTTGAGATTCAGGAAAATATGACAGGGCAGCTCATTGCGATTGGGAGAACTGTGTGAGGTCCCAAGGTGCCTACTTTGAAGGAGACTGAGGCATCACTGTCATATGTACAATGTTTCTCGTATCTTCTTCAATAAATGTCTCTATCTTTCATATTACATGACTGGATGCCTTCTGGACAGACTTCATGTATATGCTTAATTTATGTATAAATATTACTTGGCTATAATATAAAATGAAGTACTGATTCATGCTACAACCTGGATAAACTTCAAAAACATTCTGTTAGGTGAAAAAAAAACAGACACAAACATCACATATTGTGTGGCTCCTTTTGTATAAAGTATCCAGGAAAATCCATAGAGACAGAAAGCAAATTGGTGGTTGCCAGGAGGTAGAGGGAGAGGGAAATGGAGAGCGATTACTTAATGGGTACAAAGTGTTATTCTTGAGTGACAAAAGTTTTGAAACTAGAGAGAGGTGGTTGTTGCACAACATTGTGAATGCACAAATTGCACATTTTAAATTGGTTAATTGTGTGTTATATGTATTTCTCCTCAATAAGAAAAAGCTTTCTGTGAATTCTACGAATTAGAGCCTCACCATTACTGGAAAACTTGAAAAAATACATTTCATTTGTCAGTAAAAAGAAATAAAAGGGCTGTTAGAGCCTTTAAATATAACTCAACTACTGTAAACATTTCAATCATGTTAACATTTGTTTAACATTTTGTATCACATACACGTTGGAACAAGTTTTCATTAATGGTGGTTCTCAAGACTGAAGGTCGTCATGAGAATGTGCTGATCAGGAATTGCATGTACTCATTTAAAATGTAAGTGTGAATAAACATTATGCTCATAAAAGCAATTTTGAGTTTCTTCCTAGGATATTTGAAAAGATTTTTGAAAGTTTTCACAAGTTTAATATTTAATACATCCTATAATACCTTGCATTACTTTTTATCATAATTATTCAGGATAAAAATGTTCAAACATTTTTTAACCCAATGCCATATAGGGAACTCTTAATTATAATGTTTCCAAATCTATGTGTACCATGATGTGAAAAATGTTAAGAAGTTGGAAAGTACCTGCCCTTCCAAATTAATTGAATACTGTATTGTACTTTTCATTGTTAAATTTGTTTTCCCAAGCAGACCAAAATTTGTTCAAGGGCTGTGATCATGCCCTCATTGCTGCACTTCTTTGGCATTTTCCATAGCAAACAGTGTTGGGTAGCTCAATGAATCCTTGTTAGACTGACTGAGCTAAATCACCAGGAAAATATTCCATTCTCTCAGGTTAGTGCAAGCCTGCCTTGAGACGTCTACTGTGCAGCCGGCCCAGCACCAAATCCAGAAAGACACATGGTAAATAATTGGTTGTCTAGAGAATTTCAAGAGCTTTCTCTCTTTTACGTGCTTTTAAGTGTGGTTGTGCTGTTCCCTCAAAACCTCCAGAAGATTTATAAGCTGGAGACTGGAGTCAGACGTGCTTGTGACTGTCGACTGAAGTCACGTCACCATGTGGAGCATCATCCTTGACTGGGAGTCGTCATGTCACCATGGACAGCCCACTCAGCAAACAGGAAAACATGATTACGTCCTCTGCAGAATTTAAAATCTAATGTAGATGGAACAGTCTATTTTGTAGACATTTAGGGAAAAGAAAACCCCTTATTTCAACACCCTTTTCTCATGAATAATAATTTTAAAAATCTGTGTGTTTAGATCCATTAGCTTGTTTCTAACTGAGAAATAAATCAGAAGTTCCAACTTGACCAAAATTGGAGACGCTAACCGTGTTTGCACCCTGTGCTGCCAGAGAGCATGTCGGGAGTTTTCTTTCTCCTACTAACATAACAGAAGGTGGAAGGGGGAATCTTTGCTGAGGTGAGAGCAGGGGGATGAGCTGGGTCAGACTTAAATGTGGACACAAATTCCTGTAAAATCTGTCAGTGTGGTAGTTTTAAAATAAAACTTCATTAAGCCCCTGTTTACAGGAGACTTTTAAAAAATTCTACAGAATGAACAATAGCTCACAGAAGGAGAGAGAGGACACACGAGGACTGCCTGAGATCACTGCCAGGTCTTGAGGCTATTTTTGCACACAGAACGAGAGAGGAAGGAGCCAGGAGGCCCACGGGCTCGGGCACTGTCACTGCCCAACGTTTCCACCTAGGTGCTCCCACAAACCTCAGAAGCACACACCTAGTCAGAGCCAGCCACATGCACTTATTTCTGGAGAGACTCGTGTGCCTTAAAAACCAGAACATACCCTTATCATTCTTCTGTCCCTGTCATGTTGGGCCTATGCCAGTGAGGCATTTTGTCCATCATGGCTGCTTGGCCCAGGAAACGGGCACCTGGAGCTGTCATCACCACCCATGCAGGGTGCTACACCTAACATCAAGACCTTTCTGAGATATTTTTACATAAACTAGCTCATCACTGAGACCTTAATTAAGAAGAGGCTGAGGAATGGAAGAGGTGGGTGTGATAAATAAGCTAATGGCATGGACCTTTAGCTGATCCCCGGGGGGAAAAAGAGCAATGATATCCACAAAGCTAAGAACAATCTCTTGAATCACGGTTTCCTTACTATGCCACAGTTTCCTTACTATTTCACTAAAAGGGAGAAGAAAGAAGAGACAAGGGAATGTTAGGAGCAATTAGAAATTTTCCCATTCTGAACTGCAAACTTGTTTCCAGGGGGTGCGTTTAGGTCTAGGACAGGCTCCCCTTCCGACAGGGGCGCACGGAGCACAGAGCACTGGAGGGGAAGCAGGATAGACACTGTAGCCCATTACTTTGTTTGCAGATGGAGACACTGAAGCTCAGAAACGTTGTCCATTGTTCCAATTCTCAAAGCAAGTTGATGAGAAACCCAGATCTCTTGGCTCTCAGACTTTTCTCTTGGCTTTTCACCATATCCCATAACCAATGCAGAATTATGACCCTAAAATGCATCTTATACTGGGAAACTTTCTATCTTTTTGCATTAACCAGACCTTCAGGAATGGAAAAGAAATACCCTGGGCTATACAACAAATAAATTCTGTTGATATAAACCCATCCACCAAAACCCGATTTATTTATAGTCTGTACTTGCCAAAGCACCACCAGGTGATTACATAACTCCCATCACTGCTTGTCGACAGGTGCTAAGATAGAAACTTAACTATATTTTATTAGCCATGCAGTGTCCAGAATGTTATAAACTTTAACAATTTTGGTGGAGGTTAAGATAAGATTAATGCATTTTAGATTGCATAACCAGGAATCCAAAAACACCCACATGCTGTCCTACCAAACATCCCTCTTCCCTACACACTCTTGAGGAAGCCTGTACTCACTGAACCCCATGCTGCTAACAGCTGTTGAAGAGTCTTATATGCAGAGAAAGAGCTCTCAGTCTTAGATTTGGGGGATCTACCTCAGCAGGCCAAAATGGGGTATCCCACTTCCCGCTGCTAATGAAAATCAGAGAACCGGCACATTCAGACATGCCTTTGGGAGAGGAGGTTAAACCTTTCCAAAAGACCTTGGCTTAACTCGCTCACCCTGAGATTAAGGGCAGAGGCAGAATAGAAGAGTGTATACATGAACAAGCATTGCCTTTTAATGCAGCATCTGTGCAAAATGATCACCATCCTGTACTGATGCCCCTGCCAGTGCTCACAGCCATATACTATAAACATGGTGCAAGACATGGGGAATTTGAAGTCAATGTAACAACCTGGGACTGCCTCAGGACCTTACTGGCAGAGGCCCAGACTGGAGAAGGCCACTGAGTACTAAACTTCTTAGTCAATTTCTACATGCCTGACTTCAGCTGAGGGAGAAAATGTTCCTAAGTCCAGCCACCCAAAGCTTTGGGAGGGTATTTTCACCACCTCCAGAACAATAGCCACAATGTTCTTTCTTTTTGAGTACTCCAAATCAAAGCTCATCTTTCAAGAGAACATTCAAGTTAATCACTTGTAACAGATTCTATTCTCCAAGTCAAAAGCAAACAAATATCACAGCCATAATTAAATGTTCCTGAAAAACCTCTACCCCCAAGCTGGTTTCACAGACCATGCTATGAAGAAAAGATCAAAAGCAAGTGGAAGGCTGATTAAGATGATAGCTTAAAAACCAAATCATAGAATTTTTGAGCATGCTAGTTGTGTTTTCTTCCTACGTCTATATTTGTTAAATTTTCATAAACAAAAATATATGCATAAACGCATTTAAGCCAGTGAAATTCAGTGACATTAAGATCATTTGTTAATTGACATGGCATATAGGTTTCTAAGTTTCAACTATAAGCATTGTCTTCCACCTGGTACATTTACTATGCGCCCTCTACGTTACAAGGTGCTGAACTACAAAAGACATTGTGAGGAATATGAAGATACACAAGACTCGGTTTGTGCCCTCAGGAATATCACAATCAAGAATGAGAGAATGGAAACAGCATAAATAACAATGTAAGTGCCATTAAGGCAGTTTGTCCTAGCATTAAAAGTTCACACTGTGGAGTCATACCTCCCAGTTTTAAATCCCACTTTGGTTATGTGGGCCACAAGTACATTGCTCTGAGCCTCCGTTTCCTCAACTGTGAAATACAGATGATAAAAGATAGTATCAACTTCATGAGTTATTTTAAGGGTTAAATGAATTTTTGCATGTAAGTCAAAATGGTTAGTTCAAAATAAGGATTCAATAAAAGTAGCAATCATAGAATGAGTAGCACGAACAAAGTTATACACACATCAAGTGGCTTACAGGGCGGCCTCTGCAATCAGTGAACCAGCTGAGTCTTTGGCACTCTCTTGATAGACAGATGAAAGTTAGATGATAGATGAAGGATAGATAGATGATAGATAGATAGATAGATAGATAGATAGATAGATAGATAGATACACAGACAGGAAAGAAAATGTCTAAACCAGCTTTCTCTCACCCAATAGAACTTAAGAAGAGAATTAGCTCTCATTCTCTCATCAAGAAAAATGGGATTCCTCTCACTCAGAGCTCACGCCTGCCTTCCTCCTCCCACCTCCCTGACAGGTGGTGCTGGTGTACAACTGCCTCCTGTGGTGGGCCGCTTCCCTGTTCTTTCTTGGGCAATGCTCTTTGGAGTGAGGATACCAAGGCCAGGTCCACACTAAAGCAAAAATAAACATGGCGGGTCTTTCAGGTAATTTACATGGCATTGATCTAAAAAGTTCACCAAATCAGTGTGGTATGAAGAGGTGAACAAGTCTCAAAAGTCTGGAAATACTTTCCAATAATGCCAGAATGAACTATTCTCTGTATTTTTAAGACAGGCCTAACTAATATTGATTATCACAGTGGGTTCATTCATTCATTCATTCATTCATCCATTTGAAAAATACTTCCTGAGAATTTACAATGTGACAGATACTGTTACAGGCATCAAAGATGTAACAGGGAACAAAACCAACAAAAATTCCTGTCTTTTTAAATTAATATTGGCCCTTCAATATCATTGGGTCTGCTCTGTGCTTAGAGTGATCTTTTTCGTGCCATTGGGAACACGAACTGTATAAAAGCTACTGAGTATTGATCTGCTGCTGTTTTATAATCTTGGTTAGCCATGAAGTGAAGGGAAAACAAACTTACACCCACACAGGGGCCCCCTGCAGCACAGAGCAAAGCGATCCAAACAGGGTTTAAGGCCAGATGAGTCACTCAGGCCATCAGATTTCAAAAACCCCAATGTGCTCTGTACTTAGTAGGCACATTTGATAAATAAATCTTTCTTAGAGGAAGCAAGGGTTTTGATAAAAAATGGGTTTTTGAAACATGAGAAGAACTTTTTAAAATGGCAAAATAGAGTGGTCAAAATAGGACGGGTTATTTCTATTATCACTTATGTTATTTGCTTGCTCAAAGAAGGATACTCTATAATTTATTAAAATTTAGAGTAAAAGACACTTTGTGGACTCTGAAACTTTGTTGTAACCCTATTATTTAAACTCGTATTGGCAGTTACAGATTAATATTGGCCAAAGCATTCAAATTACACAAAATTGTACTTCATGTAGCCAAGTATAAGTGACTTCCAAATGTGTTGGATTTATGTCCAAGTTTAGACCATAGCCAATTTGTAGAATTCCTGACACTAAACTTACTTGATTAAACTTCAGTCTCAACATTTTCTGGTGATTTCTAAACTGCTTTATTTGCAGCTCAAAAAGTGATGATGAGGGTGTGATTTGGGAAAAAGACAGGGTGTGAGTGGGTTGTTTTTGTTTTTGTTTTTCAGGGGGTTGGTTAAAAAAATAAATCATTTCCAAGATTTATTTTTTTTTTAAGACATACAAAGTCAGGAGGTAAATTCAAATACCTCTAATGACAGGCAAGCATACAGGGCTTGCTATTTTTGCTTTCTATGTTTGTTAAAAGCCAGGCCCTGAGCGATGGCAATATGGTTTATTATCACAAGTGTTGGAACAGAATATTTTTAATCCATGATGTTTTTGGTGTCCCTCCTTTTCCAATACCTGAGAAAGGCACTGCCTTCTGGTATGTTAAAAACTCATTGTAAACACATTGGAGCACATTATATTCTTTGAAGATGTGGTTCCTTCACTTACTGCACTCATTGCATATTGGCATATCTTAAAAACTTAAGATCATGATAAAAAAAACAACTGCTAGGTGACTTGATTTGAAACCCCCGCCTCTAAACTCTAAGTCAAAATGATTGTGCTCTGGGTAGAATTTCTCCTGAACACTGTTCTCCACAAGGTAACAAAGCATATATCAGGGGTCAGCAGTGAAATAGCCATACTTAGAGCTCGGGGAATGAACACTGGTCTAAAAAACTCATCTTGCAAATTAATGAAAAGGAAACTAACACACATTTTAGAAGAAAAGCCTAATAAGCCAATGGCTCTAGCCAGTCAGGGAATAAAAAATTGCTCTTTAAAAAAATACATAAGTTAATTTAACTGAGTTCAACTGGAGTTACCCACAGACTAGATGACGATGGGCAAAGGGCAATGATCACAGCTGGCATTCAGAGTGGCTTCTGAACAAATCTGGAGGTGAGCCAGAATGCGAGCTAGAAGGTGACCCACTGTCCAATGTGAGACAGAGCCATTAGGGCCCTGCAAAATACCACATGAGGTCTACAAATTTTGTGGCAGTAGATGGAGGGGCTTTCTTAAGTTACAACTATGTCACAACCATGGTATTCAAAAGACACCACTACTGTAACTATACAAATTATTAGCAAGTTACTCAAATGCTTGGAATGTGAAAAAGAAAGGAAGGGCTGGAGTTGTAGCTATGGGGCCAGCAAGCCTTACTGGGGCCCCCAGTAGATTCTGGTATATGAGTGGCCAGTGACATTAGATGTCCTGAAAAGCAATCTCCCTCCTTCAGTTTAGGAAGGTGCTGTCATAAATGAGGCATTTTTCTCCAAAACCTAACCCCTACTCAGCTTTTAGAATCCCATCCCTGTCCTTAAAAATTGGGTTTAAATAGTTATCCACTATAACTATTTATACATAAATCATATTCACAGGCAGCCTAATAATGCTCTAAATGATGTCACCAAATCCTCAGACAGAACCAAATCTCTAGACAGAGATTTCAATAGACAGAATGAGAGTCCTTTGGAATGCCATCATCTGTGACCAAAATAAAAACCATCTTCTAAAATTGGTGAGCTCCCAGGATAGTATCTTTGGGCTCTTGCAGGAGTCCCAGCTATTCTTCGACACTTCCTCAGACAGTTAGAATAATGACGGTTATGCAGACTTTGTCCCTGTGGTAAGTCTAGTCTGATTAACTGACTCACAGCATGGCTCATATATATATATAAAAATAATACTGTTGGCAGTGATCACTAAATGCCAAGATTTGAAGAGCGTATTGTATGACCAACAACTCCTTCTACTTTGGGAATTAACTGCCAAGAAAAATTTGGGGTGGTGAAAATTGGGACTGAAAAAGTTAAAAAGTAAGCAATGATTGCCATCCCACAGTGCACAGAATACTCTATTTTATGTACCAAAGTGAGATTAAAAATGGGTCTCATAAATTTGTGTGATCTATTTGGTAAAATAATATTTCAACCTGTGAAAAAGACTTTAGAATATGCACAAAGCAACATCCTAGCAGGCACCTCTACACACTCTATGTTATACGCTCAAGGACAGTTCACAACCAGGATTGATGTGTCCCTCAGGCGGTATTGAGAGACATTTTGGTTGTCATAGCTGAGGGGATTGCACAGCTATCCTATGCTAGTAAGCACAGGCCAGAGATGCTGCTGACCACCTCATGATGCACAGGGCAGCTCTTGCCACAGAAGAATGTCTGACCCACAGTGTCAACACTCCTGGAGTGGAGAAACCCTGTTCTGCAGCAATACTGTCCAATAGAAACTTGATATGAGCCACATGTGTGATTTAAAATCTTCTAAGAGCAACATGCAAAGGGAAAAGAAATGGGAAAGTAATTCAATAATATATTGTATTTAATCCAATATATCCAAAAATAATCTAATGTCATTCTGGACTCAATATTTTAAAAATTGAAGTATGTTCCTTTTTTGTTTTGTATTATATCTTTGAAACTCATTATATATTTTACAATTCATATGAGCCCCGTTTCAAGTACTAAGCTGTCATATGTGGCTAATACTGGAAAATGTAGTTTCTAGAGGAAACACAAAAATAACATCCATTTATGTAAATACATGCTGCACTTTGTTGGTACAGAAAGAGCTGATTCTCTCAAATTTACAGGAGATGAGAAAAGAGACCCCCTAACTCTACACAAAAGATTTTCCTGGCACTAAACCAGGGACAAAATTAAGGAGACTCCTAAGAAAAACTCAAAGCCCTGCATGTGAGGAGCAAATGGAATTTTAAAATACAGTTGTCTGCCACGGGCTGATGAATGTTGATTTCATTAACGAACGGCAAATGAAATTGAGCAGGACATGGCCAGAGGGCAATGTCATACTTATAACGCAGAACACATGAGTGTACTCACCCATTACATTTGAAATCTGAAGACTATATTAAAGCTGGTTATCAAACAGAAATACTACAACTTTAAAGCCTTCTCTTCTTCCACCCAAAATTTAAAACAACTTCTGAATAACCAATAAAAATGGTTCTATCGAGTGCCAGATCAATCATTCGGCAATATCTGTCTTGCTAGTGCTGCACAAAGATCATTGTATTATGCAATAAGAGGGGATTAAAAACAGCTCCTCTGAGTTGCGTACGATATGTTTGGGAATAAATAAATGATAACATGTGAAAACAATTTTAGGACATTTACAAAGCAACATTTTACTGAGTGCCTCTATAAACACTACTTTATACTCTGGGGCATTTTAAAATAATATAGTTCCCTTTGTTGGTGTAGAAATAGTGGACTATCCTGGAAATCTATTAAAATTTACTGCCTCCAAAATCAGCCAGCTAAACCAATTACAAACAACTGAATGCAGGTTTATTTGGAGCACGTAAGGGTAGCTAGTTAGTAAATAGTTTCCTCTTTAAAATAAGTCCTCGTGTGTTATCTTTTCAGAAAATGGAAATCTCATGGCTGGATTTCATAAAAATATCCATGTCACCACAAAAATGTCACAAAATAGAAAACCAACATTCTTTCTCACCTCTATTCTCAAATTATAAACAGACTTGGAGGCACGAGAGCAATGTCACCCTTGTGCAGGAGTGGGTGGAAGCAAACACCTTCGTGAGAATTGGGGGACCCAAACCGCAGGCTAAAGTTTATGTCTTCTTTTGTCCTCAGTTTAATGCCAAATATATCCCGAAAATGGAAAAACACTGTCACGTGCATGTATTTACCTGGTATTTTTGTAGGCAAGACAGGGGTCTGAGAGCAGTTCTCAGGACTTTTGACTGAGCTCAGGAATAGTTGAGAATGCGTACAAAACAGAAATACCCATCGATCCATTTTGTAGAAAAATTTGCCCCAGGCATCCGACCAGGCAAAGATGGTTAGAGATGTCAGATGTCAAATCTCTGCCAAAAGTACCTGAAATATCGGTTCCACTTAATCACGTGTTAAGTCAATGCTTTGTATGCTATTTTCTAAAGGAGTAATGTTACTAGTTGCAAATAATGGAAATCAGAA
Organism: Tonatia bakeri; assembly: GCA_004024845.1. Classification (NCBI taxonomy): domain Eukaryota; kingdom Metazoa; phylum Chordata; class Mammalia; order Chiroptera; family Phyllostomidae; genus Tonatia; species Tonatia bakeri. Next base: position 229,254 of record PVIA01001117.1, read on the forward strand.
TTCCGTAATTGGTCAGAATTTGAACCCTCTTTTTAGGGTTTAAAACTCTTCTTTACAGCTCAACAACAGCAACAAAAAACAACCCAATTAAAAAATGGACCAAGGACTTGAACAGACGTGTCTACAAGAAGACCCACAAACAGCCAGTAAAACATCCTGATGTGACATGCGCAGTATCGCCAGTCCTGAGGCTAATGCAAATGAGAATCATGATGGGATACCAATTCATGCTCCTTAGGATGGTAATTATTTTTTTTAAGTTTCTTAAACAGAAAATAAGTGTTGGTAAGAATGTGGAGAAATTGAAACCCTTATGCATGACTAGTAGAAATAGAAAATGATAGGGCTGTTGTGGAAAACAATATAGTGGTTCCTCAAGAAATTAAATGTAGAATGCCATGTGATCCAGGAATTCTACCTCTGGTTATACACCCAAAAGAAGTGAACACAGGTTAACATAGATCTTTGTAAACCCATGTTTATAGTAGCATTGTCTACAATTGCCGAAAGGTGTGAGCAATCCCAGTTATCATCAACAAATGAATGTATAAGCAGAATGTGGTATATACATACAATGGAATGTTATTCAACCTTAAAAAGGAAGGAAATTCTGCAAATGCTACAACATGAATGAACCTTGAAGACATTATGCTGGTGAAGTAAGCCACACACAAAAATACCAAGTACTATATGATTCCACTTACATGAGGTACTTAGAGTCGAATTCACAGAGACAGAAAGTGAAATGGTGGTTACTTGGGGGTAGGGTAAGGGGGAAATGGGGAGTTATTGTTTAATGGGTACAGAATTTCAGTTTGGAAAGATAAAAAAGTTCTGGACATGGATTGTAATGACGGGTGTGCAACAGTGTGAATGCTCTCAATGCCACCGAACTGTATACTTAAATGATTAAAATGGTAAGTTATATGTTATGTTATTTCACCACAATAAAAAAGAAAAATTTCTTTAGGAAAGTTTCACATGGGCACATACACAATCATTTATTCTGTTTTGTTTATGTTCTTGCTGTAATCCTGTGATTTTCTTTTTTTATAATTTTTTAAAATTTTTATTTATTTATTTTTAGAGAGAGGGGAAAGGGAGGGGAAGAGAAACATCAATGTGTGGTTGCCTCTGACATGTCCTCCACTGGGGATCTGACCCACAACCCAGGCATGTGCTCTGACCCAGAAAGGAACTGGCAACCCTTTGGTTCACAGGCCGTCACTCAGTCCCCTGAGCCACACCAGCCAGGGCTCCAGTGATTTTGAACTGGAGTACTGCAACAATTTTTAAAACAGGCAACACCTGACCTTTTAGTCAGGGGTGCTGACCTCTTTTCCCTTAGATTGTCAAATAAAAGAATGTCAACAGTCAACACAGTAATAGCTGTCCAGTATGAATGAATCAAAATTTTACCTATTTTTGTCAGGCAAAAAATATAACATATTTTGGTGTGCTGCAGAATTTTAGTATTTAGTTTATGTGAGCCACGAGGTGAAAAAAGATGGAAAATTACTGCTGTAATTGAATGTATTTACATTTGTCATTTCTTCATTTCCTTGTGTCCCAGAGTAAGGAAGAAAGACTGGATAGAAAGCCGGGTGGATCTGCCTTCTTTCCTGAGTGCCAAATTCATCTATTAGCTGCCATCTCTGCTTGATGTCACACAAGCATATCAAGACCAAAGTATGCACAATTAAACTCATTATCTTCTCTTGCATGGGCGCTTTTCTCTTCTGTTCCCAATATTAGTATCACAGTCCTCTCTCAGTCGACCAGTCAGAAAACCTGGGATCTGTCTTTAGTCTTTCCTCTACTCAGCCCTGCATCTAATTCATCATGAAAACCTGATTCTACCCCCCTCACACCTCACAAATCTGCCCCACTTCTTCATATTTCCCAATATTCATTTAGTTCCCAGCTAGTCTGTTGTTCTGTCTTCTTCTATCCATCCTTCACCATGTCATCAGAGTGACCTTTCTGAAATGCAAATATGCACATATGCCTTCCATGTCTGAGAAACTAAAACGAGGGTGGCTGCTGCTGCCATGACAGTGATTCCTATTTCAGGAAATAATTGTAGATGGAAAGAATGTACACTAGGAACTGAGCCACGTGCAATACCTGTTGACCAAGATTGCACAACTTGCCCTGGCTGACGTGGCTCAGTGGATTAAGCACTGGCCTGTGAGCAAAAGGGTCACCGGTTTGATTCTTGGTCAGGGCACACGCCTGGGTTGTGTGCAGGCAGGTCCCTGGATGGTAGCGTGTGGGAGAAAGCCAGTTAATGTGTCTCTCACACATGGATGTTTCTCTGCCTTTTTTTCTCTCTCCTCTCCCATCTCTCTAAAAATAAATAAATAAAGTATTTTTTAAAAGATTGCAAACTCTGCTAGCATTTATATGCATTATCTCTGATAGAACATCCGTAACTTGAATCACCTCTGTCGTAAACGGGTCTCCTGGAAGAGTCCCTCTATATTCTCATACTCCAATTTTTCTCATTCTTAATTCTCTTCTTAATTTCAATAGTTTTAATTTAAAAAGATGGCATCTTTTTTTAAAAAATGATATCACCAAGCAGTGAGTATATCTTGAAAAATGGCAGAAAGTTGTGTTTCTGTGAGAGGTGATAAGGTAATACTTTCTGTTCTACTGCAGGCTAAAATTTAAGTCTGCTGGTGTCCTGGGAAGCTGGACCACAGCTGTTTAAAATGTGAATGGATGTGACTAAAGTCAAGTTTTTTATATTACAATATTCAAAAAGATGAAAACTGTGATGAGGTGAAATTAATACACAACCAAATAAGAGGTTTTAACAGAGGAATTAAATTATCGTATACACACATGATGACTTTTGGTTTATAAAACTCAGTTGAGTCACTCCCAGCTTTCCTGGAAACCCACAAAAAAACATTTATAAGATATGAAAAAAGCGTTAACCTGAAGAGCAACAAAAAAAACATAGCATGTAAACATCATCTTTTTAAAATATGTGGAAATTAAATAAGAGATGTATGATGGTTCTAGATAAGAATACAAATAATTTTTAAACTGGTTAAACAGCCGCACCCACGGAGAGATGATTAACGGACCGAAATTGCCTCAGAGGGTGGCGCCGGCGCCAGGCCAGGCTTCCCCCTGCCCTTCCCTCAGCACAGTTCTCATCAATGACTGCAGGCATATGTACATGGTATACTTGCTATTTTGTGAATGGTAAGAGTCCAGGAAGAATAAATAATAAGCTAGAAAACATCAGAACATCCCCAAATCTTGACAGGCTGGAAAGATTGGCCCAATTTAAGAAGTCCAGAACAGGCCATTGTGAAATAGCACACATACACACAGCTGGAGAACCCAAGACAAGAAGAGATTTCCAAGAACATACTTGGGATCTTGGAAGCCAGAGTGAGGTGGTCTCCACACTCTGGAACAAGCCGCCTTTGTGTGCTCTACGTGGTTCTAGGCTCAGTCTACAGAGCAACAGAGGACATAGTGTTTCCAAATTTAATAACAATTTTCAGGTTTTTATGGGTTATATTTTGCTTGGATTAAAATCACCTAACATTTGGCCTCCATTTTAGATTTCCATAAAATCAGTTTGACTGTGTCATTTTTCTTTTCTGAGCAGAAATATAATTTTGTGTCACTAACCAGTAGGCTCTATAAGTTTGGGGCAAATTAAACTTTGCCCTAAAGCTTCAGATTCGAAGCCAGACAAAACTTGGCACTCGGCCTTTCCCATAAGTATGAGAACAGCATAGTTTTGGTTAAATGTAGATAAGTAATCAAGGCACTTGTTTGGTTTGTACACATTGGTGTTTTCTGGAAGGTTCTCAAATGTCGAGCTACACTGTATAGGAAATTTCTTCACCAAGTAAATTTTCTCAGAAGACCCTACCCGAACATTAAAATGTGGAAAATCAAGGTATAACTGTTAAAAAATATATGAGAGACTTCTCAAATAAAGAAATTAAGCATGCTGCCTATACCATGTCTTAAAACATCTCTGCTTTTCTCACTCTCACCTTTACACATGTGCATATTTCACCACCAATAATGCAGCAGAATACAATGGAGGTATGCAGATAAAAATTCAAACTTAACATAATCATTTTACACCTCAAATTCATCTTTATTTAGACATACATGTGAAATTTGTCCCTTTAAAAGAGAAGTCCAGGAAATGGATCATTGATATTTTATTTGCTGTAGTTCATGGCCATTATTCCTAAGTGATGCTAAACCAAAAAAATGTGGGCATCTTCAGACACGTCGGTACCAGTCTGCGAGGCTCACACAACAACGCTACTTCCTATAAAGATTCCCACACACAAACAAACACCCTGCTTGCCAGGGGGAATGCTACAGATGGGCGCAACCTATAATTACACTTTCAATAAATGCAAATGCACAAAATAGTTTCAAAACCATCGCCATGAATTTCAGCAATATCTTTTGGTTTACCAGACACATAATTGACTAGCTTAGACTTGACTTAAAAATCAAAATAAATGCTAAACGCCTGGTATGTTTGCAGAAGAAAATGCCAACAGTATCATGTGCTCTAGGTGATTAACACTATGATAGAAAGTAGAGCCCTAGAAATCAAAATTTTCCACTCTTAATAAATCATATTATTTTCAAACTGTATCAGGGTAACCCAAGTGTCACCTGAGATCTATATTTTTCTTGATCCAGACATCCAGCCCATAGGCTGTAGAAGACTTAGACATTTGGGGAGTGGGAGAAGGGAGAGCTGGTCTGTATGCAGGGCTTCCTGGGCTCCGCTCCTGCTTCGTTTGTTCATCTTATGTGTCTTCCTGTTCATGCTAAGAGCCTGCCCTACATGGAATAAGGTCATGCCCATAATTTCCAATCCAGATCAAAAAGAAAGCCCTTAAAGCATGAATGTCTGTGACAGACTTTACTAAATGTTGTGGAGTTGGAATAACTAACAATCGCAGAAACATAAACAATTTCATTAAATATTTAGCATTCTTGCTCTTAAGAATCCTTTCATCACCCAGCACCTGGGAATTTTACTTACTGCCTTTACTCTCTGTGGTTTTCCAGCATCACCTCTCTCCCTAACTACTCTCCTCCTCTCCCTTTCCTTCCTATATCTGCCTAACTTTGGTTCAGCTCTCTGCATGTCCAACTTCCAAAATTAGTACTAACACCACCTTACAAAATCCAGACCCAGTATGGGGCTCAGCAGAACAAAACATGTCTTCAAGTAACAGGATCCGCTTTCCTTCAAAGCCAGTTGCATTTGGTCTTGGCCATTTTCCCTGTTTACATTATAACCATATTTGTTTAAAATAATTTGGTACGGGATTTGAAAATCTGGAGAAATAAGTTGCTTATGTCTTTGCATGATATAAATTTTTTAGAATATAAAATTTAAATTAAACCCAGTACAGGGTAGGGCAAAAGTAGGTTCACTGTTGTGAGTGGGTAAAACAGAAAGTTTATGCTTGTATTAATATTTAGTAATCATTGCATTATTTTCCATAAGAACAACTGTAAACCTACTTTTTCCCTACCCTGTACTCAAGGTAATTTTAGTAAGCTCCATCTCTCTTTTCGTGTCGATGTTTGCTCAGTCCTGAAAGGACCATCTTATAAACAATCAGGGGTTACGTTTGCTTGAAATTTTGACTTGACTTCTTCACACAGTGAGCCGTCCTGGCTCAGTGCATGGAAGCGTGCCCTGTAATGTAATTATCTTCCAGTGATAAGGAGCCTGTAAGCGAGATGGGCGAGGCCTTAACACGAGTAAACCGTGACAGTTAAGAAAACAACATTTTGTTACAACTCACTTTGTTAGTACATGAATGTTACCCTAATCACTTTTTCTTTCAAATTGTTTTCTATAGATTCTGTAGCATTAATTGTTTTATAAATCTTGTAATTACATTCTGTCCATATTTAGCAGTCATGTCATAAGTGATGCTTAAATAGATGGGGGAAGCATCTTTCATTCTCACAATGCTTATCTGGAGTCTTTTACAGATCCTAGTATTCAATTCTCAAATATAAAGTGAGTCCACATGGTTTCACACTTTCAAACATAACAGGTTTTCTAATAATATCAGTTTGAGATAGTTTCACTTTGGAAGAAAAGGATGAAGTATTTTTGCTAAAGAGGAAAAGAACTCCCAGGTTTACCTTTTCCTTTATCTGACCAAAATGGTATTTCTGGTTAAAGGTGTCTCTTGCTCGCCTTGTTTTTCAGGCCACGGCCTAGTGAGGCCTTGGAGGCAGAGATGATTGCTGTCTCATTCCATCCAGCCCTGTGACTCATCGGTCCTATGAGTCCACCGTTTGTAATTATAACATAAGGAAGATATCCTTTTATGAAAGGAGAAGCTGTGACTTGTCCAAAAAAGAATATAGATTATAGCAAATATAAGAAGAATTTTTAAAAAAACAAGGAAGATGAATTTTTAAAAAAACATGCAAGTTAACAAAACTTTCCTTTCATATGAACAGGATTTGAATGAGTCATTTTAGATGGGGAAAAAAGACAGACTAAGAATGCAATTTATTTTTTAAAATACTTGGTTTATTCTTCATCAATAAATTGTCCTAAATATGTTTTTTGGGAATTAAGTTTTTGAATAGAAGGGCTTACATATTTTAATATTAATTAAAAGGTATTTTTACTTTTTTATGTTCGTTACTTAAGAAACATGTCTATTTTAAATTTCCTTTTGTGGTTGATATACTTCCACTTAATTTTATTTTATTATTAGTGTAATTCAAAGATAAGCATTAAAAAAGGCAAGCTATTTGCCGGTATGACGAGCAAAATTTGAAACTCAGATCCTTTATGAACCAACTGACTTACAGTAATTATGCTGTATTTTTCCATCACAGACAAGAGCATTTTGGACTATCTTATGAATTCAGAGTCCAGGGAATTCCAGTGAGATAATGTCATTGACCTTGAGTAAAATAATCGGCGGTAAATATTGTAACATGATAATGTGAAGCTGCAAGGAGTTCATTCTCAGGCTCTATCAGAAAACCAGCTAAACCAACAATAGGATGAGACACAGCGTGAAACTAAGAGAACAGAACGTTAAGGCATGTAACCTAAAATAGAAAGGTTTCTAAATAACTCTGAGAGATCAAGTGTGAGCCCTAACTCTTAACTGCTATTAAAGTAGTTCAGTGCGTGGGCATCTATCACCTATCCATCAGCCCGGCATCGCATTTAAGTGACCAAAGATAAATGTCAACTTTCAGCTCAATGGTTCTCATTCAGTTGTTCCTTTTGCCTATTGTATCATTTGAGTCAACTGATTTTCCCACCATTCCGAAAGTATGCAGCTTCATCAGGAACGCCCGTTTCTGTGAGCCACACACTCCCTTGTGAATAAGAGACAAATGCTGACTCTTTAAAAAAGCAGCACCATAAGACAAAAGAATCCTCCGAGCTACACTATGAATGTTTACACCCGAGGATTGCCAAAAAAACTCCCTGATATTTGTCAGAAATGCAGTTGTAATTAGGGAGAACAGAAGAAAATCAGCTTCAGTTTGCTAACTGACCCGAGGCCCCTAATTTATGTACAAGTTCATTTTGTTAAAACATGCAAGCAAAGAGCTATTGGAGGCCATATGCCATTCGTTATGAAAAGCACATTCCTTTAGTCTTTGTAACAAAAGCCATATGGCTTTCTGAAAGTTAATTATATCATAAAAATGCTGTAATAGTGGGGAGTGTGGTCTAAAAATTGCTGGAAGAAACCTTGAGGCCTGGCTTTAAGTCAATTTTTCAATGGATTCCATTCAGAACCTTGGGGAAGTCACATGCCCGTTGTGCCTCAGTCCCAACATTCAGAGAGAAAATAACAATAATATGACACCTAAATGAGAGGAGAAAACAGAAATGTTTTCCTATTTAAAGGCAAAATAATAGTATAAACTATAATGCAGGCTAGTAAAACAGCAAAATATTATTTTAATTGAACTAGTCAATCAAAACAGTCTCTTCCTCTGCCAGTGCTTCTTACCCATCACAACCAGAGCGATCTTTATGGAACACAAGTCAGATTGTTTAACTCCACTGTTAAACGTTACTTACAAAACATCATTTGGCCTCTGTGTAAATGGCCTTTCACAGTCTGCCCCAGCTTGCTCTCCAGCTTCATCTGCCAACAGCCTCTGCCCTGGCATAGATACACACTCCAGGTCCCTGGATGTGCGGCCCTCACGTACACCTCTTCTACTTCAAAGTCTGCTCCCTCAGCCAAGGCTATTCTGCCTCCTCTTCTCCACTTAACTCCTATGCATGTGTCAGGACCCATACTACAATCTTGTCCGAAGTGAAGTCTTTGACTTCCTTAGGCCATTGGCAGTTTCCTGCTCTGAGCTGCAATAACACGTACTGCATGCCTTCTTAAACACTACAGTGTGCAATCATTATAAGTAAACACAGTCCTTTCTCCTCCATGAGAATTGGGCTCCTTGGGGGAGAGTCTGAGAACAGGCAAGTAGTAGGTGCTCAATAAATACTAGTTTAAGTCCACTTTTAAAAGAAGTAAGTGGCTATTTGACCCCAGGGATCTAGTTATTAACTAGTTTCCACATTCGTTTCAAACTCTCACCCTCCCTCCATCTGTAACATTTTATGACAGTCATAAAATGATCCCAAGGGACTTAGTCTACCAACGACAGACTCTTCCACAGTGCTATCCTTTTGATGCAAGAAAATGAAATGATTTTAGAAATATTTCAACGATGATTAAAGTCAAGGGTTTTCTAGTTAAACTTCAGTTAACCAAAACAGTAAACGAAACACAAGTGCAGTGCTCATTCCTCAAGCATTTTAGTTAATCATGGTTTTATGAAACCTTAATCCAGCGTGGAGGCTAAAACGCAATAAGAGAGCCAACAAGTCCAACAGGTAATTATACATGCATCTGATGTAACCAATGTTGTCGCGCATGGTGTAGCAGTGATGACTCCAAGTTGTCCTGCATTAAATTATCAGGCCAGTGACACAGAACATTATTCTAATAGCCTGATTTAATTGTTTTTAATTTGGTTTGATTGTGCTTCTGGTTTACACTTTAAGGAGAAAAAAAAAAAAGCCTCTTCCTGATTCCATAGGATTTGGAGTTTGTAAAAAGTAGAATGTCCAAATAATCCTCTTTCAGGAACTAAATCATCTCCAAATGTGCTGAGTAAAAAAGAAAAACAAAACCCCAAGAAGATTCATATCTGTGATATGTACACAACTTGGAGCAGAAGCAGGGGACTAGCAGGGGGTGTCTGAAAGTCGAAGGGGACACAGGGCGAAGGTTCTCACTCACAGGTTTGTCAGGAGCTGTTTTATAGGAACCAAGCTTTAGAACCTGATTTGAGGGCAAGGCAAGAGGGAAATAATAATAATAAATAGTGAGAGGGAATCACTGATAGAGTTGAACTCCAAAACTTTAATTTCCTCAAAATAGTTTCCAGATGGTTAAGGATGTCTTTCTATGTATGGTATTTTCAGGAGCTAAATAAAAAGCCGTCCATTTGCCCATGTAGTAATTTTTCAGCAACATGCCACATTCGTTTTAAATTTTCATTGCTGATATTAAGCCTTTGATGTTGAAGACACCTGTACGGGGTCCAGCAGCACTCTAACTTTACCAGCGTGTCAGGGACTGTCACCAGGTTCTGGCACCTGGGAGAGAGAGCTCTGAGTCATGGGTGTGCGGAAATCCTGTGCTTTGATGTCCACTTTCCTTCTAGAGGGACAATACTAACCAAGTGTCCGAAGGTTCCATCCTTTCTCCTGTCTGCATCTATAGAACGTAAGCAATAAAACTGTTTCAGGGGAGAAGGAAGGAAAACATTAATGGAGCAAATAAGCTGGCATTTCTCGATTCTCCTCCCATCTTCCTAGAAACAGACCCAGACTGGGACTCAGAAGACTGAAGGCTCATCCTCAAGTCCGTCTCTTTGCTAAGTTAATGAGTCCCTCTGTAGCTCAGTCTTTCTGTCGGCCTTCTGTTTTCTTCATAGAAATAGTAAGAGCATGAATAATCCTATCATCTACATACGAACTTCTTAAAAGGCTGTTATATAAACACAATAACTCTCATGGTATCCTTTTTTATTACCAAGCCATGCATTCATTCATTCATTCATTCATTTGACAACTACTTTTAAATGCCTGCTGGAGCAAAACACAGTCCCTGTCCTCAGGGAGTGTAAAGTCTGATTAGGAAGACAAGAACTGATCAAATAATCATACACACAGAGAATAATGAACATGTATGTATAGAATTACAATATATCCTGACCATTCATCCAGAAAATATTACATTTTAACTATTAAATATTCCTGTTTTCACTCTAATTTGTTTATCAGTTAACTTTAATCATCAAATGGATCTTAAAAAATACTTTCTGAAAATAGAGCATTATTTGTCAGTCAAGACTTAGATAATGCTTAGAATTGAGGTTTTCAGATGGAATCAGGTCTTCAGTCAGTGAAAGAGAAGGAACGTTGGTATACATTTAAAACCGTAAGATAGGAAGTCAAGACCTAAGACCTTCCTTGGAAGGACATGGGGCATGTTTACAGAAAAGCCATCTATCAGTCTTTATAATATAAGATCCTTTATCTCTGGTGACAGTAGCAGCTACCATATCACATTTACTGTGTGCCAAGAAGCTATCTTATGTACTTTACAAATATTAACTCATTTAATCATCACAATAACCCTCTGAGGTAGGTATTTGTGGTGGTAGTGATATTATCCCCATACTACGCATGAGGAAACTGAGACACAGAGGAATTAAATGAACTCACCTGCTGTCACAAAGCCAGCAAGTCGAGTGAAAATTCAAACCCTGTCTGTGCTCTTATTCACCGTGGTGTACTGCCTCTTGTTCACACAGTAGGTCTGCTGGAGCATGCTGAAAACTGCTTCTGTTCAACGGTTTAGACAGCATGCTCAGAGACTGTCTCTGCCTCCTCACATGTTCTTCTAGTGACTTTATCTTTCTTGTATCCAAAGAATAAATTCCACTTGGTAACTCTTTATGGGAGTCACATTGAAAACAAAAAAAAAACAAAACAAAACTCAGTTTCTTTCAATGAGAAATTTGATCTACTGGAATAAAAGAAAAAGAGGTGATTTCCTCATTGCTTTTTAAAGACAAGAGACTTAGTTCCTTGTGCTTTTGCAAAATATCTTCTCCCATTATTATTACAGAGTAAGCTTTACATAAGTTTGATAGAAGTTCTACCCTGAAGGAAATGTTTCTCCTGAAATTCAATACAACCCAGTGTGAAATGGTGCCATTAGTCTAAACTTCAACTCTAAAGTAAGGTGGAAAAGCCAGACCTGAATTGACCACATCCTATCTCCACATAATTTTAAGGCTAGAAATGCATCTACAGAAGGCGTGTTGATGACTACAACCTTTTCATCTCAAATCATGCTGCTTCCCAGGCTTTAGTCATGCCCGGAGATTTCAACAGCACAGGAAAAAAGCAACAAAGCAAAGGAGGCATGTTCAGGCAAGTTGGTGTGTAGAATGCCTTTTGACTATTTTTTTTTTTAAGCAGAAGGATTCTTTTGGGAATGAAGATTAAGAAATCATCAGAAATGAGCCTCCTCATTTGACCTGAGAATTCTCACAAAGACTACTTTTTGCACTTAAAGTATCAGAAGGCCATGTTGACATAAGAAGTACTCCAAACGTAACTAACCACTGATGAGTGTGATATTACTTATAAGACAAAGCAGGAATCTTTGGGGCAACTGCCATCAAGCTGTGTGAGAGAACAAGAGTTTCACCACTAGACAGAAAACTGAGAACATGGGAAGTTGCATATAGTTGTTAAGACATGTAAACAGCTGCAAAAAAAGTAACACTAACATTTTTAAAAGCGCTTTTCTTCTCAGCAGATATCTACTGGGTCCATGAAATACTTGGTGTGCAGTGATTATTCCTCATTTTGTAAATGGGGGAAAAGAATTAACTCTAAAATAACAATAATGCAAGAAAAAGAATATACCGGAACACATGGGTACTTAGTCATTCCTTAATGTAAAACTCTAACTGAATCTCCTAAATTTGTCATAAAAATGTTAGCTTTAAGCAGACACATTTTTCTCAGGTTTGGAGGGGCGCCATCAAACTAAACCCTTGGTGGTTGTCTGTCAAGAGCCCATATGTAAATGAGGAGAAAAAAGGAGGGGCCAGGTCTCTGCTCCTCCATCCCATTATTGCATTAAATGAGTGCTCACACAGGTCAGAGCTACAGACCACCTTTCATTGTGTTCATTCTTCTCTTTGGTCCATAAATAAATTATAGACTATAAATGATAAATAATAAATTATGGACAATAGAATGTTCTGAGCAAGATACACCCAGGAGTGGATACACCCCTTTCAGATGAAAGCTAAGCTGCTGGCCGGAGATGGCCTAGATTTTAGAGTTAAGGTACTGATGTGAGACCTTGAAGGACTGGTTGAACTCAGCTGTCTCAGCTAGAGGGGGATAGAAATGATGTAGGAAACAAAGGTATCTAGCCAAAGCTTCCTTTTTGACTTGTAACTAAGCTTAGGGGCCTTAGAACACCAAAACCTAGTGACTAGGTTTCAGTTTGAAGAGCAAAATTACTTAGAGTGAAATGCAGTCAGCCACTGAACTGTGTGATTGAGAGTCCATTGAGGCAGACATCTGTCTTTTAACAGAAGACCTAAAAGTTCCATCTTTACTCTAGAGGAGCTTCACCATTGTCTCAGATCTGCTCATGAAAAGAGCCACAGAAATTTCAAAACAACCAATCACACATGCAAGCTCATATAGCTCACACTGGGTCATAAATCACAGTCAGTGTTTGTCAAATGGCAGGCACTGTACAATGTGCTTTACATACAGGCAACCCCATTTCACAGATGAAAAACAGAGGCTCAAAGGGTTTCTATGCCTTTCTCAAGGTTTACACTTTGGTTGGTTACACTTCTTACTATTTCTCTATACAGTCATTCACTGCCCATAAAGTACTATATTACAATTGTTAAAAATAAAGGTAGTATAGTGACATGGAACAATGGTTACAAAATAATTTTGAATGAAAAAATAATACAAGTTGTATATATTGCAACCATGTAAAAGTTTATACTCAGGTAAGAAATAATTAGAAGGAAACATGAAGTTTGAAAAGTTGTATTAGGGTGGTAAGAGTATGGAGAAAATTTTCTTAAAATTTTTCTCTTTATAGTGTTGCAAAATGAAATACATACTTCTCAAACGTCTACATGATCACATGCTAAGAATGGTGTTCAAAGTCAGGTAAAACCAGCAGGGAAGACCACCTGGATACCAGGCGATTTCATTGCTATTTCAGAAGTGGGTCTCATGTTGGCCAAGAGGATAAGGCATTGCCAGAACAGTGACAAGACCATTAATTCAGCAGATTCAAAGTATGTGCCAGTAAACCAAGGTTGCTGTGACCCAGGGACAGTTATCGGGAAGGGTAAGCTGAGATGTATAAATTTTATAAGCTAGAAACTAAGGAGTAACATGATGACATGGTAGGAGGAACTTCAAGCTCTGATGGTTGTGAAATTGAGTCCTTAGTGACTTTGATTAAATTTAGTTTTAAATCCTAGCTCTAGTAATCATCTCTCTATACATACCTATACATACACCCACAGACACCTAGCCTTTCCTCCTGATAATCAGCAATCCCCAAGGCAGTGGGGGAGAGTGGCATACACCTGACTAGTAGTCTCATGGTCCAGACCTCTGGCAAGCTGAAGACAACATCTTGACCTAAGATATGCTTCAGTTCCTGAGCCTAAGATGAACTGACCCCTTGGCTACCTTCCTATGAAACCAGACAGAGGAAGCTGGGAAAAGACCTCAGAACTATCCACAGGACCTGAAGAAATGATTCATTACCCTTACCTCATCTCTGACCAATCAGCTTCCAGCATGGCCCTGAACCTCTAACCTGAGGCGTCTCATTTGGGCTTTTAAGCATTAGCTTCCACTCTCCTGAGAAGCACCATTCGTAATAAAATAGCCAATATATTTCCACTGAAACTCTTGGTGTCTAGTGTTTGGCTCTGCTAGCACCCAGAGGATGAACCCCTTCTATTATTCTGTAACAGTTGAGAGGACAGAGGGCAGGGCAATCACCAGAAGACAGTAGAATCAGAAAGACGTTTCCAGTGGCGTGGGCTCCCTGTCTTCCCTGAGCCTCAGAGCATAGCGGCTGACCAAGGAGCCCCACCAAAGAGCCTCAGATAAAGGCACCCACTGAGCGTTTCCCCTTCTTTAAAATGAGGTTTGGGGCGTCTACAATTTCAGTGATCCCATCACACCAAGGTGATCATACACAAAGTTCTATAGGTAGAAACATGACAAGAATAAGGAATACTCTGTTATTTAAATGCTCTCCCCTGCCCTTGAGAAATCCAGGGGAGCTTTGAGAAAGTCTCAGTGGGAGTGATCTACGACACACCCATTCAACAGAGAAATCATGTATTTCAAGTGAAATGTTCTGACTTGCTTTTCGTTAGTCATCAACAGATAAGCCAACGTAGAGCAGATCTCTAACAATGTCTAGTTGGGGTGGTGGACAAACTGCTAGATGTAAGTAAATTTATTTACTTTTTTAAGTAGCTGCTATTTTAGGACCACACGACATAAGGGCTTTGTGCATTTTCTTTTGTGTGACTTCAGACCATGGTATGAGAACACACTTCAGGAAGGCGTGCTCTTGTTCTAATTATGGAAATGGCTGAACTGATCAAATTACAGCATATCTTGCATTACACCAAAGAAACTATTCCAACAAAGGGCTTTGATTTGGTGATTGAAAATTGCCAGCCGTTTCTGCAGGCCTTTGAAGAAATGGAAAGCTGAACTGATGGTAAAAACAATAAACAAGGGCAGTGGAAGGTTGCTTAACCTTTAATACTGATGTTGTGGTCATAGTTGTTTAATCCTTAATTACTAATTTCTTTAAATTAGATTAAAGAAAAAATAACTTAAGGAAAGGAGTTATATTCTCTGCGAACTTTGAGCAAAAATACTGATTTTTGATGATTCTTTTGATAGATGTTGTTGGATCTCTAATTTGAATCATATTTGCTAGATTTTAAAATAAACATTTTCCCCAGTTAAAAAGGATTGTGGGGAGAGGGACGATTTGGGCCTGATGTTGATAATCTGGCTGGCTCATTCCCTGTGTTCCAGCTCCAGGAAATACCAACGGAAGATTCAGACTCTTTGTCTATCTCCTCAGGTTGAGGGAGGGAGTGACTTGCTGTGGGTATGTGGGTATGTGAGGGAAGGCATTAGTAAAACAAGGTGGGAGAACCCCTCAGTCATTCTTTTTTTTTATGTATAATTTTATTTATTTATTTTAGAGAGAGGGGAAGGGAAGGAGAAAGAGAGGAAGAGAAACATCATGTGTGGTTGCCTCTCACATGGCCCCCACTAGGGACCAGGCCTGCAACCCAGGCATGTGCCCTAACTGGGAATTGAACCAGCGACCCTTTGGTTCACAGCCCACATTCAATCCACTTAGCTACACCAACCAGGGCCCCTCAGTCATTCTTGAAGCAAAAACCCTGTCACTTTTGCAAGGAAATAGAATGAGACCTCTACTGGGGTGCCTGGGGACAAGGAATAGAAAAATCAGTAGCCAAAGGGACTAGCACACACTCTCGTCATTTCAGGACCCAGACAGTACTCACAATGTGCATGGCAATAAGATTTCTCGGCTCCACAGTGATTTTTACTTCCAGGTACATCGTGGTTATTAAAAAGTAAATCGATCCATATTGTTGGGCCATACCCATTAATTCTTGACAGTCTCCATTCCCCATCTTACCCAACACCCCTCCAAACACACGAACACTTGCAGAGGGTGAGAGAGCAGAAGTACTACTATGTCCATTTGACCATAGTACAGCTTCAGAGATGTTGGAGGCTCAGCGGTATATACAGAGATCACCCTCCCCAAAGAGCAACTGTGCTAAGTGTCAACCACAGAAGGACAATGAGAATTCATGACTCCAGGTATGGTTTGTTGGGGTCTTTTTTTGCTTTTTCTCTGGTTGGCCTAAGTTATGAAAAAGAATGGTAAATTCATGAAATAAATTTCTATTAGCCTGTAATTCACTGAGCAACCTTTACTAAACTGCATAAAAAATGACATCATGTTTGTTTCTGTATCTTACTATTGTAAATAATGTTGCAATGAACATAGGGTGCATGTATCTTTTCAAATTAGTGTTTGCATAGTCTTTGTATAAATACCCAGTAGTGGAATAGCTGGATTATATGGTAGTTCTATCTCTCTTTTTTTTTTTTTTTGAGAAAACTTTGTACCATGTTCTGTAGTGGCTGCACCAATTTACAATCCCACCAACAGTGCATGAGGAGGGCTCCCTTTACTCCACATCCTCTCCGACACTTGTTATTTCTTGTCTTTTTGGAAATAGCCATTCTTACATAAACCAATGAATGAATCAAGAAGATGTGATACAGATTTACACAATGGAAAACAACTCAGTCACAAAAAGATGAAATATTGCCATTTGCAACATGAATAAACTTTGAGGGTAGTATGCTACATGAAACAAACCAGACAGAAAAGGTCAAATACCATATAACTTCATATGTGGAATATAAAAAACAAACAAAACACAACTTAAGTCATAGAAACAGACAACAGATATGATTACAGGAGGAGAAAGGGGGTAAAGGGACAAAAACAAGTAAAGGGGGTCAAATGTATGGTGACAGATAGAAACTAGACTTTTGATGGTGTGGACAGATACTGAATTCTGTTGTGCACCTGGAACTTATGTTATTAACCAATGTCATCTCACTAAAAAAGTAGCATAATGGTTAACCCTAATTAAACAGTTTGTGTTTTTCTGCATTTCTAAGTCAGGCTTCCTTCCTCCCCCTGCTAACATGCCCTGAGTTCTCTCCTGCTCTATCCTCCAAATGTTTTCATGAGGCAGGACTCAAGAGACTGATTCTTCTTCCAGGAGAAATGACTAAAGAGGCTCTAAGTGGACCCTTTTTTAGAATAAAGAGCTACATTTTAAAAGGTCAGGGACAGAGAAACGGTCTGTTTGGAGCCTCTGAAATCATGCCTGCCTTACCCAAGGATTCACACATACTCTTGAACTGGCTCAGATGCCAATTGCTAGAACTAACTAGCAGCTCCTCACCTGTATTTCATTTGTATTAGTTCCAACAATACATTATGTATGGTCACTGTTGGAGCATGTGTACTTGCTGTGAGTTCAGTGTTGAAAGGAGCCTGGGGGGTACTGTCCTTAACCTTGAGATAGGGGCTGTGTCTATATCCCTGAAGCCCTAGGCTTCCTTGCTTGTAGCTTCAAAGTCTGGGCCCCTTTCTGTTGGCCCTCTCACTAAAGCTGGAAACATTGGCATAAAGACTCCTGCTCCTTAATCTCTTCTTGATCATTCACTATTCTAGAGAAAGCAGGAGAGAGCACTGTCGTATTAGCAGGAAGCTTGTAGAGAGGGGTGGGTCCTTTTTCCATCCCTCATCCACCTACATCCCCAGATGAGAGCAAAGTGGCTTCTGTGCAAGCAAAACTCAGCATAGAGCTTGACAGGTTGGATATTTGTGGGAACACTTATGCCACGTGATCATCATCATCTCCTCCCTTTCCTTCCCGAACCTTCTTTCTCTGTGGGCCCTTGGCACAGCAAGAGTCTGCATGCTACTTTCTTTCTGGCCATCGATGGCATGGGCTTGGGAGACAGATACTGGGGTCAAAATTCCAACTCAACCACTTACTCCATATGAGATACTGGGCAAGCTTTCTAATTGCTCTGAGCTTTGCCGCCTTCCTCCATAAAATGAAGATAATAACTACTTTGCAGACTGACATGGGGACGAAATGAAATAATGCATGCAAAGCACCACACCAGATACATAATAAGCACACAATAAATGGTAGTTAATATTATTAATGGAATCATCATATATCTAGTTACTCATATGAGGCAGCTAGCTTAGATAGCATTCCTCGCCTTTTTTCTTTGTGGCCAACCTGATGTTATGTCCAATTAATTCTACTTCCTAAATATAGCTAAAATCCATTTGCTCCTTCCCATCTTTGTTGTAGCAGCTAAACACCTTTTCTACCATTCTTTTCTTTTCTACCATTATAACCTTTTAACTCTATTTGTATATCCACCCTCTTTCTATTTTCAACATTCTGCACATTTCCCAACAGGATGCTCTAAAACAGAAACATGCTCATGGCACTCCCTTAATGCAGGTCTGCCAGGGGCTCCAGCATCACTTTCAGGATGCAATCCTAATTCCTCAGCACAGCATTTGAGACCTAAGGCCACATCTCACCAAGCCCTCACTTCTCACTATGCACTCTTTCCTCCCGGAACAATCTGTGCTTCTTACAAGTGCCTTTGATTACTCTGTTCCTTACACATGTCTCTTGTTCCTTTCTTCACGTGATGGAGTTTCATGTATCCTGCAAGACTCAGTACCCAAAGTTCTTTACCAAGAAGTCTTTCTGAATCTCCACTCACATATTATACTATTTTGCTTTCAGTTTACAGGCATACCTTGTTTTATTGTGCTTCACTTCATTGCATTTCACAGATATTGCATATTTTACAAATTGAAGGTTTGTGCCCCCCCCCCCCCCCCAGTCTAGAGTAAGTCTATCAGTGCTATTTTTTCCCAACAGGTTCAGATGTTGGTTAGCAGTTTTTTTAACAATAAGTGTTTTTAAATTTAGGTATGTACATTGTTTTTTTTTAAACATAACACTATTGCACAGTTAATAGACTACAGTATACTGTGAATATAACTTATATATCCACTGGGAAATCAAAAAGTCTGTGCGATTTGCTTTTTTTTTTTTTCAATATTTGCTTTATTGTAGCAGTCTTGGAATCAAACCCACAATATCTCCAAGGTATGCTTAGACTTGTCTGTCTCCTTCTCTTTGGAAATGAGTTTCTTGAGGTGAGGAGTTGTGTACCTTGCTGCATCCTGCATTGCAAGCAAGAAACATAGATGTTGAATTATTCAGGAAGCATTTACTGAGGACCCAATCCATCTGTGCTAAGCGTGGGGCTAGGAGCTAGACACACCTTTGTTCTCTGTCACGGCACAGCTCCCCATGGTTCTGTGACCCTTGGTGCCACAGGAAAGTGTGAGCAGGATTTGACCACCTAAGATCTCCCTCTGCAAAATTCCCACTCAAACCTCAATAGCTGCCCACTGGTGGATAAAACCACTCATGTGCAAATGTCATCCAAATTTATTCTCACAAAAACCCTGTAAGATATTATCCAAGTTTTACACATAAGAAACCCAGAGCTGTGGGAGATTTAGTACAGCTTGTCTAATGTCCACAGCATGATGATTGACACACCCGGGTAATACAGAAGGAAGTGTTATATAGTGATTATAAGCTAGCTTTTGGAGTGAGACCAGCCTGGGTTCAAATCTCAGCTTTTCCATACATGAGCTGTGTGGTCTTACAAAAATTACTTCACCTCTTTGAGCCTCAGTTTCTAGACGTAACAATAATATTTATCTGTCCACCTCACAAGGTTGTATGAAATCCAAATTAAACACTGAATATAAGCTTCCAGTCCCAGAGCCTGATAATATCCCAGGGAGACCCAAAATCATCCCAGAGTCCACATTTTTAATCACTCTGTGGTTCTGACTTTCTGAGGATGGGTTGAACTGATAAGAAAACAGTAGACCCTATCTAAAGTTGCACTGGGAACTTGAGGCCCAAACACAATGCTCTTCTTTCTGGCCATTGAGGAAATCGCCTGTCTGTCAACTACATTACAGATATTCCCTAGAGAACTCAGACCTTGTCATCCATCAAATGCTGAGACTTTGTAAGATGTGAAAGCCCTTTGACAAATACATATAGACAGTGTTGTTTTCAATACTAGAAGTCTAAGTTGGGACACTATGATGACAGCAAACTTGTCAAGTTATCTACAGATCATTTCCTCTTTCATCACTTCTTTAGTAATATAACCATGACTTGGTATTTTCTTGAGCATTCACTAAAACTAGTGTGTTGTTAATTCTGTCAGGTAGAATATTTTGGTCTGACTCGGTAAAAATAATATAATCTAGTTATTGGTATAATGTAATGAAATGAAATTGTTTTTACTGCTAATTGTAATCTTGAAACTATGGACAGTTATAATAATAATAGAAATTATGAAGCTCATACTATGTGTTAGGTGCAGTAGTTTTAATACAATACATTATTTCATCCAATAGAAAAACCCAGTGAGATATCTGAGATTTAGTGGGGTTAAACTCCTTGCCGTAGGTCATATGCTGTGAGCAACAGAGCAGAAAATCAAACCTATCAGAAGTCAAGTTCTCTTCGGCCATTCTGTACAGAACACCTACTGCACATTAAGTCCTGGACTCTCGGGAAACCAGTGTGAGTAACACACCTCCCCTGTCCTGAGGGGGTTTACTATGTAGCTCCAACTTAAGTTCTGTCTCAGACAACAGAAGGGATAAATAAACACATGGGTAGACTCAATGGACTGATCAGGCTAAAAATAATTCAAAACTACAGTGCAAAGGAGAGTGCATCATTTCATGAAATGAAGTATGAACAAAGTAGGAGGGGAAAGTATCAGGACTGGGGACTCAAAAAAGGCCATCAGAAAAGATGCCATCGAGATCATATAGTCCTCCATGACCTTGTCTTGGTGCCCAGTTCCAGTCACTGCTATTCACGTTAGAATTTCCATTCTATTTATGATTTTGACTTAAGTCCCAGCACCTGTTGTGACTTTATCTCACAATCAAAGTCAGAGGATCTAGCTTGCCTTCCTCCCTTCATTTTTGCAAGGTTGTTCCCTTTTAACGTTTATTTTCCCATGATCTGCAGTAACCTTCGACGGGAGCACTGTGTCTGAGCCACAGAAACATTCCAAACGAGGAATGTGTGGAAATGAGGAAATGGTGGAAAGAGCTCCTGGCCCATGCAGGAGTTGTCTCCTTCTGAGGACAGGGGGACCTCAAAGCAGAGTGCGTCTTTTGGACTGGGACATTGTCTCATTTTGTGACACTGATCTAGAAAACATGTTTTATATCAAGACCAAAGTTTCACCTTTCATTTGGCACATTTGAAAGTGTTCCTTAAAAACACCACCAATTAAGT
Organism: Tonatia bakeri; assembly: GCA_004024845.1. Taxonomy (NCBI): domain Eukaryota; kingdom Metazoa; phylum Chordata; class Mammalia; order Chiroptera; family Phyllostomidae; genus Tonatia; species Tonatia bakeri. Next base: position 250,479 of record PVIA01001117.1, read on the forward strand.
CTTAGTCTTAAGGCTTACATTTACTTTTGAGTTGGATTTAACAAAATTGCTCTTTATTGTTAGTTCTTGTCTTGATGGACTATTCAAATGGGTTAATAACAACATGAAAGAGTTTGGTAGAAATACATAAATAATAACGTGTGCATAAACCTATATAATTCATCCAAGATTTAAATCATTACATCTCCCTCAGACGGGTACTGGACTTGTCAGGGTGATCGCTTTGTAAGGTATATAAATGTCTGGTCTCTATGTTGTACACCTGAAACTAATATAATATACCAACTGTGATTGAAAAATAAATTTTAGAAAACTTTTAAATAAACAAATAAATTATTACATTTCTCTATGCTAATAGGTCTTGTTAGTTTTGTGAGGCTTTGGGTCATACAGCTTAAAAACAAACTCCAAACTCAGACACAAACATATACCCGCTTCAGGTTTGCATATATTTCTAGGCTACAGTAACACAGCTTTTCTGAAGTCCTGTTTCCCTTTTTTAGGGTACCCTTGAGCTATAGAACATGCCAGAAGCATTTGATATGGTCAAAACTGTGCACTGCTCCCCTTGTCCTCTGTCTGTATGCATCTCCTGCCACCAATCCACCCACTTCAAGGTTGCCAGATCCTTTACCCAATAATGCAAATCTGTCTGAGCTCCCTGCACGGTCAGAACCTCCCATCACTCACAGAATCAAATTCAGGCTCCGTAAGGAGAAGGTCTGCTGCAATGTTTCAGCCTCACTTTCACCTGCATCCTCAGCACCACCATGCACCTCATGGTTTCCAGCCTCTGAGAATGTCTCATCTCAACCCCCTACACAAGCACTTCCCTGCCTCTGTGCCCTACAGAGGACAACCCCTCCACTCCTTGTGGCAGCGACCACTCCTCTCTACATGAGTCATCCCCCTCAGGACCTGGAGTGGATGCCTGAAACCAAGGAGAGTACTGAACCCTATAGAGACTATGTTTTTTCCTATACATACATACCTATGATAAAGTCTAATATATATACCCTGGCCAGGTACCTCAGTTGGTTAGAGCATCGTTCCAATTTGCCAAAGTTGTGGGTTCAATCACTAGTCAGAGCACATACAAGAAGCGGCTGATGAATACATAAGTAAGTGGAACAACAAGTCAATGTTTCTCTCTCTCTCTCCCTTTCTTTCTATCTCCGCCCCCCTCTCATCAGTAAATTCTAAAGAAATTTTAAGGTCTAATAAATTAGGCAATTGCACAAATAGAAGATCTGTTTTTACTGTACATCTCAGCAACGTCAGCGTATGATGCTTACTTTCCATATAAAGTTGAAAACTTCCACCTTTTCACTCTAAAAAAGCACTGTGTGACTTCTCCTTGGCATACCAAAATCCCCAGCATCACTATGCGTGCACTTTGGGGAAATTAAGTAAACTAAGAGTTATTTGGAAATAAAGGTTGCTGCGATACCTTGGTAGTAAAAAGTGATAACCAAGATGGCTCCTAAGTGACTAACAGGTGGGGAATGACCACAGCATGGAGACGCTGAAGGAAGGAACCACTCACATTCCAGGAGGGACATCACAAGATTTCATCACACTATTCGGAATGGCATACAACTGAAAACTTACGAGTTGTTTAGTTTTGGAATTAACCATGCAGTATTTTCAGACCTCAGTTAACTGAGAATGTCTTAAACTGAGGGAGGGGAAACCATGGATAAAGGGTATTACTGTAGTCCTACAGACAAGCACTTCTATTTCTCTCTCTCTCTTTTTTATGATATAGGGGATGAGTTTCATTTGTGTTTGTTTGGGGGGGTTATTTTTTATTAAAAGTTTTTCAATTACAGTTTACATTCAATATTATTTTGTATTAGTTTCACGTGTACAGCATAGTGGTTGGGCAATCATATACTTTACAGAGTGTTTACTCTGATATTTCCAGTACCCACCTGGCACATTATTGACAGTCTTTCCTATGCTGTACTTTTCATTCCTGTGACTATTTTGTAACGACCAATCTGTACTTCTCAGTCACTTCACCTTTGTCACCCAGTCCCCCAACCAACTGCCTCTCTGACAACCATCAGTCTACTCTCCATGAGTCTGTGTTTTGTTTGGTTGTTTATATTGTTCTTTAGATTCCACATATAGCGAAAGCATATAAACATTTGTCTTTCTCTGATTTATTTCACTTAGCATAATATCCTCTAGGTCCAGCCATGTTGAGGCAAATGGTAAAATTTTGTTCTTTTTTAGTGGTTGAATAATATTCCATTGTATACATGTACCCAGCTTTTTTATCCACTTATCTGTTGATGGGCACTTGAGTTGCTTCCACAGCTTGGCTATTGTAAATGATGCTGCAATGAACATAGGGGTGAATATATTCCTTTGAATCGGTGTTTTGGGTTTCTTCAAATGTGTACCCAGAAATGGAATTGCTGGGTCATAAGGTGGTTCCATTTTTAGTTTTTTGGTGAAACTCCATACAGTTTGCCGATGTCTGCACCAGTCTGCATTCCCACCAACACTGCGCAAGTGTTCCCTCTTCTGCACAACCTCACCAGCATCTGTTTGATTTACTGATGATATCCAGTCTGACAGGTATGAGGTGATAATTCATTGTGGCTTCAGTTTGCATTTCTCTGATGCTTAATGGCATTGACCATCTTTCATATGTCTATGGGCCATCTGTATGTCCTCTTAGGAGAAGTGTTTGTTGAAGTCATTTGCCAATTTTTTAAAATTGGGTTGTATGACTTTTTTGGTGTTGAGTTGCATGAATTCTTTATAAATTTTGGATATTAACCCATTATCAGACATATCATTGGCAAATATGTTCTCCCACTCAGTGGGTTGTCTTTTCATTTTGTTGATGGTTTCCTTTGAGGTGCAAAATCTTTTGAGAAATGTCCAAGATTTTACTGCCTATGTTTTATCCTATAAGTTTTATGATTTTGAGTCTTACATTTAAGTTTTCATTACATTTTGAGTTTATTCTTATATATGGTGTGAGAAGATAGATTAGTTTCATTTTTTTGCATGTGTCTGTCCAATTTTCCCAACACCATTTATTGAACAGTTACCTTTACCCCATTGTATGTTTTTGCCACTTTTGTCAAGTTTTAATTGACCATATAGATGTGGGTTTATTTCTGGGCTCTTTATTCTGTTCCATTGATCAATATATCTGTTTGTATGCCAGTACCAGACTATTTTGATTACAATGGCCTTATAGTATAGTTTGATAGCAGGTAGTGTTATTCCTCCAAATTTGTTCTTCTTTCTCAAGATTGCTGTGGCTAATTGGGTTTGTTTGTTTGTTTGTTTTGTTTTTGTTTTTTGGTTCCATATAAATTATTTTATTATTTGTTCCAGTTCTGTGAAATATGCCATTGGTGTTTTGATAAAATTGCATGGAATCTATAGATTGCTTGGAGTAGTATGGGCATTTTAATAATGTTAATTCTTCCTATCCATTAATATTGTACATGCTTTCACTTATTTTTATCTTTTTCAATGTCTTATAATTTTCTGAGTACAAGTATTTAACTACTTGGGTGAAATTTACTCCTAGGAATTTTTTGAAGCAATTGTAAGTGGAATTTTCATAGTTCTTTTTTTGATAGTTCATTAGTGGTATATAAAAATGCAATACATTTTTAAAACATTTTAAATGCAATAAATTTCTGGAGATTTATTTTGTGTCCTGCTACTTTACTGAATTCATTTATCAGTTCCAGTAGTTTTTTGGTGAAATCTTTAGGATTCTCTATATACAGTATTATATCATCTGTAAACAACGACAGTTTTACTTCTTTCTTTCCAATTTGGATGCCTTTTATTTCTTATCTTACCTGATTGCTGTGGCTAGGACATTCTTGTCTTGTTCCTGATCTTAAGGGAAATGCTTGTAGTTTTTTCCTCATTGAGTATGATGTTGGCTGTGGTTTGTCATAAAAGCCTTTTGTTATTCTGAGGTATGTCCCCTCTATTCACACTTTCTTAAGAGTTTTTATCATAAATCAGTACTGGTTTTTTTCAAATGCTTTTCCTGTATTTATTGACACAGGGAGGACTCAAAAATGGAATACGTTTATTAAAAATTGTGTACTTATTCTTTTTTCCTTCTTTTTTTTGTGTATGTACTTTTTCTTAAATGTTTAAACCTCAGTCACCTTCAAAGTACTCTCCATTTGATGCAATACACCTATTGAGACATTTTTTCCCACTGTTCAAAACAGTTTTTGAACTTGTCCATTTTGATGCCTGTTAGTGCTTCTGCCCATTTTTTGTTTCACCTCTTCCACATAGGCAAAACATTTCCCTTTGTAGACCTTTTTCATCCAGGCAACCAAAAAAAATTGCTCAGTGCAAGATCAGGTGACTAGGAAGGGTGGGGGCATGGGGACCATGCCATTTTGGTAATAAACTGCTGAACACTTAGTGAGCTGTGGGCAGGTGTGTTTGTAAATCACCCATCATGAAATGGGCAAATGCGTTTAAAGAGTCTTCAAGAAAATTCACTGAGGCTGAATGCAGCCTCTCACAACAATGCCAGCTCATACAGGTGGGTTCCTAGAACATTCACCCAGCAGGAGCGAAGCCTGTACTACAAAGGACCTGCCCTCCAGAAGATAATTCCAATTTTGGGGGGTCTCCCCTCATGTGATCATGCTCTGAAGATATCAATTCAATCCATCTGATCTAGTATGTCATTTAAGATTGCTGTTTCCTTGTTGATTTTCTGTCTGGAAGATCTATCCATTGACGCCAGTGGGGTGTTAAAATCCCCTATTCTGACTGTATCACTGTCTGTCTCTTTCTTTGTGTCCATCAAGATTTGCTTTGTGTATTTAGGTGCTCCTATTTGGGGTACATAAATGTTTACAAGGGTCATACATTCTTGTTAGATTGATCCCATTAACATTATGCAATGTTTTTCTTTGTCTCTTATTGTGCCTTTGTTTTGAAGTCTATTTTGTCTGATACAAGTATTACTACCCAAGCTTTTTTTTCATTTCCATTTGTATGAAATATATTTTTCCATCACTTTACTTTTAGTCTCTGTGTATCTTTCATTCTGAGGTGGGTCTCCTGTAGACAGCATCAAACTTGTTTTCTTATCTGCTACCCTGTGTCTTTTGATTGGAGCATTTAAGCCATTTACATTTTAAATGATTATTACTAGGTATATATTTATTGCCATTTTATTCTTTATAACTATATTCCTCTGTTTTTCTTTTCCTTCTCCTCCTCCTCTTTCTTCTTCCTCCCCTTCTCCTCCTCCTCCTCCTCCTCCTCCTTCTTCTTCTTCTTCTTCTTCTTCTTCTTCAAGAAGAAGACTGTTTAATACCTTTGGTAGTGTTGGTAGTAATGAAGTCCTTCAGCTTTTTCTTGTCTGGGAAGCTCTTTGTTTCTCCTTAACTTTTAAATGACAGCCTTGTTGGATAAAATAGTCTAGGCTATAGGTCCTTGCTTTTCATCACTTTGAACATTTCATACCAATCCCTTCTGGCTTGAAGTGTTTCTGTTGAGAAATCAGCTGACAGTCTTATGGGAGCTCCCTTGTAGTTAACTTAAGTGCCTTGGTCTTGCTGCTTTTAAGATTCTGTTTGTCCTTAACATTTGCAATTTCAGTTATGATCTCTCTTGGTGTGGGACTCTTTGGGTTCATTCTGTTTGGAATTCTGTGAGATTCCTGAACTTGTGGGTCTTTTTCTTTCATCAGTTTAGGGAAGTCTTTAGTCATTATTTCTTCAAATAGGTTCTCAATTGCTTGCTCTTTCTTTCTCTCTCTTTTTCTTCTCTTACCCTTATGAGGTGGATGCTGTTATGCTTCATGTTGTCCCAAAGGTTCCTTATACTATCCTTGCTTTTTTAAAAAAATTGTTTTCATCTTGCTTCTCTGACTGGGTGTTTTCTGCTACCTTGTTCTGCAAATCACTGATTCAGTCCTCTGTCTCATCTAACCTACTATTGATTCACTCCAGTGTATTCTTCATTTCACATATTGTAGCCTTCATTTTTGACTGGTTCTTTATTGTGGTCTCTATGTACTCTTTTATGCTTACTATCTCTTTAAGTTCTGACTGAGTTCATCCATTTTCCCCCTGAGTTCCTTGAGCATCCTTATAACTATTGTTTTGAATTCTGTATCTGGTAGATTGCTTCTATCCACTTCATTTAGTTCTTTTTCTGGATATTTCTTCTGTTCTCTCATTTGGGGCGTGTTTCTTTGTCTCTCCATTTTGGCTGCTTCTCTGTGTTTGTTTCTGCATATTAGGTAGGTCTGCTATGTCTCCCAGTCCTGGAAGGGTGGCCTTATGTACTGTGTGTTCTGTGGGACCCAGTAGCACAGTCCTTTAGATCACTTAAGTTGGGTGCTCCAGGAATGTCCCTGTGTGGCTTATGTGAGCCCTCCTGTTGTAGCTGAGTCTTCATTGCTATGTGCTTGTCACCCTCAGGCTGGCTGACTGAAGAACCCTAACCACAGCATACTAGCTGTTATGCAAGTGCTGACCACATGAAATAGAATTTGCCTCAGCAGGATCTGGTGCCTACCGAGTACTTTCTTTCAATGTGCTGCTTGTGGAACTATTGGATCATGCTGTGAAGTTTTCTGATGCTGTCATTGTGTGTGTGTTGCTGCTGAGCCTTCTAGGATGGACTCCAGTATAGGTCAATGTTAGACACTGCCTGGGATTGGCCCTGGGCAATCTCTCTGGGGATACAAAGGTATCCACAGTTTGTGGCTGCCTATGCTGGGTCTGGATGTGCATGGGAAGGGCCAAGCTGAACTCCAAGGCTGGCTTATACCACCATTGAGCCTGAAGCCAGGTCAGCAAAAGGTCCAGGGCACACTGAAATCTGCCTCCATCTATTTCTGCCTACCAACTGCTTGTTAGGCTCAGTCCCAGGAAGAGGCTCTTGTGGTAGTTGAATTGCATGAGGTCAGGTCAGGTCACCAGGTCAGGGTGAGTCACCAGGTCAGGGTGAATTGTTTTGACCAGAATGATACAGATTCAAACTTCGTGCCAGTCCTGGGTCTGAGTCCACTCAGCAGAAGTCCCAGGGTACACCAAGGCTAGCTTCCCCCTGTCAGGTGCCCATAGACATTTGTAGTGGGGCTGGGTCTCAGGAGGTCATTAGAGGGGGCCAGTAGAGTTTATCAGGCCCAAACAGACCAAGATTTGGCCATGAGAAGGTAAGGCTCAGCACCAGTTTGTCAAATGAGGGGAAAATGATCCTATTGTAAAGCCACACAATTCAATCTGTCCTAGGTTGTGCCCCAATCTCCTGGAGAGCCCCAGATTGGCAGGGTGGAACTGCCAGGAGTTGGGAGGGTGGAGCTAGTAGATCTCCCTTGAGGGGGTGGCACCAGTCAGGCCTACACAAAGGTTAGGGGAATGGCCTCCTCCCCAGAGCCATACAAATTAATCTCTGACACCCTGAGTCTGCAGGAACTCTTGCATCCTGGGGCCCATGCATCTGGCTCCTCTGCAGGGTGGGTAACAGAGAGTTGGGAGGGTGGAGCTATTGCTTTCCCCCAGGCTGATGCTATATGGAAGAGAGTATTCAACCCCCAAAAGGTGTCACCTGTGGTATGGGAGAGGGACTCAGCACAAAGGCCCTGGTGTCTGTCCCTTCAGCTCTCTTCCCTGAGCCACACAACTAGTCTCTTCTCACATGATTCTATTCCACTCTGAACTGCCCTCCCTTCATTGGAGCCTTCGGTGAGTAGGTACGAATGAGATATCATGTGCTCTCTCTCTAAGAGGGCACCTGGGTTTCTAGCAGACTCTGTGTCTCCCCAGTGGACAGAATCCCTACTGATTTTCACAGACAGATTTATAGGGGCACCTCTCCCCAGCTGTGGTGCTCCAGGTTGGGTGGTCCAGCATGGGAATGAAGGCCCTTGCTCCTCAAGGGGAACCTTTGCAACTGAGATATCCCTCAATATTCTCAGCTGCCACCTGTGGGAGTGGGGCCAGCCCTTTTTGTGTTTTTGTCCTTCCTACAAGTCCTGTTGTAGCTTCTTCTGTAAATCATTGGTTATAGGACTTCTGTTCACTAGGCTTCAGTTGGTTGTTCTGGTTAATTTTTCTATATTTTAGCTGTAATTACAGTTTTGTCTTGGGAGGAGCTGAGTGTAACTTCTACCTACTCTGCTGCTATCTTGGATCCCTTCTACTTGTCTTTTAAGACCAAATTCAAAGAGTCTCTTTGAGATGGTTTGCTGTCACTCCTCCCCCCATCCTTCCTCTGCAAATGTGCCATCCTCTCTGCCTGCCCTATCTAATGACACTTTGTGTGCCGTGCTGCCGTTCATACCTGTTGACTTGGCTCCCTCTCATCCCGTGCCTGAGCTCTAAGTGGGCATCGTTATTTCTTCCCAAGCCCTTAACACAGTGATTCCTCAGTCAACAAACTAGGTTCTCAGTAAATAGTTGTTGAATGAATAAATGAACAAAATAGGTAAAATATATCTTTTGCCTTCTTCCACCCTTCCCATCACCAGCTGCCTTTTCTCAGCCTTCCCTTCCCACTGTGCCCACTTCACTGCCACTGTCGACCCTCTCTTCAACCCTAGCTGTCTAGTTTGTCGCAGCATATTGAAACCTGCTTATTAAAGATTTTTGATAAATCCTAAGGCTGACCATGTCAACCCTCACATGGGGTTTTTATAATTTTCTAAGTGACAAAATCTTGACCCAAAGTAACAAATCACTAATTGTGGGTGTTGAGCCTGGTCAGAGGTTCTTTCACAGTTACTGCAACCCCACTGTGGCCTCTTGTGTAGAAGGTGCCTGTTTGTGATTGTTATTGGCACCAAAATCTCTGTAAACTCTTGGCTACATGATCTGGGGCCCTAGGAAATCAGTGTGTCTCAAACTGAATGGTCCAGCCATTCTTGCAGCACTAACAAATTATTGAAGCTGCTTGAAAAAAAGTGAATATTTCAGCTTTTTAAATAAGGCTCCACATTTAAAAAATGAGGCAGGCTTTACATGCCAAAAGGTTTAAGCTCAGCAGTTTAATTTAAATACTAATTAATTTTATTTTTCTTATTTAGTGAACTATTTAACATGCAGTTTTTTCCTAATGGGGGAAGTGGAAATAGAATGATTAAAACCCTAATAAGAACTTAGCAGAAAAAAAAACTGTTTCCAATTGTATCTCAGCAGATAGCAAGTTCAAGGGTAAACAGGAATGAAGGTGAGCCTAGAAGAGTAAGAGTTCTATGAACATCCCACTCGGTTTCCTAGGAATTCTGAAAGTTCCCTCTGAGTGTTTTGTGAAAGATTTTTTAGGAAGATTAAGAATGGATGGTGAGTTCTACCAAGCCTATACATCAGAACAGCATAATCTACATGGAAGTGACACACTCTCCCATTTTTGTACACTGGGATGTTTGTGTTAAACAGTTAAATAGGGTTCTGCCTGCCAAGCCGTCCCCATGCCAAATGGGTCCCTCAGACCAAGGCTGCTACCAAAGCAGAGAAACCTATTAGAAGCCAACTAGAAATAATCTGGCCATCAGGAAGTGAATTTTTTTTTTATTCCTCACCTGAGTATGTGGTTTTTTAAGTTGATTTTAAAGAGAGAAGGCAGGGGGAGAAAGAGAGAGAGAGACAAAGAAAGAAACATCAATCAGTTGCCTCCTATAAGTGCCCCAACTGGGGATCGAACTCATAACTTAGGCATGTGCCCTGACCAGGGATCGAAATCCTACAGCCTGTTGGCATACAGGACAATGCTCCAATCAACTGAGCTACCTGGCCAGGACTGGGCAGTGAAAGTTTTAAGTCTTTGAACCATAACTGAGAATAAGACAGTAAAAGTAGTAGTATTCTAGAGGTTCAGTGTCTTTCAGACTTGTAACAATATGATACAGTATTAACGACCAAAAATCAAATAAGACCATAGGTATAGAGAGACATTTAAAACCCAAGACACTTTATAAGTATCAGGTGGTAGAGTTACTGTGATGGAGACACATAAGGCCACCTAACTGATGGAGTTGATGGCTAAATTGTCAAATACAGGACCCCACAGTGATGGTCAAATCAATAAAAGCCATTTCTCCCCTGCTCAACTTAAACAGACTGTGAGCAAAGAAAATAGTGTCATATTTGATTTTCAGATGCTTAGGCTACCAAAACCCTATTTAAGACATCTGATTATAATACATGTTATACTAGATTATACATTGGTTTAGAGTAGAAAATGGTTCTGCATTCCATCTCAGCCTCCCAAGAACTTGTCTACCCACTGCTTTTAGTGAGGATGAAATTCCTTTGCTTCCTGCCCCCTGCCCCCAGAGTAGAACAAAGGTCTGGCAGCAGAGACATATCTCCTGGGATCATTTAAGCCTGGAAAAGGGAAGATGAGTTATTCAGTCCGGCCCTCTGATGGAATGTAGTGAAGATGAAAAGAACTCATGCGTGCACAGCCTGTAGCATTCTAACTGGCATATACTAAGCCCTCAGTAAAGGTTGCTATTAATTGTGCTAATAGTAGTACCTTGGAGCCATTTAGTGGCAGGGCTGGGACTGGAACCCACATCTCTACTCTCAATCTTTCCAATAATACTGAAGGCCCCCACTCTGGAAAAACTGTGTAGAGTAAGGAGCTTTGAACATTGTTTTAAAAGAGCTGATTATTTCCAAGCAATTCATTTTATTTTAAATGCCATTTATACACTCAGATAGTGCAGTTTAAGAATATGAACAGATTAGGTTTGACTTATTTTAGATTCCCAAATTATATTCCCCACTTCCTTTTATAAAAGGAGTCGACATACAAAGCAAATATGGTAAAGAAAATCCCTGAATGGTTGCTTTCATAAAAATTGTATTTGCCTGAAAATTAGACAACAAACCTTCGTATCTCAGGGCTTCAGCTGCAGAATTTGAAAACAGCCAGCACTTACAGATAAATGTTAACAAAGATACTCCCACAAGATGACCAGGCTTGAAAAACGCCACAGCTGCTGGGAAACAGCTGGGAGCTGTGACCTCCTGAGCCTTATCCAAAAACAAAACAAACAAAACAAGGAAATTATTCTACACTCTCCCCAACAAAACAGTAAAATATTTCTCTCCTAAATATGGTAGAGCACATGCAGCAGAGTTAATTTTCCTTTACTCTGTAATCAAATAAATTAAATGGCTTGACTCTACCAGACCACAAACATCAGTGTGGCCCCCCACCTTCTCTGCCCGAAGAACATAATTATGACTTGAGAGAAATCAAACATTGGACATTTTATTTAAGTAACAATATCAACAATGATAATGGTCAGGATCACATGGAGGGATTTTGTTAGAAAAAAAAAAAGAAAAGAAAAGAAAAAAGAGTTCCATAGTCAAACTAAGTTCATTGCAGCATTATTTACAATAGCCAACATATGGAAGCAACCCAAGTGCCCATCAATAGATGAGTGGATAAAAAAAGTTGTGGCATATTTTCACAATGGAATACTACTCAACCATGAAAACAATAAAATCTTGCCTTTTGCAACAGCGTGGGTGGATCTAGAGGTAAATACCAAGGAGCACAATTGCTGGATTACATGGTAAGAGTATGATTAGTTTGTAAGGAACTGCCAAACAGTCTTCCAAAGTGGAGGGACCAGTTTGCATTCCCACCAGCAATAAATGAGAGTTCCTGCTGCCACATCCTTGTTAGCATTTACTGCTGTTAGTACTTTGAATTTAGGACATTCTAGTCAACATGTACTGGTACCTCATTCTTGTTCTAATTTGCAATTCCCTAATGGCATACAATGTTGAACATCTTGTATGTTTATTTGCCATCTATGTATCTTCTTTGATGAGGTACCTGTTTAGGTTTTCTGCCCACTTTTTAATCAGGTTGTTTGTCTTCTTATTGTTGAATTTTAAGAGTTCTTTCTATGTATTGGAAACTAGTCCCTTATCAGTTGTGTATTTTGCAAATATTTTCTCCCACTCTGTGGCTTTTCTTCCCATTCTCTTGACAGTGTCTTTCCCAAAGCAGAAATTTTAATTTTAATTTCTTTCATAGATTATGCCTTTGGTATTATAACTAAAAAATCATCACCTTGCCTAAGGCCATCTAGATTTTTTCCTGTTTTCTTCTAGAAATTTTATAGTTTTGTGTTTTACATTTGGGTATGTGGTCCATTTTGAGAAGAGGGTGAGAACTAGGTCTAGATTCTATTTTTTTTTTTTTTGCATGTGGCTGTCTAGTTGTTCCAGAATAATTTGTTGAAAAGAGTGTCATTGCTCCATTGTATTGCCTTTGCTCCTTTGTCAAAGATCGATTGCCTATATTTACAAAGGTTTATTTTTGGGTTCTCTGTCTTCTTACATTGATTTATTTGTCTATATTTTTGCCAATACCACACTGTCTTGATTGCTATAGTTTTATAGTAAATCTTGAAGTCAGGTAGTGTCAGTCCTCCAGCTTTCTGCTTTTCCTCCAATATTGTTTTGGCTATTATGGGACTTTTGTGTCTTCATATAAATTTTGGAATCAATTTGTCAATATCCAGGCAAGTTATCGTTGAATCTGGCAAGATTTTGTTGAATCTGTAGATCATGTTGAAAAGAATTAACATCTTCACAATATTGAGTCTTCCTATATATTAATATGAAATATCTCACCATTTATTTAGTTCTTTGATTTCTTTCTACAAAGTTTTGTCATTTTCCTCATAGATCTTCTACATATTTTTGTTAGATTCATACCTAAGTATTTCATTCTTTCAGGTGCTAATGTAAATGGTATTTTGTTTTTAATTTCAAGTCCCACTTGTTCTTTGCTAGTATAAGAAAGAGATTGAGTTTTGTAAATTAACCTTGTATCCTTGTAATTGGCTGTGGTCACTTATTAGTCACTATGGTTGTCTGCATGGGCAACCATGTCATCTGCAAACAAAGACAGTTTCATTTCTTCACTCTCAATCAGGATAATTTTCATTATTTTTTTTTGTCTTGTTGCATTAGCAAGGACTAACAGTAGGATACCAAAAAGCACTGACAAAAAGGGATATCTTGCCTCATTCCTGAGTTATCCAGTGAGATAGCTTCCGGTGGCTCACTACTGGGTATGATGTTGAGTTACAGGTTTTTGTAGACGGTCAAGTTGTAGACTTTACCAAGTTGGGGAATTTCCCCTCCGAGTTTGCTGAGAGGCTTTTTATTTGTTTTATCATGAACACATGTTGGATTTTGTCAGATGCTTTTTTGCATCTATTGATATGGTCATGATTTTTATTCTTTAGCTTGTTAATGTGATGGATTACATTAATTAGTTTTCAAAAGTTGAACAAGCCTTTCATATTTGGAATAAATCCCACTTGCAGTTATGTTTAATTCCTTTTATACATGGATTTTTAAGATTGTTTATTTATTTAGTTTTAGAGAGAGGGGAGGGGAAAGAGAGGGAAAGAAACATCAATGTGTGGTTACCTCTCACGCTCCCCCTACTGGGTACCTGGCCTGCAACTCAGGCATGTGCCCTGACTGGGAATCAAACCCTTTAGTTTGCAGGCCCATACTCAGTCCACTAAGCTATACCAGCCAGGGCTATACATTGTTGAATTTGCTTTGCTAGTATTATGTTGAAAAGTTTTTCATCTATGTTCATGACTGACATTGGTCTGTAGTTCTATTCAGTAATTACTCAAAATGCTACTCCAGAAAACTAAGTCAAAGTCTACATTTTCTATACCCTTACTAGTGCATCTAGAAATGGTTTCTGCCTTTAGTCAAAGAGTATACAATGTTCCCATTTTTATATATTTCTTTAATCACACCAAACCTTCAGAAAGCCTTAAAGCCTACATTTTTCTTATCTTGCTTATTTTATAAACAGCCCAAAAGTCTAAAACTAACATGTAGACATCTATACTTACAGCAAGATTTAATGTTAATATTTCAGGCAAAAGGGCTTTTTAAACATATATATATGTTTAAATATATATATATATATGATATCTGAAATGATTTCAAAATTCATGAGTCTAAAATGATGACTTTAAAAATGAAAAAGATTTTTTGATAGACCCAATGGTAAATTATAACTTAGGGTCCAAATTTTATTCTTCAAAATGTATAGGTATAATCTGTGGGTCAAATATGGCCTCTAGCACTAAAGATAAGGTTATTCTAATATTGACTCAAGCCTCAGACACCAAAAATGTTCATTCTCCTGAACCCCCCCAAACTCTTTTGCATTTAAGCCCACTGACTCTGAGTGTTAGACAAACAGAAGGAAAAGGTTTTAATATAAGTACAGGGTTGAGTGCTTCCTATACCAAGTTAAGTAATTTAAATGCATTAGCTCACTCCTCAACACTTCTAGATAACTTCTATTATTGTCCCCAGTTTACAGAGGAAGAACTGAGCGTCAGAGAGGTTGTATAGGTTGCCCCAGGCCACATGCCTTGAAAGTGGCTGAGCAGAGAATTGAACTGTTGTCTGAGTTCATCATCACCCAGCTGTGTCCAGCCACTGCCTTCCTCAACAGCAAATCTGGATCCATAGAAATGCAGGATAACAGACAATCTGGATCAACAATAGCAAAGTAATTTCTATGCTTTTGGTGCTAAATATAACTTTACTGACATGCAGGTATATTATATGACATTAACATGATAATTATCCTATATTTCAACCAAAAAGGGCTGCCGTGTTTACTACTATTCTTGTAGAAAAAGGTCTATTCATATATTACATTCTGTACCAAAGCTACCTGCTGGGTCATCTGCCTATTTCCCGATAAACTTCGTTTGTTAGGAAGCCAAGCTCTTTCTATACCCTCTGGGCACCCGCACATACTTTGAACCTAGCCCATCATCCAAACTGAACTTCATCACAAATTCAGATGGCTCTTCCACTCAAGACTTTCTGCCTTTAGACAAAGGGGCTGACAAGGCCCCCCGGTGTTTTAAGCAACAGAAGGCCTCTGATTTTGGCCTCTTCTCAGTGTTAAGTGCTTCTGAACTTACTAGACCAAACTGGAAAAAAGATGGTAAATGGATTTCCTCTCTTTACCACAGTCAGTCAATTAGTAGACCTTACTGGAGCACCACGTTGAAAGGGTTCTGTGATCTGTAGGCTCACTGGAAAAGAAGGTGACATTTGTCTAGCAGAGTCTGCCAGGGCCATGGGACAGGAGAGAGGCAGCACCCAGCACCCAGCACACTGCACACTGCACACAGCACACAGCACATCGCACACAGCACACAGCTCGTTGACCTGTGACCCCTCAAGGGATTGTTCAAGCACTCTAGTTATTGCCTCATGAACTCTCATGGTTAATAAGAAAAATGTTAGCAAAGTGAAATCAAAGGATCCTGGGTGCCATAAGCCATCAGCTTCTTTTAAACTTTCACTTTTATTCCCAAGGCAATTAATTTAAAAGTGAATCAGAAAGCCTTTTCCCAGGATGACTAAAAAGAGTTTCCACAGATGAAGGTCATGGCCACATTCAGAGAAGACACAGGGCTAACTGCATTTGACCACAGAATGACAGCAGGCCCCTGAGACAGACGCAGAGCACATTACTAGTGCAGGAGGGTAATCAGACAGCACTTTAGGAGGTGACTGTGACACTAAGCAGAGTGAGTTCCAGAGTCCTGCCGCACGCACAAGTGTGATCAGGTCCACAAAGGTCAGCAGCAGCCAACAGAGCTGGTGTGGAAGGCTGACAGACCCGGATTCTCATCCAGGCCCTTTCGCTTACCAGACTACCTGCTACAGAGAGGAGAGACCCAATATTGTAAAGGTGTGAATTCTCCACAGATGAATTCATAAATTCCAAATCAAAACCCCAATATGGCTTTGACGAGCTGACTCTAGAATGCATACGGGCCAGCAAACCCCAATGCTATACAAGAAGTGTTGAAGGAAGTCAAGATATAGTGCTGGGGCAGAAGGGACAGGGAACTATCCCAACCAGATACGAAGACGTCTTATATCAAAAGTTAAAACAGACAGTGTCACACTTGTGCAGAATGAACAACGAGAACAGAGGCACACGTACGTGGAAGGCTGACGTATTTCTGTTTCACCATTCATTCGCCAGCAATGAACGGTCAGGTGCTGCTCTAAGAAAGGAGTTAGGCAGTGAAAAGAGAAGCAAACACTGATTTTAAAATCTATTTCATAAAAATTTTGTTGTAATGTGAGATAACATCCAAGCCTTTTTTTCCCATCAGGGGTATCCTAACCCCCTCTGTCTTTGACCCCCTGTATCCAGCCAACCCAGATGACCTGAACTTTCCATTCGGTGAACCTATTACGTCCAAATTCTTGACCATGGCCACCCACCCTTCACCTTCCCCTTCTGTTCTAGCTGACTTGGTTACTAGTCTTCCTTCTTTCCCTCTGTCCAGATCTCAGAGTAAAACCCCTTTCCTTCCTTATTGTTTGTACATGCTCTATTATTTTTAGGATGAAATTCCCATTAGTCCTCAGCGGCACCCTCACCACCATCTCAACATGGAGATGCAGCAAATGGCAACAGAAGTTTCCGACTTCCGATCAGCCTCTGTATGGACTTGGGCAAATTATTGAATCTCTTTGACTTGGTTCTCTCATCTGTACAACAGACATTTCAATAGTTCCTTTTCAGGGCTTGGGGAGAAATACCCAATAAGTGTATGTGAAGTGCCTGATGCTTAAGTGGTGCCAAATAAATGGAACCTGTTATTATGTTGTTGTTACTTTAATTATTTTTATTTCAATCTGCTGGTGATCCCTTTCCCAGGACTTCCCCGCACGCCTCCTTCTCTGTCAGAAGCCTCAGGGCACAGATCCATAACCCCAGATGCCGTTTCTTTTGGCCAAAGCCATTTGGTTGCTGAAGGGAACTACTCTTCTTCCCATCCACTTGACCCTTGGGTCACGTTATTTACTGAAACGCAATTACAACTAAACGAGACTGAAAGATGTTCACGTAATCAAGCTACGAGCTCTCCTGACTGAAGGGAAAATACAGAGGCCTTTGCCACAATGGGGAGTGAGGACTTCAGGGGCTTATCGGTTATTCCAAGGGCTCGGTCCCACTGAGGAAGCTTGTCCTCACTAACCTGCTGCCCTGGTGGCATTCTCCAGAGGACTCAGTGCCCTGGGGGAGGAGGGTCCAACACAGCTGTGGCAGCAGTGAGCGAGCCGGACAAAGCTACCTCCCTTGCCAAAACAGAGAGGAAAAACCAGACCCTGAAGCTCTGGGCCAGAGGAAGTTAGAAAGTGTCTCTACTGGGTCAGCTGTTTCCCTGAGCCCCAAAGACCTCCCCGGCCTGCTCCCCTCTGCCCTCTCTGAGGTGTCACAGTTCCTCAACAAGCTGGCCCACACTGATTCATCCTGTTGCCCACCTCCAGCCCCCTCTCTCACCCCCCCCAGTCTTTTACTTGTTCCTCCCTCTGCATGGGAAAACCGAGCATAGTCCTTGCTATTCTGACCTACTGCTCTGAAAGGCACAAATGGAGAGACATATCTTCACCAAGCAGCCGCCTCGGTACCAGCTGTATCTGGGAAGAGGGGAGGAGGGACTATCAGTTTTCAGGCCTTTCCAACTTCTCTGCGATTGGGCCCTTGTCATTAGTACTCAATTAGCAAAGCTGCCAGCAGTACCAATGCCAACCCTCAGACAGACTTTACTAGATAGTCTCTTTGTCTAGAAAACCTGCTCTGCCCACTGGCCTGAATGAGGCAGGGAGTTCTAACCTCCCACGTGACCCTGACTATGAGCCACTATTGATTGGATTACAGGTGACCAGTTGACCTAAAATGAGCCAGTGCATTGGCTGAGCAATGGCCTATGATCCATGTGGCCTGGCTCAGATAACTGGGCCTACCAGATTTCTCTCACCAATTGTTTGTCAAGAGTTGCTATCAGTGGTGGCTGGGAGGCCACCGGAGCCATATGCAAGATATATATGCAGAATCATCTGGCCAAGGAAGAGAGAAGGGAGCAGAAATATGGACAGAAGCCCAGACAGGAAGGCCATGTGGAGACCGAGGGACAGAAAGTAGCCCCCATTGTGGGTCCCAGCTCTCAGCAACATCTTTGAGCCTGACTCGACCTTTCATCGCTGTCCTGTGAGATTCTTCTTTAAACTTTCACTCAAGCCAGTGAGGTTTTGTCTCTTTGCAACTAAAAGAATCTTGACTGAAACATAGTTTCCCCCAGACAGATGCCATGTCTAAAAAACTCTTATAGATATGCTGCATCATAGCTTGAGTCTGAGTCTCCTATTAGTTTGTCTGCAACAATAAGCATAGCTGTCTCTCACCGAACAGTTTGTTTTGTGCCAGGCAGTGTGCTAAGGGCTTCTCACACATTATCTAATTTCTCCTCTTAGGAGCCCTATGATGTGTTGTTATTATTCCTGTTTTACATGTAAGAAAACAGAGAGGTTAAGTAAAATTGCTGAAGATTGTGCACTTTCCAAGTAACAGACCCGGAATCTAAGTCTACTTGGTGTGACTCCAAGCCTGTACTTCCTCACCCCCAGGATGCAGGCGCCCACATAATCTGACGAAGCAGGATGAAGCCATGCCGCTGCTCCCTTCAGGCGTGTGGTTACGAGCTCCTAGAGGCTCTTCTGAGAATGGCCAGCATCCCAGTGCCACATGACGACAGGGATGCTCAAGGTGGGCCTGAGAATTATGGAAACACCACAGACACTGCTCACAACTTCCTGTTGTCCCACAGGTGGGTCCTAAAGGACATCAGTCATGTACAAACCCCACCTCCAGCTCGCAGCAGGCTTTTGAAAGAAATATGGGAATTAAAAGCATGCTACAAAAGGTAGTCAAGCCTGCAAAATTACCTATAGCACTGATGACCTTTTGAGGAACAATTTTCAAATATATTGAATAGAGAAATCAATTTGATGTTTAAAAACATCTTCCCCAATTTACCTTTGTTAACCCCAAATATCATTTAAAATTAACATTTTCTAAAATAATTTCCTGAACAAAATTTCCATTGCTAGGCTTCTGTTTCATTGATATACAACCCATGAACTTGTTCATTCAGGAATAGACCAAAATAAGTGCTGCTTGGCACTTTAATGAAGTATACGTGGTGGCATAATACTAAGATATTGAAGCTCCAATTCTTATCAACCACTTCTCATTGTTTCTCCAAGTATCTTCTAGGATAATAGAAAAGTCATTAAATAAGGATGTTTTGTTCAAAGACACATTTACCTTTTCAGGACTGATAAAAGACTGATATTGGGGGTCAGTGCCTGAGTAGAACGCTCCTATGGGAAGGAAGGCAATGAGGAAGGCAGATGGTAATTAAATGTGCCCTAGAAGTTGTCTCTTTCTTTTTTAAAACCAGAACTGTAATTACAGGGCTACTAAACATGTGAAGTATGTAGTTAAGGTTTCATCAGCACTTTTATTGCAATACTTAGTGAGATTAGTCATTTTAGTTCTTCCCTTTCTACACCAAAAATGGAAGGCAGCTGTTTGTGCTGGAAAAAGGATAGTTCTCTGTGTTTATCGAGTGGATTTGCCTCTGGGCAAATGTACTTTAAAGCTTTTGCAGTGTCAAAATGAAGTGAGCAGGAATGATTGCTTTAACTATTGCTGCTGGACAAGGAGGCTTGCACACGTGGAAAAGCCACGCGGGCGCGATGCAGAACGTCTGGGCGCACAAACGCTCCCATCCCGACCTCCTCCCGCAGAGAGGTACTTCTGACGGCCCAGACTCGTCCCTGAAGTCGTTCTCTGAGGTACAGGGTTCTGCAGCAGTACGGAGAAGCAGTTCACGAGGGCTGATTCCCTCTCACGACCAGCCCATCACCCGAGAAGAGACAGCCATCTTTTTCTGTAAAGCTGTGCCTCTTAGTGAATCAAATCTAAATCCAGGCTGTGACTGGCCTACACACATTCATCTTCCAACGTATAAACCTCAAGGATTTGTTTCCACTGGTACACGAAATATTTGCAGTCTAACACACCAGAAAGTTTGAAGCTTAATTAAATTTTAAATAAAACCCATGTTTATCATTTGTTCTTAGTTCCAATTTGTCAAGTTTCTCCGGGAGAAGTAGTATCTCTCTTCTATGGATGTTTTGAAGACTCACCATCCTTTTTATTCCAGAGGCACCCAGTTATTTTGTTCCCTGATCCAGTCCTTAGTCTAACAGGAAATCTAATGTGCTGCTCTGCAGAAGTGGGTTTTGAAAATCCATAAAGCGGGCCTGACTTTTTTTCTTTGTTTTCATTATACATTCAATATTACTTTCAGGTGTTTGTTGATGTCCTAATGAGTCAGGATAGTGAGAAGCTAGGAAAATTCCTTGGCAAGGAGAATAGGGAAACTGAGACAGAGAGCTGAACACAATGGCCCAGGAATTTACAGCCAGACACAGAAGGTCACCTCCCTACAGACAGCATCTAGGCCCCATTGTCTTTCAGCTCCAGGCCCAGAAAAGCAGCAACACAGGCAGCTGGACACCAGGACTGACTAAAATGACTGCCCTGGCCCTGAGCAATCAGTGGAGACCATGGCCCTGAAGGAGCACACCTGGAACACTGCTGAATATTGTGCTGAAACCCTCCCCCGAAACCCCCTCTAACAGTCAGGCCTGCGAGAAACAGATAAAAGCCTCAACATAAAGGACCCAGCACGAGGGCTCTCCTTCTGGGGAGCGGCCTGCGCCATTCCCTTCCCCCTCTTCTTCCCTCACTTCTTCCCCCACAGGCCAGCATCTTTGAAACTCTAAGGGACCCCAAGAATTACAATCAGGGGAACAATCAGCAGCAGCTGCTCATCCCAGGCTAATCCCCTGAGCCTGTCCCCAGGGTTGTTTTCTCTGACTCCCCAGTGAGCTAAGGCAGCCCCACCCAGGCTCTCCTGTTGCTTCTTCTGTGCGAAGCCCTCCCTTGCTCCACTGCCCCAGCTTTAATTATCCTCATAGTCGTCACCTGGACTCATGTTGTGGAATCTTTCCCGCATGAAGTCAAGAACCCACACACCACCAGTTGGCCCTGGGGCCAAGCCCCCTGTCCAGTAGTACTGAGGCCCCGACTTAACGTTTTTTACTCTAGTTAGTGAAGATCTAAAGCATGCAAGAATAAAATGACCAACACAAATCAGCATACCAAAAGACGACGTTGGCACAGAGATATGCAGCGCAGACCCCCCCACACCCCCGCCCCCGCTTCAAGAAAAGACCCACCACAGCGCTGCAAGGACTGTGGTGAGCTGACAGCTCCAGCTGTTAGTTCCTTTAGCTTTCAGGCAAAGGCCATGCTCTTCTCAGGAGGCCCTAGACCACAGGTGGCAAACCCCGGCCCACGGGCCAGATCCAGCCCTCCATCTTGTTTTACCTGGCCCGGCACCTTGTTTCTACCCAGCAGCTGCACCGAGCTCTCGAGTAACTGTTAAGGAGCAGTTACATTTATACAGTCCTAACATTACATTCGGCTCTTTGAAGGCAACACGAGGCTGATGCAGCCCCCGGTGAAAATGAGTTTGACACCCCTGCCCTAGACCATAACTGAGCTAGGCCGTAGTACAAGGCCTGGCCATTTCTACCGAGTTAGCATTCCTCTAACGGCCCCAGACCCCCGCACTGGGCTGGCACAGACCGTTGGGTCTGCATGCAGTTTGACAGCTCCCCGTGCCCAGTCCCACCTCCCTTGCTCTCCCTTTCACAGTGGTCACTCCTCAATGAACATTTGTAATCCTGTGTTTCAGAGACAGAAGCTAACCTGCAACAACGTCAAAATGTTGACAGTATTCAAGAAGGTGTTGGGGCTAGGAGTGTGTTAGGGGAAGTGAGGGAGTGTTAGGAGGGGTTTTAAAGTTCCCCAAGGGAACTGTGATGGTTGGTGAACTTCAGATTCAACCGCCTGGTATGATGCCTGCACTTGGAAAGGAAAGGATACTTGCAGCAGGAAAGATCAGAAACCAGTGAAGAAGAGACCTGGGCAGGCCAAACCCAGTGTGGGCCCAGGCAGAGGGGCCCCGGAGAACGAGACATCAGCCCTCCACGGTCCTCTGCTGAGGAGGGCGCTGCAGTGATGCAGTGAGGGGAAGTGCGTCTTGCACTCAGAGAAGCTAGCTCTCTCTCTCTGATGACCTGTGCACTGTTCAACTGGATCTTCCTCATTCACTGGGCACAATGCTGATTCTCCCAGCTGACCTCACAGAGCAGTTACATAGAGTCAAGTGAGACAGTGCACGTGAAAACAGTTTATTGGCTGAACGGCCCTGGGAACCGTAAGCTGTTATTCCCAGGCCACATCTGAAAGGCTGGGAGGAAGCATGCACGACGGTGAGCACGAGCACCACGCCTCCTCTGCCTCCTCCAGACCCCTCCAGACCCCTCCAGAAGGTGTGCAGAACTCACCCAGCCTGGTGAGGTCTGCAGCCTTGCTCACCAGCCTTACCACCGCAAGTCTCAGTACTTACACTGAAGATATATTTAGCAGATTTCCATCTTTTCAAATGCATACCAGTTAGTCATTTTATTATTTCCCCCCTGGTATATTTATAATTTAATTTGGTGGTCCTGGCACAAAATACACACTCAATAAATATGATTGGAGTTGATCCTTTAATTATTTATTCTATTGATCTCTAGATACTTTGTGATAGCTTTTACAAACTGATTTTTTATGATGCTATAACATCCTGTTCTTTATGTCACCGTGAATGATTCAGCCACTAGTTGTTAAATAACACATTACTTTCTCCCTTCACTAGGGGATAATGACTTGAATTCAATGTCAATATATCAGGGCTGCATGAAAATAAATATTGATGAACTTTAGCTTATCTGTAGTGAATTTTATCCTGAAAAAGTTACTAAAAACCCTAAGTTATATCTTATGATAAATAATCTTAAAAGTAACTCTCTTCCCGGCATGGGAGGAGGGTAAATATTGCCTTTTATTTTGTTTTTGTTTTGCTTTTTCCCGTTTATTTCTTCCCCAGTTTCTTTTGATAATGAAGTGGTTCACTTCCACTTTGTGAGGGCACCACTCTCCTCCTACCTCCACTTCGCTTGGTGGAACTGCCAACCACAGCAGCTGTGGCCCTGGCCTCCAGCTGAGCCCACCGCGCACAAGGGCCACCTCACAGTGCTCATCCCCCAGCTTGGGTGGCTGACCCAGGAATGTAGATACGACCCAAGTTGGGTCAAACGAAGTAATTTATAGATGGATATTGGGAGAGCAGAGTCTCTTCCTCCTCTGTGGGGCCAAGGCTGTAAACTTGGAGCTATGTAAAATCAAACTCCTCCTCTTCCGCACCACATGGAGGTCTGGGAGCGGTGGGAGAAATGAGATCAAAAGAAGCAGAGCCGAGTGAGGGGGAATGGACGGGGAGGCAAGGACTGAAAGGGGGTAGAGAGAGGAAAGGGGAGGAGGAGGGGAGGAGGAACAGAAGGAAGTAGGAGTAAGCGAAGGGGTTATATAAATAGAGACAGAGGGAGGTTTATAGAGAAGAAGAGAAAGGGGGTAATAGAAAGGAGAGGGGGTAGAAAAGAAGTGAGTGGACCTGAGAGAGAGAAGAAAAGAGAGAGGAGAAAGACGTAGAGGGCAGCTACATAAATACATTACAGACAGAGTGAATGTTTCCACATTGCCATGTTGGCTTACTTGTTAAACCCCAAAGAATTTTGAGAAAGTACTACATTTTGTGATTGAGAAAATAACATACTCTTCTAGATCAAAGGGTATGAATAATCATGGAATAATAACCTTGAAAACTTTTGAAACACTAGGCAAAATGGGGCAATATTACTATTTCTCCACCTTATATAACTAGGTAATTAAGATCCCTTAGTCAGAAATTACATCTTTGCATTCCCTTCAGTGCCTTGGATGTAGTAGATACTCAATACATTTAACTTAATATGGATGGATGAACAGAATAAACACATTGAAACTTGGAGGGTCTTAAATTGGATCCTCAAAGCTACAGCCAAGACCCCATAATAAAGTGAGAAGTAGCATTTGTCTGTGGCTTTCTCAGCCCCCTCTTTATGGACACCTTTATTCCCTTTCGGCACTGCCTGGCCCCCCATTGCTTTCCCACTTCCCATGCAATAAAGCTGCTTTCAAAGGCCAGTCCAACACTCCTGCTAGAGAGTCGTAAAGGGCCAGTGGAACATAATGGTCTGTTCTTCACAGGGCCTTTCTAAGGGTGTATTAAGAGGAGACGAAGAAAGAAAAGCTTTTAAATCACAAAATGAATGTTTAATTCTGGAGTTTTGGGCCCAAGTGAGCCAGTGCTAGAAGCATTTGGGATGATGGCACAGGAAGGCAGGGGCCTCCTGGGACTTCTGTGGCCTCACAGGTGGCTGCTTAGGTGCTAGTGCTGGTGACAGTGGCGCAGTTGGGGTCCAGACTCAGAGTTCCTGAAATCCTGACCACTGGTCCCCAGAAGTGAGCCTGTCTGAGTCTGATTTCACTTGTTTATGTTTTGCATTTTTTTTTGTTGTTGTTGTAGGAAAATATGTAGTCATCTTGGCACATTGAGCCTACTGAAATCACAGAATGTTTTCCAATGCTTTTAATGTCCACCCTAAGAAGGAAAAACTTGTTACTATTCCACAACCCCTGAGAGTTTCTCAAAACCTATTAAAAATATTTCTTATATATAAACTAACACAGAAAGAGAAAAACAAAAAAAAGGGAGCAACTAAAAATGTTTATCAATGTTAATTTTCATCTCACTCTAGATTTCTTTTCCTCTGCTTCTGCCTCGATTTGCTGGTGAGGAAAAGCATGGCTTTCTCCTAGAATTTCCAGGTATTTTCTCCATAAAGGCTATGCTCATCTTGCTTGCTGACGCCAATGGATTGTTAGTGGCTGACTACAGCACTGCGTTGATGAGGTCACCAAAGACAAATGAGAAGAAGCACCGTGATTATTATCGATGTCTGCCATGGGGGCCGAAGGAGAAAAGAGTGAATCACATGCATCAATAGTTTTTCCACCGGGCATTCATGTACTCTTCTCTTAGTAACTGAGCCCAGATTTACAACCCACCCTTGGGAGCCAGGACATGCACCTTGGGCTCAGAGTAGAGAATAAGATCAGGTCTAAACTAATCAGTATTTCTCATCCTCTGGATCATAACGACAGCTTTATGGACAGTCAAGTGACCCAATCAGAGCTGATTAGAGTTTGGCAGGGGATGCCACAACAATGACTCTGACTTTTCTTCTTCAGGATTTCAGCTTGGAAGGATTTTACAATTCCTAGTAACTATCTTGCAATCATAAAAGAAAAATGGAGTCAACCCAGAAAAACTAGAACCAAAACTCACTGGCTGGGAATGTAATCAACCCAGAGGAAGTGGAACCAAAATTGGCGAGAGTAGCTCTCCCTGGCCACATCACTGAGCCCAATTTAAAGCCAGGCCTGAAGCCATATTTTTGCTTTGCTTAAGCTACTTTGGGTTGGATATTCTATTACTAGCAACCAGAAGAATCCTACCTGACACAGCCATTAATGCTATTTCCCTCCCTTGGCTATAACCTTTGACTTGTAAGTTTTAAAATTAGTTTACCATAAGGAAGACATCAAACAAAAATTGAGGCTGAAGATTTGTTGATAGAATTTTAGGGGTCTTTCTCACAAACCTGGCATCCCACATGCCAGAGAACTTCCAAGCAGTTCATATAAGATAAATCTGAGCTTCAAGAAGACCTGGACCTTGTCTGCAATCTACCCTGCTGGACATCCTCACTCCACTCTGAGAAATAAGAAGTGACTGGACAGCACAAGAAGGAATTCCTAAAATGTGATGGTGTCCTTCTGTCAAAGAACTTTTACAGAATCAATGAATGTTTGCCAAGCACCTGCCATTTACTAGGCTCCAGTCAGAGAAATGAGTCTACAGAGATGATGACAAAATATGACCCATATATCAGGAGGCCATGGGGCAGCACAGGATGCTAACCTGTATTATTAGCCTGGTCAGCATTCCAGCCATGCCTGCTCTGGCCGTTGTGAGGAGAAGCAGTGTGTTCAGATAGTCAAGGTTCCATGCGTGGAAGAACAGCGTTCACAGGCTTTTTTTTTTTTTACTTTCAGCTCATTTGAGCACACACAGTACTGTGTAAGGAAAGAAATCTCTTCTTTGCCTTTGCATCACCTTGCAAAAGGGAGAGTTCCCCGCATGGTTTAGGTTTGCTTCAGTCTCACCAGTACTTGTTCTCAAAGGTGCCAACATCAGAAGCTTCCTCTACCCTACCCTTAAAGAGACTATGAAGACCCTGTATCTTTGTCGTGTCACCATTTAGAGCACCCCCAAAACTAAGAGATTGTGGTGGTGACCACTTTGCAGTGTATACAGGTGTCAAATTACAATTTTGTACACCTGAAACTTAATAGTGTTATGTGCCAATTCTACTTCAATAAAAAAACAACTAAGAATTAACAGCTTTCTTTAATACCTCTCTCTGCACACTTCTATCTCATTTCATTGGTTCCCAAATATGTATCTCTATCCCAGATCGTTTTCCTGATCACCAACCTGTAACAACTCTGCACACCTCTACTCGTCCACTAACATGAGCATTTGAGTACACCTTGCCATAGACAGAACTCACTATTTCTACCCCACCCCGCTCTTCCCCATCTCAGTGATGGTCCTGTTGTCTGCTGGGTTGCCCAAGCCATAAGCCTGATTTCATCCTCACCTTCACTCTTCATTCGCCACTCCCCATATCTGAACAAACAAGACATCCTATGAACCTCTTGTCTTCATTCACGTCTTCCCATCACCACAAGCACCACTTTGGTTCAGCCCACTGCTCTCTTCCTCTCTCCTAGATTCCTGTCTCCTAACTAGTGCCCCCACCTCCAGTCTACCTGCGCTAGTCCAGTCTCCATGATAATTTTTATAATTCAAAAATATAATCATGTATCCCCACTTAAAATGCTTTAATAAGACCTTATAATCCTTAAAATAAAGTCCTTAGCATTATTCACCACACCTTGAATTCGCTGACCTTTGCTTACCTTTCAGCGTCACATAATGACAATGCCCCACCTCAGCCTCCATAGTCCACTCTGTTCTAATTGCAGTTCTCCAAATGAAAAATGCCCAATATTGCCTCTGAGATTTTGCTCATTCTGGCTGAAATGTCCTTCCATTATCTGCTTTCCCAGCTCCACATTCCTTCAGCTTCCTGATTATTTTTTCCTGCTTATTCCTCCAGGAAGTCTTCCCTGGCACTCTACATCTGTGTTGGTGCTTCTGAAACAGACTCCCACAGGGTGCTTGACTTACCCTGAACTGTAGCTCCAACCCATGGAACTGAACCACCTTCTAGAATTTAAGCTCTCTGGGAGCCAGAACCATGACAAGTTTATTGCTGAGTTCACGATGATTTATACACAAGTTGGCAGGGAATAGGACATCAAGAAAGATCAATCAAATCAGAGAATGAGTTAACAAGGACTCTTGAGTACCAGTGGGTGAAGAACAAACATGGATCAACCACAGACTGAGATTTTGATGGCACAGGTGTTTAGCTTGCATGTTGATTCACTAAATATGTGTTATGTGCGATTTCCCATTCATGACATTTCTTCCCCAGTGATCTTGTGGTAACTGTCCAACAAGAGGGTTGGACTATGGTAGTGATGATGATATTCCTTGAAGCTAATTACCTGGTATTGCACTAATCATCCCTACAAATCCGTTAACTATAGATATGAAGTGTGTATAAGAAACCATCTGCTTTTTTATTGTATATTTATTTATTATATATTATTGTGTGTATATACATACACGCATATGTATATATGTATATTCATAAAACATGCCACACAGAACTTGGAAGCTGTAATTTCTAAATCCAATACCTCTCATGGCATTTGGGTGCCCAGCTACAGTAGGTTCCCTGTGTGACCTGCTTGGGGCCCTGCCTCCTAGAAGGCAGGTGTGTGCTGTGTGATCTGACCCTCTCACCTCTCTTACTCTTTGATCCAAGGTGGACACCAACCCACACTAGCCCAGTTAGGGCTTTTCTCCCAAGAATTGGGAATTCAATGCTAGTATCCCCAGAGCTGAGTCACTTGACATGATCTCTAAATTTCCACGGTGTCTCGCCTTCCCAAAGCCCACCTGTTCAACTCTTCCTTAGATCCTACAAGAATCTTCAGGGTCATTTAAACAGTTTCTCTATTTCAAGTCATTTCCAATGGCTTCTCACCAAAAGAAACTTCTGCAGCAGAAATATTAGTAAAAGCTATCGACAGTATATTTTTCTTCTTGCCTCAAATTTCTCAAAGGCTACATTCTCTACTATTTCATTTTATTAGTTACAGAATGGCTTATCAGGTAAAAAGGAAATAATTTGATTACATCTTGTTAGAAGTACAAATTTTAAGAAGAAACAATTTTATCAAAAAAATATGTCTCAATCATTTTTTTAAAGGAAAATACTTTTTACCTTGAAGCCTTGCTTTAATGCTCTGCTCAAGGCCCATGCTGTAGGAGGTGGTGCAACTCTAAAAGTACCTGGCTTGAGTGATCTGCAGGGTTTCTCATGCCAGGGCAACAATCCTTAATATAGCATCCCGAACCTGTAATCTAGTCCTGAGTGCAGGGGACTATGGTGCAGTTCTTCAGTTTCTTACAGGAAAAACCAAGTGTATTTTGAATACTTTCTATATTGGAAAACATGAAAACAAACTCAATTTTACTATTTAAACTAGGTGTTAAAAATCACAATAATAAGCCAATGAGAAATATTCTTAAATACTAAAAGAATAATGTCTCTATTGATTTATAATTCTACTATGTATGCTACTCCCATTGTTACATGTTTATGCTAAAGGACCTCCTAAGTGTCCTTAAAATCAAACCTTGTTACCTCATACACAAAATCTCTAATTAGGTGAAGAAGAAAAACTGAAATTCCAGATGCTTGAATGAATTTTTTTAAAATCCCCCCAAATAGTCCTCCCTTTATTTATTTTTTTATTTCTTTTTAATATATATGCATGAAAGAAGAGATGACATTTTAATAGATGTTTTCTTTGATAATTTGTTTCGGTTTAAACATGCTTTAGACACTTAGAACATTATCAAATTTACTTTGCAGCAGAAATAATGAAAGTCACGTTATAGTTGTCGACTTTGCACATTACTGTGGTGCTCAGCTTATCCCTGGAACGGCTCTGCACGCAGGACAGGGCAGAGGAACATGTCTTGCTTCCACCAAGCCCACCTTTTGGCAGTCCTTATGACTTCTACAGCAAAAGAACTTTTAACAAAACTCCATAGGATTAGCAGTAAAATATACAAGTAGCCAAAATTCTCATCAAAGGCTTTGCCAGTAGGAGTGGGTCTCTTTCTGGGTTAACATCATTTAGGGTCCTGTGGAAAGACAATTTGCCATAGACTTCCCAAAGGCGCAGCTGCTCAAGGTCCCAGCAAGTTGAGTCTCATTCAGAGGACAGCAATGCTGGCTAAAAACCATGGTTTTCATTCCATCTTCAAAGTGAGATAGTGCAAGAATGCCAAAAATTCCACAGAGCCTTCTCAAGTAACAATCTTGTCCTTGAGAGAGCCTTGGGATTTTGAGTTGTGGAATTTTCCACCCATTTATTCTTTTGTTTTCCATCTTCTTTGCCTTCAAGTGTCAATTGGCTCCTTAAGTCACAGCTGTAGAAATCAAAGGGTTTTTTTTTATTATTGGCATAAGACATATACATTATTCATCTATTCAGTTTCATCTGAAGGAAATCCAGTAAAGACACAATTTTACTTTCTAATGAAATATTTTGCTGCTTTTTCCCCCTGAAAAAAAATGGACCGAAAACTCCACCTACGAGCTATGTAAGTACAAAACTTCTTGCCTCTCAAAGCATGTCTGAATTTGACTTTATTAAAATATAGCCCTGCTTTCTGCTGTTACACTTCATAGTATCTGTGTATAAATACATGGCACATGTGTATCAATGTTTTGCTGTTTTGTGAAGTCTTATGTACACAGTAATACCAAGAACACCCTATGCTTTCTTTCCCTGGCAAATACTGACTTCAAAGGACACTTTGTTTACATTTGTGTCACATCCTTGATGGGAAGCATGTACGTATTGCAAGATTTGTTTTCCTCTAACTATATAAATACAGTGAAGCAGAAAATTCAAGTAGTGATTAGACATCAAATAATTACCTTTGCCTCTGGGCTATTGATTGAACTAGAAAGCAGGGTTAAGGTCATCATGACCTCACTTAGCAGGCCTTTCTACGGCTACAGGAAATGACCTGTGCTAAACTCAACACTCACACACCTTCCTACATGACAGAAGCCAGTTCTGAATCCAGTCGTGCGTTTGCCACACAGTCAGTTAATTACATGATGTAAAGCTAAAACTTTCTCTCCTCCGGGAGAACAATTCACCACCCTGTTCTATAAAAGGGTGGTGAGAGACACTTAGAGAGTAGCAGGGAGCAAAGTCTACCTGTGTCCCCATCTTCGGCCCAGCTCTCCATGACTGAGGAATTAAATCCTCGAATAGTAACCTCCAACCATTAATAAAAACACAGAGCAAAAAGGGATGTGAGATTCCAGCTCTCTGTCAGAAGATGAAAGTTACATTATAAAAGAGACAGTCATGGCTTTGTAAGCCAAATAGAACTTTCTCAACATCTTACAGCCATCTCATTAACCAATGCTCTCTCACCATCAGCGATCGTGATTATTCAGAGTGAGAAGCAAAATCTGGACAAATCCGTCTGCAGGCAAGTGGAGACAAGGCATATAATAAAGGAAGAGCTAGGCGTGTGAGGAAAACAATGCAGTGAACATACTTTAGTGCTTAATTCACAAGGAAGAAAACGCATCAGCTCCAGCAGGAATTTAACCCCTTGGAGTTGGAATGTCAAATACACATGTAAATAATTACTTCTATTCCTTTCAGGATCAGTTTGAACTCTCCTTTTGCTTTAATACTTGGGTTGATTTCAGAGCTTGGTAAGGCACTTCAAAAACCTCTCTCACATATAAAAAGGTACAACTTTAACATCTTGAACTGACTTTAAATCGAGGAAATTATCATTTGTGATGATTTAGCTCTGAGCCACACTGAGGTGCACCGTTGAACTCACAGCTAGGTGTCTCAAATGACAGATGGAGAGAGTTTCTGGAATGTCATCTTCAGGGGTGGCAAGGAGGGCAGCCCTGCAGTAGCGGATGTTGTGAAAGACCTTAAATTCAAATCACACAGTGCACCCAGAGCACACTCCCACTGTGCCACGCAAGTGGCGAGGCTCCTCTCTTCCACAGAGGCTTGGGCGCCAACCTTGATGTTTGTTTGGTGACATCACCTTTCAGCTTCCCCATTTCAGGTTGCCCTTGTGTTCAGTTTTACCTGTTTTGTCTCTGCAAACATGTTGGGACAATAGAAAGAACTGTGGGATTTTGGACTTTATATTCGTTCGTAGTACATTTTGTGTTGCCTTGGAGGAAACGGTTTGCTAAAATGATTATTTTAAGAAGTGGGAGAGAGGAGAAAAGGAGTCGTTATTTTCTTTCCCTCTTTTTTCCCCAAGTTGAAATGTTCCGAATGGTTAACACACCTGACATTTGTATATAAATAAAAGTAATAATGTTATATGACTTCTGTTTATCGCTGGCAATAGGGTAAGATGGAGCAGGAAAGAGTAGAATAGGGTATGACTGGACCGCCTGGGTCCAAAGACCACATGGGAGGGTGTGAGAGCCTGTGACGGGCTGCTAGGCACATACGACCGGAGCAAACTGGTTCGATCCGACAGTTTTAGAACTGAGAAGCTGAGCTTCAAAGTGGGGAGGATCTGTGCCCAAACACAGAGAACTGAAGGGCTCGGGTTACTGCGTGAAAACAATCACTATAAACATTTTTAGTCAGAAAAACAAAAATGCAAGTTTCACAGACTGGGCTTTTGCTAGCCATGTCACCTGGAACAAGTGACTGCACCTCCCTGAGCCCCAACATCTATAGAACTGAGACAATAATTGTGCCCACCTCACAGGCTTGCCGGGAAAATCAAATCAGTTAATACTTGTAAAGCATCTTCAAACAATAAGTATTTGATAAACATCAACATTATTACTAATACTATTATTATTACCACCGCTATTGATACTTCGGTCTGGCCCTTCTTGAGGAAGTGAGGTTCTGTGATGAGCTGGAGAACCCAATCCAGTACGGACCAGCCTGTCCCAGGGGCGTGATGTCAGCGTGTAAGGAACACTGGGCCTCAGCCACGCTCCAGGTTAGAGCCGTACAAAGGTGGGAGGGGTGGTGGGAAGAGTCTCATCTCCATGAGTAATAGTCATGTACGTAAACATTTACATGTATGTAAAAACATTTACATTTACATGTACGTAAAAACACTTAGGTAACAACATTCAGGTAGCATAGAAACCCCAAGAACAGAACCGAAAACCCAGATTTTCTTAAGTCCCAGTTTTGATTTTTAGTAACCTTGACCAAGCCACTTCCTCCCACTTGGTGGTTTCATATCTGGTGTTAATAAGAGTCTTCTCTTGTAAAGGCTGAATGTATTTGAAAGTATTTTATGGCTTATAAATTTTACAGAGAATTATACATTCTTAAAAGCACAGTGTATTACAATGTATAAAACGTTTCTCTTATTTTGAAACCACAGCAGGGAGAAAACATTCCTGCTATTCTTCTGAGGATTTAGCATTGACCATGAAAATAAAATATGTAGTCGGAATAGTTATGGAAAATGTGTTCAAAAGAAAAAACAATGAGCTGGAAAGCGTGGCGGGTTGGGGTATAGCCCCAGCTTTCCCGTGGGTACATCATAAAGCTCCGGGTAAATCCCTTAGACTTCCTGGCACCCAGTTTCCTTTCCTGTGAAACAGGGTGCATTGGATGATCTCTCCCTCTCTGATTGTATAACTCTAAATGCCATACATATGTTTGCACGAAACTATGAGTCACCAAAACCTGGTATATTTCAGAAAATTATTTAATAAACAAAATATCTCATAAGCAATTCATGAGATCTTGGAACTCACTCTCAAAACATTGCATAATCATGTTTGGGCACGGACTTCAAACCCAAGAAGGATGTCTTAGAATTGGGCTCCTTTTCACCACCATTTGCAACCCTCAGGACACAGGCAATCCAGGCTGTCAGTTCACGTGTTCACACTCACTCTGCCCTGAGGGCTTGGAGCACTTGAATGTCTCTCATTCATTTGAGGGGAGGGAGGTACTTAACAATCAGAAAATGGTGTTGCCTCTTTCAAAATGAAAGGAAAGCCTGGGAGCACGTTTTATTCCTACGACATTTTCAGTAACTCGAAACGCTTTGATAACAGTTTTGGCTTTGCTTTTTCTCCTTGTCATTTCTGATTTGATCAATGTACAAACTTGGTGATGGAGGCTGGGCCCAGGAATTATTGTGCCTATTTTACAAATAAATACCCTGGGGGCAAGAAATAAAATAATATGCTTCCCACTTAAGAGTTGATGGTCCTTACTCTTGGATCTTCTGACTCTGAAATGAAACGTGACCTAGTCAAGGAGCGACCTGTAGCCCACCAGCCTGCAGGGCAACCTTTAACATGGTGACTGGCTCTGTGCCTGCAAGAGCAAAGGCTCCCCTCCCACCCACTGCCCAAGTCACTGTCTAGGACCCAGGACAGCACTGAAGTAGAGCTCTGAATGCCTTAGCTCTTTAAGAGGACTTCCATGGAGAAATAAAATTCTCAGATAGAAACAATGGACTTATTGATGACCAAGTTAGACCCTGCTTCCCATGCCTTGTGGTTTCTCCCCATAAATGTTTTTCCCGTAATTCAGTGGCTGCTTTGGGAGTGCTCTCCAGAACTCTTTCATCAAGGTTATTTTTTTCATCCTAAGATTTTGGCCAACTCTCTCTGTTTATTTTTTAAAAAGGGAAGGGGTGGATCGTGTCCTAGAGAGAAAACTCCTACAAGGTCCTAAACATGTTATATCCATGGAGATAATTAGGGGGATTTGAGAATTATACCCCTCTCTGTTAACTGACTGAGGAGTGGACCAACTTCAAATAACAAAGACAGGATTCTGAAAACAAAGCTTAATTTTATGTAACTCACTTTCCAGACCCTGTGGTAGAAACAAGGCTGTGATATGTTTGAAGTGCCTGCCCTGGACTTGGTTGGCGACTGGAATCCAGCAGAGCCAGCGGGTTGGAAATGGAAGATCACACAGAGATTAGCTCCACAAGAAACATGCTTATGTTTGCATAGTATTCATGTTTCCACCTTCCTAATGTCTTAATTTCATTTATTCCCCAAACCGAGTGGCAGAGACAGCTACTCATTGTGGGACTTGCAGTTGCGTTGCTCCTTTTGCTGGTTCTGTGAAAGGAATGTTGTTGCTTTCCTTCCAGGTAAGGAAGCAAAATAAACACAGCCCCACATCTCTGACTTGTTTGCTACTTGTGATAGACGGTACTGGCAGCCATCTGCATCATTTCCCGTAATTCGGGTCCACAAATATTGAGAACCTACTGTGGGCAAGGCATCCTGTTAGGTGCTTCAGGGGACCTAAACCTGAGCGAGAAACAGCTCAATTTCTTAGAAAGTTGAACCAAGTGAGTGATTGCTGGGAAGGGACTTGAGAGGACTGGGCACAGGGAGAGATGACAGGTGTTCAAATTCCCATTTAGAATCAGTGGCATTATAATAAAAAGTGTCCGTAGTGATCAAACACCACAGATATTAGACTAGGGACCATATCTCTCTTGACATTCCTCTGCATTCCATTCTGGTATTTAAAATAATTTTTCAAATGAAAGGAAAGAGAGATATTTTGAAGGTTCCAAAAAGGGATAGTTCTTTTTTTAAGGTTTTATTTATTTATTTTCAGAGAGGGGAAGGAAGAGAGAAAGAGGGGGAGAGAAACATTAATGTGTGGTTGCCTCTCACACACCCCCCACTGGGGACTTGGCCTGCAACCCAGGCATGTGCCCTGACTAGGAATTGAACCAGTGACCCTTTAGTTCACAAGCCAGTGCTCAATCCACTGAGTAACACCAGCCAAGGCAGGGATAGTTCTTAAATTAAAGGAATAAAGATGGTTTCATGAAGAAAATGGCATTGAAAATGAGTCCAAAATGTTGAACAGATGTTTAATAAATGAGTGAAATAACAAATATATATATAATGCACGATTTTAAATGGCACTATAATATGTGTCACCTTATTTCTTAAGACAAAAAGAGGAGGTTGTCTCCAGGTAGGAAGTGCATCAGGAGCAAAGGCAAAGACTGGAAGCATCAGACATTTGTAGGAACTAGCAAATACTTTTTCATGAGCACAACAAAACTTAAGTGAGCACCTACTACATTCCAGATGTGAATTATGGGTGATACTAGGATTCTGGGAATACAGATGCCTCTCTTCAAGTGTCATGCAGCCTGAAGGAGAGGCAGCCATAGTTGGCTCAGAAGCTATACGTCAGGTGGAAGCAGGAAATAAAGCTGGGAGTTCATCCCAGGACCATGTTAAGAGCGTCTTTAAAACTAGGTTAGTGTACGGTCGTTAACTCAGTTAACAATAGAAGATTATTAAAGATTTTGGGCTGAGGATATACAATCTTTTTTAAACACATGATTCATTTAGAGTAGATGAATAGGATTCATTCAGGGCAAGAAGAAATGAGGAAGAAAAACTGCCTAGGAGTCAAATGCAAAAGTCCCAGGCAAGAGATAATAGGGCTCTAACTATGTTGACACTAAAGAGGATTAAAGAGAATGAAAAGAAAATGTCTGATATAGGCCAGGCTGAGTTGGGTGCCAGCAGGATGGCGGGGGGGGGGGGGGGGGGGGGGGGGGGGGGGGGGGGGGGGGGGGGGGGGGGGGGGGGGGGGGGGGTGCAGGTGCTTAGCCTGCAGTTGACCTTTGGGTCTGGGGTATTCATTTTGGGCATCGTCCACAAGAGGGTAGTTGTTCAGGCCACGGGATTAAAATAGCTGAGATAGCAAGCGCAGGTATAGAAGGAGGAAGAAGAAAACACTCCTGGCAGATATTTACATTTACATGGTAGGAGTAGAGAAAGAATATATGAAGGCAGAAGAAATGAGAAAAGAGTTGAGGGTCAAGATAGCACAGTGCCAGGGAACCCAGAGGAGACTGTTTGGAGGAGGAGGCGTCAACCGTCAGATGCTAACTAAGCAGAAGCCTGGAGTTACGGGCTGAGATGCGATTAGCCATAGGAACTAGTGCTGAAGGGGTCACTGGCTGCTGCTGAAAAGAAACTTCAGGGAGGTTGCAAACGGAAAAGTCAGCACTTAAGAAAGCACAGGGTGAGCAAGAGCACAGCCAGGAAGCCGACTGCAGGGAGTTTGATGGAGGGGGTAAGATGAAGATGTAAATGCAGAGGGAAGGACTGACTGGAAAGAAGGGCAAGGAATTAGGTTTGCAGATAGAGGGCAAGGATAGATAACCTGGCAAGGAGAAGCGTGCATGCTCCTCAAAGACAAGTTCGAAAGAAGAAAGTGTTGGGGGTAGGGGTGAAAATACAAAGGCCTTCTCCCCAGTCATCTGGCCCATGCCTATGGGCACAATTACCACCTCCCCTTCAGATAACTCACACATTTCTATCTCCTGCCCTAACCTCATCCTGCACTCCTCAGCTGTATATAAAACAATCTGCCTGGCCAGGTGACTCAATTGGGTGGACGTTGTTCGGTGTACCAAAAGGTTGTAGGTTTGATTACTGGTCAGGGCACATACCTGGATTATAGTTCACTCCCTCATTGGGGCGTGTATGGGAGGCAACCAATTGATGTTTCTCTCTCTGTCTCCTTCCCACTTTCTGTCTCTCTGAAATCAATAAACTATCCTCCAATGAGGTTTTAAAAAAAAATTCAATTCTACCTGGGTTCAAAAGAGCACTCAAACTCAATATGCCCAAATCAAATTTAGTACATTTTCTCCAAACAATGTCATCTCCCACTGTTCCCTCCTAAGGGAAGGATATCATTATCCACCAAATTGCTGAGGTCAGAAAGTTAGGACTTAGCTCAGCACCTTCATTGCTCTCAAACCTCCTACCCCCACCCCCACTGAAGGGTTTTAATTCACCAAAATCTGCCTTTGCCCCCCTTCTAAGCTCTGTACTATAGATAGAGTGACCATTTCAAAATTCAAGTCGGACTGTGGCCACCCCTGCTTAGTGACTTCTTATTGGGCAGGGCCAAAGTCTGACATGACTGTCCGGCCCTGCATGGCCTGGCCCTGTGCCCTTCCAGCCTCCCTCACACTCTCTGCCCACCTGCAAACCCAGCCACCCTGTCCTCCCTTCACTTCCTTAAATACTTCCAACTCTCTTCCACCTCTGTGCTTTGCACATGCTGTTCCACCTACCCAGTACTCTTTCCCCTCCATTCTCTTCACCTGGTTAACTTCTATTTCAGGCAAGATGGGAGATATCTGAGTGGTTAGGACTCCAGGCTTTGGAATCAAACTGAAGTCCAATCCCCATGCCTCTACTCACCAGCTGGATGATGCTAAACAACCTACTAATATCTTCAAACCTATGTTAACTTGAGTCCATACCCCACAGATAATTCATATAAAGCACTAAAATCTGGGCCTGGCACATAACAGCCTTTCAGTCATGTCAGCTACCTTTCACTATTATTTTTCCAACCTCAGGTCAATCATCCCCTCCTGGAGAAGGCTTCCCTGACAGGTCACTGGACCCCCATCTACTCTCAGCCCCTTTGCACCTTCCTTCCTTGAATCCATCACAGATTTAATTTTGCACATCTTACAAGATTTTTAGGCTATGTCTGTTTTCTTCACCAGGTTGAAGTTTCCTTGAGAGCAGGACTTTGCCTGCTTTTCTCATGCGTATAGCCCAATCCCTAGCACAATGCCTGGCCCGGAGGACACACTCAGTAAAATCTGTCCAGTGAATGAGTGAGCAGGAAACAGGGGCAGCCCAACTGTGGCTAGGGTACATAAGGATTAGTGTATCAGCTTGTCTTCTATGCAATCACCCAGTATTTTGTCATTTAGCCATTTCATTTTTGCTTTAGTGGGGGACAGATTACCAGTGTGTCATCTCGTCCACGGATACTAGTAAACTGTTATTAGCAATACTCATTTTTCATAAACTAGATGAATCTGGGGTAAAATTCATATTCATGCAGGCCTCATTGACCAAGGACATTTGGGAATCCATAGTTGAGGCCGACAAAGGTGATGACGGCACTGATGGCAACCTTAAAATTAACAAGGCTTATGAAAATTAGTACATTGAGTCCTAGCACACACTGGACTAGTAAGTGGAAAGTACAGAACAGAGATCTTGAAGGTCGTCTCATGTATCAAATGAGAAACACAGAGAGCGCCATCTCCCTTGCCCCCTTTAGCCCGTCCTAATTCTCTGTGTCGTAGATGCACACACAGGTGCCTACCTGAACCTCTCACAAGATGTGACCTTCCACAGTCTTCAGACCATGAACTGTGATGTAAGGGCTCATGGGGCAGGCCACATGGTTCTGCACGCTCCCTTCCTACCATGTCACCTTCCCCCGGGTCTCTCTCTCTCCACCGAGTCAGCTGACATTTTATTCTAGAGAATGTTTTCGGAATAATTCTCTTGGTGTCTGTTAATGGGAAAACACTTCATCATGGGAAATCCTATACAATCCTGGACTAATATGAGGAAAAGCAGACAGAAGATCTCTATCACTCCCCAAGATTGCCTTTACCACAGCAGGTAAACCCTTTCATTAATGCCTCCCTTCACTTCTAATAACAGAATGTTCTTTCCCTTGGCGGATCAGCGTGGCAGCTTTGGGATGACTGGGTGAACCACAGGTTCTGCATTGTCACTAGAATTACCATCCGGGGCCTTTCTTTTATGGAGTACCTAGGAGAGGCAGCAAACCTCAAGGTCCTAGTGCCATCCCTTTGCTGGTTATTCAATTCAGCAGTAGTTTCAGTGCCTGGAAGTTAAAATCTAAGAGCGTTCTACACTTACAGAACTTGAAAGGGGAATTGAAGTCATCTTAGCACTCAGAGATGGTGGTAGGTTCCTCAGTCTCCTATGACTGTTCATCTTAGGAGGTTTATTTGGCCCCGGCAGACTGCCGTCTTAGTTGAAACAGTAAAAGTACGATTAACCACAATATGATAATGTTGAGAATAGCAATGAAAACCTTTTGCTTCCAGAACTTAGTGAATCTTTTTGAAGAAATCTATTATTCTCTGGCAATTCTATTATAAAAGCACATTAGGATTTCAAAATGCAAAGTGGCTAAGAAAAAAAGGATTATGTAACATTAGAAGGAAAAAACTGATTGTAAACTTATATCTGTGCTAAGATTACAACTATATGAAAATTACATAACATATTGACAGTAACTAGGAGAGGGAACATTAAAACAGCTGGGTTTCAGAATGGCAAGGTTAGAGGTATATATTCTTTTTTCTTGTTTAATTTCTGTTATTGTTGTTACAGTATTATTTGTACAAGTTTGTCAGCAATGTATACCTATATAAATAACTCTATCTATCTATCTATCTATCTATCTATCTAGTGCTTAAGATATTGTGGAAAATCATAATTCACTTGTACAGACATTAAAATCATACTACACCTTAAAATTAAATGTGGACATAATGGAACTATTCTACCTTATCTTTACAAACTATTATTTATTCTATAAAATAAAACAGGAAACAGCTAGCATAGTTCTTAAAATGGACAGAAATAAATTTAATTTCTCTCCCTTGGCATCACTGACAATGGCCCCAAATGTGTTATTTTCTTCAGTGAAAAATGATAAAACAAAATCTTTTCATTAGTTTTTTCACTAGTTTTCTAGAAGACCAGAAAAACTGTCATACATTTGAGGAGTCCTTAGTAGGGCAAGGTCAGAAAACACTTCAGCATATGTTTGCCTCCTGACTAGAGGTGCTCACAGACAGAATGCCAGCTGTGTGCTTACAGCGGATCTGAATCACTGAATTACGGATCTACAACTTCAACTCAGAAAATAACCACACAGTCCCCCTGTTTTTTTAATCATTTGTTTATTCACTGCTTCACCCACAAGTATCTGTTTGTTGCCTATAACAGTACAATACAGGGTTCGGAAAAAGTCTCACAATGAATAGGCATTTCCTTCTGTTCAGAAATTTCCGTTTGCTTTTTAATTAAATAATTCCTATCCATAATAATTGGCTGCCTTCACCCTCTGGAGTCCCATTAAGAGGTTAAGAGAGTTTGTGGCTAGTTTGTACATCATCTGCCTTAGAGCTCAGGCCTTTCCTTGTGTCCCATCCATGCAACTTAATCCAACAAAAATACATCCAGCTGAGTGACTTCCCAGAGCTGTTGGGTCAACAAGCTCTACCAGGAGGCTATGGAAATATGTTATGGGCCTTTGAATGCCGAGCTCACTCATCGGATAGTTAGCACAATTCATGCTGGATTTCTAAACAGTTCAATCAGGAATATGCCAGACTGTGTGTTTCTAACCTTCCTCCTCACATGATGGGTTATATATAGTCAGAATTATCAGCTGCAAAAACAAATTTTGTTCAATACCATAATAACAAGCAACCAACTAAGCAACAAATGAACTACTCAATACTGGTAAATCGATTGGCATACTAAAGATAATGAACTTGCCCTGGCTGGTGTAGCTCAGTGGATTGTGTGTGGGCTGTGAACCAGGCATCGCAGGTTTGATTCCCAGTCGGGGCACATGCCTGGGTTGCAGGCCATGTCTCCCAGCAACCGCACATTGATGTTTCTCTCTCTCTCTCTCTCTCTCTCTCTCTCTCTCTCTCTCTCTATCTATCTATCTATCTCCCTCCCTTCCCTCTCTAAAAATAAATAAATAAAATGTTAAAAAAAAAAGATAATGAACTTGATTCTGGGGTCAATGGAGACCATGGAGTGATTTCGGAGAACAGGGATAATGTAACCTAGGTTTAAGATGAGAACTCAACCTAGAAGCTGGATGAAAATAAATTGGAGAGGGAAGAGATTGGCTGGAATAAGGGAACTAATAGGAAGCTATTGGAAAAGGTGAATTGGCACAAGCCAAGACATTGATGATAGGCATGGAAATTGGGTAGATAACAAAGTGAAAATGGACAAAATGATGCAACAAATTTGATGCAGACGAATGAAGAAAAGCACAATGTAAAGACAGTGTTAAGAACACATGAGAGCTTCTAGGCTAGATTGTTGGTTAATGGTGATACATTAAAATAACTGAGGATCCAAAAGGAAAGGTTTAGGAGAGGAAACAATGAATTTGGTTTCAGATATAACAACGAAAAGCTTCCATGGGACTTCCATGTAGAAGTTCATTAAGCAGACCAAATGGTAATGGAAAAAATACAACTGAAAATTTTTTCAAAAAACCAAATGTGAATAGCTAGTAAAATTCCGAAAAAGAAGCACAGCACTGGCACTGCTCTGCAGTGGCAGGGGGACCAGCACTGCCAGGTAGTGAACCTATTATAGAACCTTAAACAAGAAAAAATAACAGTACAGACTTTGAAATTAAACCCTGGTTCTGCCACTTATGTTGAGTGGCCTTCGGTAAGATATTTAAACTTCTCAGACTCTAGTTTCTTTATATGAAAGAGGAAGATGGTAATTAAATTGTAGGATTTTTCGAATATTAAATATGAATTGTATATGGAAAGCACTCACCATGTCTTAAACATAGTAATTATGCAAACAAAATTATCTATCCTTGGACCACTGCGATACCCTTTTCTTGTTCCCGTGTTCCATCCTTTGCCATCCTTTGCCTCAGTTCACATCTGCATGGCAATCAGAGAGATCTTGTTACGACAAAAGAGATTCTCATTACTCCTCTGCTTAAAAACCTCTAAGGACTCAGCACTGTTTTCCTCGAACATGCCAATCTTGTTCAAGCCTCGGGGCCTTTCCATTTGCTATTCCCTCTGCCTGGAGAGCTCTTCCCCAAATTTCTCAGGGTTGGCTCTCTTTCATCCTACTGCTTTTATCTTACATGATACCATCTTACAGAAGCCTCATGATGATTCCCTCTTCATCCACCCCAGGCACTCTCCATATACTGTTACTGTGTTTTTATTTTGTCCATAGAAAATTAGCATTTGAAACAAAAAGTCACATATATATACTTACGTTTTTTGGTCTGTTCTCCCTCTTTAATTAGAATCTCAATTTCTTGATGGTTTGTCTACCTTGTTCCCTGCTATATCCCCAGTGCCATAGTATTATCACCATAAGTAATTTTTGAGTAAATGCATAAACATGGCAGTGCATTGACCCTTAAATATAAGGCATGCGTCTCTTCCCCAGTAAGATGAAACAGTCTACTTCAGAAACATAACCCTATGATAATGAATTACTCTAACCTGGATGTTTTACTGAGGTAAGCCAATTAGCCTCTCTGGCCTCCATTGTCCTTCTCATTACAAAAGAGCCAACAACTGCCACTCTCCAGATGAAGATGGATGTAGTGAAAAACAAGCAAGGTGAAATCTGGCAAGTACGTGCAGTTTTGCAAAAGGAAGACACTCTACTTAACTGTTCAACCCACCATAAAGATGACAAGCACGGCCAAAACAGCATAATCAAATTCCCCAAAGTCACATCAAATCACTGGGCCACAAATCCCCAAATGGCCCTGAAACAATAGTCTATCAGAATCGCCACCAAGCTGCAGTAATCACGTAAACCCTAGGATCACAATTCAGTGTGGCAGTTCTTGAAATATGATGAAAAACAAGGTCACTCCCTAAATGGATTAGTGATCACAAAGAAAATGCAAATGACTTTTTGCCAGAGCATGGTCAACAACTCAGTTCCCAGGCTCCTGGCTTCCTTCTCTCTGCGGACACCACCAATCAATGCCTCTCCATGCCCCTCCGGTACACCGGAGCCCACTGCTGGAGAGTTCCATCAGCACCCCGGAGGAGGCTTACTCTCTGAAAACCTTTTTGAGATATACAGTAGCCGAAATGAAGAAAATAGCTTAGTTTTGAGCCTCATTTCAGGCCCAGCAAATGGAAGCTGACGTTATAAGTACAGGATACTGACTCAGTGCAGGGTCACTCTGACTTTAGTAGGATCGCTCTCCACTTACATACCCATTGCCTTCTGTGAGGCTTCTATTAGCACAAGGAAATCCAGAAAGTGCAGAATATCTGGTATAGGGATTAAAATGGATTTTTACTTAGGTGGCCCCAGGTTTTTTCTTGACTTTGTCACCTCCCAGTTGTGTGATTTTGGGTAAATTACTCTAAAGTCTCAGGGGCTTTGGTTTTTAATTTGTAAACGAGGATGATAATGCCTACCTTCATGGACTATGGAAAAGGAGACAGAGTAAAATGCTAAGCATGCTCAATAATTAATAGGGAATAAGTAATTGTTAATAAATATACCTAATCCAAGTTATTTTATTTTTAGTCATCTAGCAAATATTTATTGAGCATCTACTTATTGCTCAGTGCTGTGCTACATGCTGGGGCTGCACAGCGAACATGGTACACGATCCCTATTCTCAAGCAGTCAACAGATTTGTGAACAGGGAAATACAGTGTGGTATAATAAGTGCTACAACAGGGCATTCAGAGCGCACTGAGAATGCCTGGAAAGGACATCAGACGTGGGCCACAGAGTCATGGAAGGCTTCTCGGAGGAGGATGCTTAAGCTGTATCCTAAGGATGTCATCCAAAGATTGGGGAGGATGGAACAAAGAAAACTGTATGCATAAGAAATACTAGTCACAGATGCTCAAAGAACAGAGAGCAAATCATTTTCAAGTTGCTAAAAACAGGCTTGAGCAGGGCACATTAGGCTGGTAGGAAGGGTCCTTGTAAGTCCTTGTTAAAGAGTTTGTGCTTTAATCTGAGAGTCATTGGGAACACAGTAAGATTTAAAGCCAAAGAGTGGCATACTCATATTTGAGTTTTAGAATGATCACCCTGGCTTCCATGTGGAAAACAGATTTGTCAGAGAAACCATTATGAGTCTGTGGATTAAGAAAATATCCCACAGCTTCTGGTCAAGATGGCAACATAGTGAAAAGCAGTACTCCCATTCTCCCACAACCACATCAGAATCACAACTAATCTACAGAACAAACATCATTCAGAACCTCCTGAAATCTAATGGAACAGAAGTTCTATAACTAAGAATGTAAAGAGGCCACATAGACACTGGTAGGAGGGGCGGAGACACTGAAAGGGCTGGTCCCATGTCCATTTGTGGTGATCAAAACTCGGGAGGGATATCTCAGCTGCAGAGGTCCCCCCTGAGAAGTGAGGGGCCCAAGCCCCTAGCACAGATGCCCTAGCACAGATTTCCAAAGCTGGGAAGAGAAGTCCCCATACCTTCTGGCTGGGAAAACCAGCAGAGAATGTGGCTGAGTGACACAAGGGCTCCTGGGGTCCTAGGCATCCCTCTTAAAGAGCCCTCTGAGCTCCAGCACTAGAGCAGCAGCTTGAAAGGCACCAGGGACCTATTACTGAACCATCTGGCTTTGGGATAATGGTTTGAGGGGCAACTTTCTCCCTAAGAGAGCTGCTGGCAAAGGTCATTGTTCTTTGCTGAACCCTCCCCTCACAGAACCAGCAGGTGGACACCATATCTGAATTTCCATCAACCTGGCTAACACTGGTGATTCTGAGACCCCACCCCACCCAATATGTGGGCCCACCCAAGCTGTTCCCTGTGGCTTTTCCACACAAATGGCCTGT
This sequence comes from Tonatia bakeri, assembly GCA_004024845.1. NCBI lineage: Eukaryota > Metazoa > Chordata > Mammalia > Chiroptera > Phyllostomidae > Tonatia > Tonatia bakeri. The sequence goes on from PVIA01001117.1 coordinate 295,202, forward strand.
CTTTGCTCACGTTGTGGAATTCCCTAAAACCTCTCAAAGGTTCACAAACCCCAAATAGGCAGCATCTGGCTTTGGCATGCCATGAACCTATACTTCTTGCTAAGTGACCACAGGCCCACCACTAGCAGCAGCTGGCCTTGGTTCACGTCTTAGCCCCTTCTATGTACCTCCAAGTCCAGTATAAGTAGCAGCCATCTTCAGATCATTCCATAGCTCATGCCAGGTGACCCCAGAGCAGGGCACAGACAGCAGTTAATCTTCATCTGTACCACCCAGGAGGCCCCAGAGCCAGCATACATGGTGGATAGCTTCAGACCACAGTGGAGCACCACCCAACCACCTCCATGTGCACATGCTCAAGGGGCAGACTCAGCAGGCACCAGAGCCCTGCTGAAGTGAGTCCTGCTTTGTGCATTCGGCCCCTGCACAGCAGTTCCTCCATGTAGTAGCAGCCAATCCTCACAACAGATCAGTCTGGGGGTCAATCCTTCCCCCTGATGTGACAGCAGCAATCAAGGCTCAACTACAAGAGGAGAGTACACACAGCCCACCCACCAAGACTGGGAGACCTAGCAACTCTATCCAATAGATAGAAACAAACACAGGAAGGCGGCCAAAGTGAGGAGACAAAGAAACATGTTCTCAAATGAAAGAACAGAACAAAACTCCAGACAAAGAACTAAATAAAATGGAAATAAGCCATCTACCAGATGCAGAGTTCAAAACACTGGTTATAAGGATGTTCAAAGGGGAAGAGTAGATGAACACTAGTAAGAATGTCAACAACAACAAAAAAATAGGAAACATAAGGATAGAAACCACAAAAAAGAACTAGTCAGAAACAAAGAACACAGTTGAAATGATGAATACATTATAGAGGATCAACAGTGGAGCAGATGAAGTAGAGGATCAAATCAGCAACCTGAAAGAGAAGGGAGCAGAAAGCATCCAATCAGAGCAGCAAGAAGAAGAAGGAGGAGAAGGAGAAGGAGAGACAAAAGAAGGAGTAAGAGAAGGAGATTCAGAAAAAATGAGAGTAGTCTAAGGAATCTCTAGGACAATTGCAAGCATACCAACATTTGCATCATGGAGATGCCAGAAGAAAAACAGAAGGAGCAAGGAATTAAAAACCTTTTTGAAAAAGTAAGTTTACCTAACTTGGTAAAGAAAGCAGACATACAAATCCAAGAAGCACAGAGAGTCCCAACCAAGACATTTTAAATTTTTGGTATTTTAATTGTGAATAAAATAATTATCATAATTACTTTATCATAATTATTATCAAAAATACAAAAAATACTTTTTGGTATTTTAATCATAATTAAAATACCAAAAGTTAAAGATAAAGAATCTTAAAAGCAACAAGAGATAAGCAGTTAGTTATCTACAAGGGATCTCCCACAAAGAAACGTTCTCAAATGGAAGATGGCTGGTTATAAGGACGTTCAAAGGGTAATCAATAAAAAATACTTAAAAAGAAATATGTGAAGGGATTAAGAATTACAAATTGGTAGTTATAGAATAGTCATGGTTATATAAAGTACAGCATAGGGAATATAGACAATAATATTATAATAACTATGTATGGTGTCAGATGGGTACTAGATTTATCAGGGTGATCCCTTTGTAAGTTATATAAATATCTAATCACTGAGTGGTATACCTGAAACTAATATAATACTGTACATCAACTGTAATTTGAAAAATAAAAAAAATTTAATCCCACACAGATGTGGAGAGGTAGACATATTCTAGAACTATTTAGAGGAGACAATGACAGGACTTGGCAATTGATAGGAAGGTAGAGTGAGGGAGAATGTAGAGTGAATGGCAGTTGGTACCACTTCCTGAGGCAGGAAGCACAGAGGAGAAACAATTTTAAATGTTCGGTGTTTAATAAGCTGAGTTTGAAATACCTGTGGAACTCTTGGGTGGAAATATTAACAATATGTTGACTAATCAGGCCTGGATTATCATTGTCATAGCCACCTTCCTCTAGTACTTGTGCCTCTAGTGGCAGTTATGCTACTATGCTACAGCCACACACGACTTCTGTTCCTCAAATGCACCAAGTTCCTTTCTGCCTCTAGGCCTTTGCACCTGCTGTTCCCTCTGCTGGGGATCCTCCCCCCTCAGAGGGCCAAATGCCTGGCTCTAGATAATTCATATGTCAAGTCAGATATTACCTCCACAGAGGAGTCTTCTCTCACCATCCCACCTCAACTCTTTCCAAAGTCACTCTCAATCACTCTAGAGCATCTTCACTGCCCTCATCACTATAAGAAATTATGTTTTACTTTTTTCCTTTACTTTTTTCTTGTTTGTCACCCATGCTCTAAAACTGTGTTGTCTCATACCATAGCCGCTAGCCACATGTGACTTCATAAACTTAGATAAATTAAAATTAAATAAGATTTCATCCTGGCTGGTGTGGCTCAGTGGATTGAGTGCTGATCTGCGAACCAAAGGGTCGCTAGTTCGATTCCCAATCAGGGTTCATGCCTGGGTTGCTGGCCAGGTCCCCATTAGAGGTGTGGGAGAGGCAACCACACATTGATTTTTCTCTCCCTTTCTCCCACTCTTCCCCTCTGTCTAAAAATAATAAATATAATCTTTAAAAAAATCTTCAGCAGGAGTAGTTTCCGTGAAGTGATCAGTTCAGAACCTACCACGAAGGCTGGAGGGGAAGTGGGAGGCGAAGGTGGAAAACCTCCAAGTTCAGCTGCGAATGAGAGGCAGTGGGGTGCAATCAAAACAGAGTTTCTGCTCATTTATTATTTTGAAAATAGGACATTCTGAGCATGATTAGACACTGGTATGAAGAGAGAGACATAAAGAGGGATGACTAATGCAAAGAAGTTCCTGAGCAGATGGGAGGTGATAAAATCCAGGTAAGAGATGGAGAGATTGGCCCTGGATAAAAGGAAGAATGCTTCCTCTACTTTAACCAGGAAGAAATGGAGGCCGGAGAATGCAGACAGAGATCAACGAGAAGCAGGACTTGGCAGGAGCTCCTTTCCAATGGTTTCTTTTTCAATCTGGGAAGCAGAAGGAGAGGCCATGTGCTATGTATGAATGGAGAGTAGAATGGGGTGGAAAATGTAGTTTTTAAAAAATAAACAACGCTTTATTGACATTCAGGTGTGCACAAATTCTCAAAAACCTTTCATAGTTCTCTTAAGTCAGAAAGCTAAAGCTTCCTTCCATTGCCAGGCACTGAAGGAGTGAAAATAGAATGTTGGTAGAAGTGGATTCTAATCAGGTGGAAATGGAACACAGAGCTGACCCAGAAAGCAGGGCTTGGGGGGCTGCATGGAGAGAACCAGTGGAGGCTGGAGCCTGTGAACTTTCAGTGACTCCAGTCAGCAAACTTCCTGAAAATGCCTGGATAATCTCTTACTCTAATTGAGTTGTTAAAGGCATCAGACCTTTAGCAATAAGAACCTGACCTCATCTCTCCTGTGAACACTAAAAACTGAAAGAAACAAACATCCAGCCAAGAGAAGAAAAATATAATAAATGTAGCCATTTTGTGGGACTTATCAGTCCCTCAAGTACATAAAAACCTAAACTAAAGCTGTACCCTTTTTGCACCCTCCTTTGTGCCTTATGCATTCATTGAAAGTTCACAATCTTGCACTTATAGGTTCATAAGATGATGTTAGTATTACAAGTTTTATTTAGAGTTAGATAAACATAAACCCTCTGTGTTATCAAGTGCACTTTGGTCTATCCCCCGAGCAAGATAAAAAATCCCGTTCTTCTCTACTGTGTGTTTCTTGCCTGCCTGTCTCCTTACTACTCACAAAGCACTTCCCTTCTGCCCACCAGATGCATGGAAGTGTTTTACCAAGCAGTTCTCCATGACACCAGCAGGGTGTCCTACAATTTAACTCAATCCTGACACTATCTACCTGGAGGTAGCATCTGATACTGAAGCTTAAGGGCTTAGTCCCACCAGACTATCCCCCACTTTAGATGCCAGTTCCAAGGTCAGGTTGCTACCTGTGTTTCTGACCAACTGGCTACAAATCAAAGGTTTCTATGACTCCCTCCTCAGGTTCAATTAAGTTTCTAGAGTGGCCCACAGAACTCAAGAAAACAGTTTATTGATATTTACTGGTTTATTATAAAAGGACATGCTAAAGGATACAGATGAACTTCCAAGGTATGTGGAAAGGGTCAGGGCACCTCCCTACCCTCACGGGACATGCCACTGTCCTGTACCTCCACCTGTTCACTAATTTCTTCCATGGATAAAGAGCTCTTACAAATCAATTAGAAGAAAAAAATAAAATGGCAAAGTACAGAAATATAAAGTCCTTGGAAAACAAATGATTTAGATGTATAAAAATACATACTATACCATTCATAACAAAAGAGATATAAATGTTGCTACAATGAGAGACCAGCTTTTGACAATCAGACTGGCAAAGATCAAAATATTTGAAAATACTGTGTTGGTAGAACATACACAAACCCACCCACCCAGGAAACAGCAGCAGGAGGGAGCAATTGGCTTGTAGGTAGCGGGGAAGTCAATGAAAGCGGGTGAGAGCTGAGCAAGCACCACTGTTCCCTCTCTAACTTCTCTCCCATAGACAGTACCACAACACAGCAAAGTGGGTTGCAACACCACTCCCCTGCAATGAATCCATAAGGCTTTGTCCCTTACAATGTAACAGGTGCTCTGAGACAAAGAAATATGGCTCAAGTGAAAGAACAGATCAAATCTCCAGAAAAAGAACTAAGCAACAAGGAAATAGACACCTGTCAATGCAGAGTTCAAAACACTGGTAATCAGGATGCTCACAGAAATGATTGAGTACAGACACAAAGGAAGAAATGAAGACTACACTAAGAGAAATAAAAAATATATATGGAGAAGCAACAGTGAAGGGAAGGAAACTGGGACTCAAATCAATGATTTGGAACAGAATGAAGAAACAAGAATTTGAAAATATGAGGAGAGGATTAGGAACCTCTGGAACAACTTTAAATTTTCCAGCATCCAAATCACAGGGGTGTCAGGAGAAGAGAAACAGCAACAAATTGAAAACTTATTTGAAAAAATAATGAACAAAAGCTTCCCCAATCTGGCAAAGGAAATAGACATGCAAGTCCAGGAAGCTCAGAGAGTCCCAAACAATCGGACTCAAGGAGGAACACACCAAGGCACATCATAATTACATTAGCCAAGATTTAAGATAAGGAGAGAATCTTAAAAGCAGCAAGAGAAAAGGAGAGAGTTACCTACAAAAGAGTTCCCATAAGACTGTCAGCTGATTTCTCAAAAGAAACCTTACAGACAAGAAGAGGCTGGAAAGAAGTATTCAATGTCATGAAAGGCAAGGATCTACATCCAAGATTGCTCTATCCAGCAAAGCTATCATTTAGAATGGGAGGGCAGATAAAGTGCTTCCCAGATAAGGTCAAGTTAAAGGAGTTCATCATCACTAAGCCCTTATTAAATGAAATGTTAAAGGGACTTATCTGAGAAAAAGAAAATCAAAACTATGAACGGTAAAATAACAACAAACATAACTATGAACAACTGAAACAAAAAAACAAACAAACTGAGCAAACAAGTAGAACAGGAACAGAATCACAGAAATGGAGATCACATGGAGGGTTAGCAGTGGGGAGGGGGAGGAGGGAGAATGGAGGAAAAGGTACAGTGAATAAGAAGCATAAATGGTCAGTACAAAATAGACAGCAGGAGGTTAAGAATAATATAGGAAATGGAGAAACCAAAGAACTTACATGTACCACCCATGTACGTGAACTAAGGTGGGGGGGATGTTGGAGGGAGGGGAATGCAAGGCAGAGGGGATAAAGGGGGGAAAAATAGGACAACTGTAATAGCATAATCAATAAAATATACCTTAAAAAAGAAAATACTGTGTTGGCAAGTAGGTAGAAACAGGTACACTTCTGCATTGCAGGTGGGAATATATATTAGCATAACCTCTTGCAAGGCAATTTGACAATAATCACTAAAACTAAAAGTACATATGTTGTTTGAACCAGCAGCTGACTTGTTGATATTTATCCCATGAATACATTCCCACAGGTGAAAATGTGCCTTTGTTTGTAATAGCAGAAGTTTGGAAACAACCTAAATGCCCTTCCATGGAAGAGTGAGACAATGTTATTACATGTTGAGATGGGTAGCTCTCCAATATATAATCAAAGGGAAAATGGATGGTTCAGAACAGTGTATAGAGTATGCTACCATCTGTTGGATAAGAAAATATACAGGGTCCGGCCTGCTTGAGTGTGGCTGGTGGGGCAATAACACAGGTGTTATAATTTATAGTTTTACTTTGAACACCATGTAAAATCTCATATGGCGTGTTTGAGTGTGACATTGTTATGTTACAGAATTACATGTTGATGATTGTAAAATAAAAGATTTTGTAATAAAAAAGTGGCGTTATTTGTGCTGGACCCTGTGTGTGTGTGTACACACACTTAACATCTGTGTGGAAACATATATACGCATACACACACATATATATACATACATGGGTATATGTTTGTAAATATGCAACAGATCCCTGGAAACTCATATACAAGAAACCAGTAGCAGTAACTGGGAGAAGCATTAGATGGCTGGAAAATAAGAGAAGAAGGAAGATTTGCTATTCAACATACTCTATGTGCTGTAAGTAAACATTTTGAATTTTTAACAGACACTAACCAGTACAAGATTGACATTGATTAGCTGTTGTCTCCCACACACCTGCAGCCAGAAGCCTGGCCTGCAACCCAGGTATGTGCCCTGTCTGGGAAATGAACTGGCGACCTTTCGGTTCAGAGGCTGGCATGCAACCCACTGAACCATAGCAGCCAGGGCAAATAGGTGTAATTTTTATTCACTTGTACCAGATGGCTATTGCTGTGTTGGCTGTTATAATTTTTTTTTTAATTTGACAATCTAAGGGAAAAGAGGTCAGTGCTCCTGACTAAACAGTCAGGTATCACATGTTTTAAAAATTCTTGTGGCATACAGGTTGAAAATCACTGGATTAGAGTCCAAAATATGGAATCCTGAATAAATTCTGGCTAAACATTATTGCTTAATTTTCTGTGGACACAGAAAAAACACACAGGCAACAGCCCATAGCCTCACTGCTCCTGTTCAGCAGAATAGAATAATTCAGGGATCCTTCGTGTAGGTCAAAGAAGCTTTCTTGCCAGACACCATTATGTGACTCTGGCTTAGCTCTAATCTTAGTTGAAAGTTAATTTTGAATGACTTGTATTGATATGATTACAAAAATCTAAAAAATCAAAGGAAAAAACCCTAAATTGTCCCTAGTCAATCCTAGAGGAGCACATCCTCTGGCCCCACTCAAAGAGAAGCCAGAACAGCCTCTGAGTTAAAGTCAAGCCTGATTCAAACCTTGCTCCCAAGGCCCCCTTCGGCCTGTGGTGGACTGCGCGTCACCAGAGAAATCTGGTGCATTAGGTAAAAGAGAAGGATCAATGTGATTCCAGCTACAGCTAACACCTACGTGCAACCACAGTCGCTTGGGTTGATGAATGACTTGGAGCCCAGCACCCTGTTGTAAAACACGGTTAACTGTTAATAAGACAGGGAAGTAATTTCTTTTCTTAAATATTCTCCTCCAGCATTTCTGGGAAATGACATAGGGAAGCGGCTCCTTCCCCTGGCAGCTGGGCTCCACACTTTACTACTGGATAAACAATTCCCTGTGTTACAATCATCCGGAGAGCTGGCTTGTTACCAAAACAAGAAAGAGAAAAGAAAAAAAAGAGAGAAAAAAAAACATTCCACTTAGTAAATAAGTTTAAAGAACGTATTTTAGACCATGCATTAAGCACAAGTTAATCATTGCCAGAAAGGCACAAGTAGGATATAGGTGGGTTGATGAACTTAAATCCAAACTTACTTTGATAAAATTTGGTACATTGGACTCTAGGTCTTATATTAACAATGAGGCTATGGGCCCAGCACCCAGTACATGCATGAATGTCAGACTCTTTCTGTTTCCATTATAATTCTAATAACTTACCTGGCTCTGCTAGATGGGACATATCTGCTCCCTGTTTTCTCATCTAAAAAAGTAAGCCTGGCCTACCAAGGTTAGGGTTGTGGTGAAATTCAGTTGACTGTGCCTAGCACCAAATAAGCTCTGGTGGGAGTAGCTCCTAAATTAAATGCCTTTAAAAATTAGAGGTGAAAATGAGAAAATAGAAAACATATAGTTTCATCTATCATAAGCGTTTATAGCTATAAATGACATCTACTCAACTATACCTACAAATACACGTATAGTTAGTTTTTTTCTGATTTGCTTGCACATTTCCATTCTTCTCTAACACAAAACAGAAAAAAATTATCTCTGGATGCTTCCCAAAGCTGATGTATTTTTTCTTGTCTGGGCAGACAGCCAATAAATGTTAAACCAGGGAGAGAATTGATGATGTTGGGCAAGCACGTTAACCCCTCAGGATGCCAATTTCCTCCTCCGTAAAATAAGAAAGCGGGACAAATGAGCGCTTCTCAAACCAGAGTGTATTTTGGAACTACCTGGGGAGCAGGTATCTCAGCCAATGGAGTAGAGTCTATGCATCCATATTTTTTTTAACAAACTCCCCAAGAGATTCTGATGCACACCAGTTACAGAACATCTAAATCCAATAATCTCCAAGGTAATTTCCAGCTCTAACAATCATTAATCTTTTTTAAAACATACCTATGCTGCATAAATAGATAATTTCATAAAAATCAAAACTGCAGTCATATACGCGCTTTGGGGATTTTTTCCTCTTTTCGTTTTTGTGTGGTTTTCTCTTGTGCTGCTCATCCTTTTCTACCTACGAGTCACCCCCCTCCCACAGGACACCATGGGAACACTCTATCAGTGATCTTAATAAAGCAAGCTGAAGCCTGCTTAGTCCCTTATTCTAGGTTTGGGATGCTGAGTCCCAAACCTCAAATGTACTTTCTCAAAAATCTAACTGAAAATGAGTTGTGTACAAATTCTCTGTCTCCTCTCATTCTGTCTCTTTGCTACCGTCCCAATACCCTCATGTAAACAGAGAATGCTCCTGCACAACCACAACTGTTTTGCCTCTCCAGCTCTAGGTTTTAGCTCAGTGTTTCGTGGGTGCTTGCTATTGTTTGTTGACTGACTAACTGGGTTTGGAAAGGGAGAATGTCAATGTTTGCCTCTGGTTGTGACTTTTAGTGAATCATTTCCTTTACTGAACAAATGAGAGTAAGAAAGTCAGAGATCAATGAAGGCTGCAAAGGATCCAGAAAGCCAACACCTGGAGTCTTCCATGATTCCGATTCACAGGCCAAAAAACTCTGAAATTAGACAACTGCATATATAAAAATATGAAAAATAAATAATGGCTCCCTTCAAAGTAGGTAGAATCCTACAAGAGTTCATACTCAAGTCTACATAAATACCATGTGGAATCCTATAAAAGTTTTTTTTACACTCAGTATCACTTGATTATATTCTGTTGAACTTTTACATTTGGTAAGAAATTAATAAATACTTTACTGATAGAAGGGAATCTACATGAGACTGAAATTTAATTAGTTTTCTTACAGGACCAACATTTCCTTTGGCAATTGTGTATGGATGGGTAGTTGATAGACAGCTTGCCACCCATCCCCCCACAGTGGTCCCACAACGCATCCCCCCACAGTGGTCCCTCTCCATGTTAGCCTCTGTGTCCACCCAAATCACCCTGATTTATAATGAAGCATAAGGGCAGATGTAACAATGCATTGCCCATCTCTGCAATGCCAGGAAGGATTGTGCCAAAACCATCAGGAAAATGAATTGCACTGCCTACCTTGGCAACATGAACCCATGTGTAACAGCCCTCCTGGTCAGGTCACTTTTACATTGCTGTTAATGTATAGTGAAAATTTAGTTAAGAATCCAGCAAAGGAGCCAAAGATCAAAAGAATATAACTTGCCATGCCCTCAGATCCCTAAAACAATCAATACTCAGTCCAAACATTGACCTGTTCTTAAGGACACTTCTGATGCTGTCACACGTGCTAGATAGCTCTCTAGAGAAAAGACTTTGATCTGCAGAGTTGTCAGGCAAACCTCCTTAAACAAACATTGCAATAACATTAATCATCTGGGCACCAGGAACTTTGAACAAGCTTGGACATAATCCAGAATCCTTCAGAACCACATTTTCATACTATGACCTTCCCACATCTGTTATGAGCAGTAGTTACCACGTCCAGAATTGAGGTGAGGGGAGTCAGTGGAAGTATCACAGGAAGTCTACCCTTTGATAGCCCTCTCTTAGGTTCCTTTGGTGGTTTGTGCCAATTTCTGCTCCTATTCTTGAGATTCTTCACATAAAAGCAAACAGAATTACAGTCATACCCCATACTCATCACATTTTGATAAGAAAAAAAGATGTTTTAGCACTCAACACTTGCTCACTACTCAGCGCCCGTCTCATGGTGGCTCATAAACAGTTCGGTATTCACTGGTTTCAGCATTCACACAAGTTTTGGAATGAATTAATGATTACCAAGGTACCACTGTACCTCCTTTTATCCCACATTGAACCACACTATTTTCAGGACCTAATGTAAATATGTGTGTGTTCACTCCCCACTCCTTGAAGAGGGGCAGAACTTAGTGAGAAGTGCAAATTTTGGAACGTAAGTATGTCTGGAATGTTAAATATGGCTAACCCATATTGTTTAGGCAAATTTTCCATAGAGTTTTGCAATTAATGTAGAAGTGTGAACTTGATCTGAGACAAAGCAAGGAAGTCAAGTAGTTACTACACGTGAGGCCTAAAGATAGACAGCTAGATTCTACTCTCCCTTGCCTCCTGTTGGGGAGGAATAAGTCTAATGTAAATGAATGTCCACCTATTTTTTAAAGTTCCATAAAAGACATCAATATGTGAAACTGCAGGAAAAAAATACCAATGTTTATTAAAATAATCCTTCCATCAAATCACCCTCCATTCTGTTGCTTAAACACAAAACTTCACAGTGCCCTTGGCTCCTTGCTTTCAACCCTATATCTGACCCATTATTAGCTCTAACATATATTATACCCTATATTCTTCCACCCTCTTAGTTCTCTGGCCACCACTCCAGCATGAGCCCAAATCATCTTTCTCCTGTGCCACTGCAATAGCTGCCAAAATTTGTTTCTCTGCCTCCCTTCCTGCCCCACTCAAAGCCATCCCCCAAGACCAATAAGGATAATCATTACAAGTCAAACTTCCCATGGCTTTCCTTTGCACACAGGATAAAATCCAGACTCCCTGGCCGGCCTTTCACAGTCAAGCCAGTGCCTATATCCCCAGTTCCAATTTCTTACCACCCTCCTTTCTCTCTCATACCTTCCAGCCACTTTGGCTTTCATTCTGACTCTTCAACTCACCAAGCTCATTCCTACTCTCTTCCATCAGCTCTCAGAGGGGCTAGATCCTGCCCATCATTCGTTCTTTTCAGGTCTCTTCAATGTCAGTACCATTTCTTGACCACTTTTTCTAAGATAGTATTTCTTGACCACTCTTCCTAAAGTTTCTAAAACTCTTTGTCACATCACCCTGATTATTTCCTCCATAGCAGTAATCATTCCTTTGACTTGACTGGAGAGAGCTGTCTAACCCAAGGCTACATCTCCTTGAGGTAAGTTTGTATCCACTGTTTGGCCCATGCAATAGTATAAAGGAGGGCCCATTCTCCACAATGGGGGCATCTCTGAAAAGTCATTCCAGTTCCAGAGCGCCCGTGGGGTTAGCTGAGACCTTCCCTAAGACCATAGTGCAGCCCAACTTCCCTCTCTGCCCCTTCCCCTCCACAGATGCGTGATTCTGAGAGCACTCTCTAATCACTTCCCACCCGTTAATAACTTTCTAAGTCAGCTTCCTAGGATCCCAACCTACAACAGAATTGGTCTAGATGTCTTGCAGGTAGAACCAACAGGATTTGCTGATGGATGTGATATAGGGTGTATGAGAAGGGGAGGCAGAGACAACGCCAAGATTTTTATCGTGGACAAAAGAAAGAAGCAAGTAGCCGTTCAGTGTCATGGGTAACTGCAGGAAGAACATGTTGAGATGGGAGGGACTTGCAGTTTGGTTCTGTTGCAGTTATGATGCCTGTAAGCCACCCCAGAAGAGTCTCGAGCAAACACTTAGATACATGAGCCTGCAGCTCGAGGGAGAGGTCAGGACAAAAAGAGAAATGTGGGATTTGTTAGCGTGTGGATGGGGAAGGCTTGCAACTGGGTGAAAGTGCCTTTAGATAAAAAAAGTACATCCATTATCATTATGACCAGCCTTCCCAAAGTAGGCTTTTGCATTATTATTACAGTATTTTAAATTTTGAAATTTGTTGTGACATTCATTTTGCCATCAGCTATTCTACCTTAAATAAATCATTTAATTAACTTCCTGGGGTCTGAGTTTCTTCATCTGACATGTGGAGATAAATAGTAATTATAAACTCAACTTTGGGGAAAATCTAAGAATCAAATGAGGAGATAGATAGAAAAACACTTAGAAGAGTTAAAACATTATCCTAATGAGATATTTTTTCTATTAGTTTTTTTAAGAAATATAGTTTCATTGTTATTAGGAATAAAAATGAGAAAAGGATTAAATTAAACATCCATTGAACTTCATATAAAGGAAATAACAGCAGAATTGTCCAAAGGAAAATGAAAGTAAAAGAACATTAACAAAACTGAAAATAATCACATTATTAAACATTAAATTCTAGAGCAGATAAAACTCAACTTTTTAAAAAGCTAAAATATATTTAAAAACTCTAGTAATTACTGAAAATCAAAAGATGAGCTTACATTATAAATAACAACTGAATAAAATACAAAATATTTTTACATAAAGTGAATATCAAAAATACATATGTTAACATATTCATAACCTTCATTAACATCATCATTTTTCTTCTAAGAAAGAAAATAGAGGCAAAGTTGTTACTCCCAAAAATTTACTGGAGCTCCTGCATGCCTGAACAAGACACCATCCTGTGTTGTCATTTCCGTTCCACATCACTACTTTTTAAACTAGGGAATGGAATTTCCATTGCTTATGGAAATATCTTCTTTGAAATGGGAAAACCTCAAAAGAATAACAAAATAGAGGGCAGACCACTTGTCTGATTCCCCATTTCACTTCTGCTGTCTAGACACACCTCATTTTGCTGCACACACTACTGCATCCTTGCTCGGGCGGGGGCTCCCCAGAAACTGTTTTTACCTTGAGGGACATCCAGGCTCTTTCCCTGTGGGGAATATGACCCCGAGGATTGAGCAAGCAGACAACGTGGGTATAGAGGTTGTTTTGTTCTTAACATATTAAGATATTGGAGTTGACTGCGGTCATTTCATTCTGAAGGGATGCACTGACTTTGCCATGACAAATTGAAAAGAAAGAGGATTCTGGTCATCATCAATGGTCCTTCAAAAAGTGGAAAGTCCCTTTGGTGGAGACCTTCAGATGCCTCTTTCCTAACGGTGTCTATTTCTCCATACTTGCCTCTCAGTTTTGGTGTATTCCTCTCTAGGACCAGTCTTCTCCTTCCACACACACTCTCTATCTAGTCCACTTCTCTCAGAACTGCACTTAGCTACTGTGTCAAGCGAGTATCACTTATCTTACCTGACCATGGAGGAAAGTCAGGGCTCATGGAGGCTCTGTCCTAATGCACTGCCATGGGGGAGAAACAATATTGAACTACGTATTAGCACAGGCCACCATAAAGTACCATAGACAGAGTGGCTTAAACAACAGACTTTTCTTTTCTTACAGTTCTGGAAGCTGGAAGTCCAAGAACAGGGTACCAGCATGGTTGGGTACTGGTGAGACCTCTTCCTGGCTAACTGCCAGCTGCCTTGTCACGGTGTGTTCACTCAATCTATTCATTTTGCTTGTGCAGGAAGAGGCAGACAGACAAACAGGGCACTCTAGTGTCTCTTCTTAAAAGAAAACTAATCCTATCATTTTGGAGCCCCAGTCATATGGCCTCCTTTCATCTTAATTACCTCCTCATGGGCTCTATCTGCAAACACAGTCACCTCGGGAGTTACGGCTTCAGCATAAGAATGGGCAATGCGGGTGGGGCAGAGACACAATTCAGTCCCTAATAGACTATGAGAAACTGTAAAGCTAATTTCAGAAACAAGTGTTCTGAGGTTTTATTTAATGCAATATAAATTTACTTTTAATATCTAATCTTTATCCACAGGGACTTTCTCGCTAAAATGGGATGAGGTTATGCCATACTGTCATCTCAAAAATCAGTAGTATTTTAGAAACTGAATGACTTTCAAATTCAGAGATACCCGCTAAACTATGAACAGTGATTGCTTCCCGGGTAGACTTGGTAGAAAGAGATGTGGATGGGGAGAAAGGGCATAATCTGATGTTTCCTATTCTAAATACTTCATGAGTTTTTTAACATTATGAGAATAAACATGTATTCCTTTGCAACTGAAAAGAGGATAAATCTGAAAAAACAAATTGAACTAGAAAGCTGAAATTTAAGGATATTTGTTGGAAATATCAAGGCTAGGGAAAAGTTGCCTGCTTTTCAGCATACTTTTTAAGCAACTCTGAATCAAATTTCTAAATTTTCCTGTTTCCCTTTTTAATTTTTTGTCTGATTTTAAAGCGAGAAACGGATTCCTTAAAATTTTAATAAACTATTATTTATTCATAAATAAAACATTTTAAATTTTTAAAAATAAACTTGCTTTTTTTTTTATTGTATCTCCTGTCTCTTTGTGTATTCTTTTAAAGAAACTCATCAAACGTGTCTTTTTAGGGACTCTGTAACACCTGTTAACAATACCTATTTAAAATAACATTTTAGGTCCATAGCTAGTTTATATTACTCTAAATACTGTAAGCATAACATGAAAATGACTAATGAAGAAGGACTGCGTTGGTTAATACTTCATGTGGCTTGTTCATGCAGTCAGGTGGCCCTTGCTGTAACCACAGGGTAGCTCATTTTTCCAGGCTGGGCAGCAGTCATTTTCTATATCTGTGATATGGGGACCATGAGGAATCAGGAAAATTTGTCCTCACTAATGTATGTGCTTGAAAAACTTTGCTCAAGAGAGCCCCACACATAGCAGGCATTCAGTAAATACTCAGTAAAGAAATCAAAGTAATTTTGACATATGACATCTTTAGGAATTAAACTTCTAAAAACAATAACAGTTCAAAGATACTGATTCAGAAAGCCACACTCATTCTGAATTGTACTTCTTTCACCGAATTCATGAAGAATTAGGAGGATGGAACTCTTAGATTATCAGAATAGAAGTAAAAGAATTAGGAACATCTTAATAGGCACCCAATCCAATAACTGTTTTTTTTTAATCCTCACACAAGGGTATTTTTAATTACTTTTAGAGAGGAAGGGAGTGGGGTAGAGAGCCATCGATGTGAGAAAGGAATATTGATTGGTTGCCCCCCATATGCTCCCTGACCCGGGAAGGAACCTGCAACCCAGGCACATGCCGCGACCCGGAATCAAACCCGCAGCCTTTTAGTGCACAGGATGACACTCCAACAAACTGAACCACACAGGCCAGGGCCAATAACTGCTTTCTTAATGGAAACAAACAGTCTTGGAGTTGTTTAAATGACTTAATATCTTTTACTATTCCACAGTTAGATAGCGAATGAACAAAATCTAGCCAGTGCTTAGAAAAAAATAGATTGCTTCTACCCTGTGAACTCAGCCTACTTTCTCCCAGTATCCTTTTACACTGCACAGAAAACACTCAGGCCTAAGGAAGCGGGGATGTCACTGACCTTTTTCCTGTAATGATACTAGTAACACTGACATTTGCCATGCTAGATAAATGAATGACTTCTTTTCATTTGACCTGCTTGCTATCTGTTCAGGCAGTTTTGCAATGTCTTATAATTATTCCAGGTACTACTGATTTTAAAACAGGGCTGCCACATTTTATATTTATCATCTACTCTGTTTAAAAAGAAACAGTAAGAATGCTATTACAGTTTTGTTATCCTTTACTGAAGATCCAAACACCAATGAAATCCAATCTAGCAAGCTTGTCCTTAGCACGTACACCTACACCATTCTCCATGTGATGACTCGGTGCCTCCCTGTGTAAGTTATCTTATTAGAACAACCTGAGTGAAATGTCTAAATCATCCAAATGTCTGGTCACGTAACAGAAAAAAACTGACTTGTTGGTCACCATTAGGTGACAGTGCCCCATAATTATGCTTTCAAAGTCTTTTACTCACAGCCATTAAATAACTGTTGAATAACTTTGAACCCAGTTCATAGAAAATATTATATAATACTGGCTTCCTTCATAATTGTAAACCAACAGAAGATGACATCATCTTCCTTTTCTCTTATTTAATTATATGAATCAGAATCAGGCTTTTAATTCACACCAAGTAATAAGTATCCAAATGCACCTATGGAATTATGCATATCTTAACTGAAATACGTACACTCATCCTACTACCTAAAATTCCCCTGGAGGATTCTGGGGATAGAAATCACCACGTCCTACTGAGGACACCTCCCAAAATGCTTCTCTCCCTTCCCAGTGCCACTACTCCCATGGCCCAACCTGCTGTCATCGCTCACCTGAATTGCTCCAGCTGCCCTCGCACCGCTCACCTCGCCCTCCTCTAGTGCATTCTCCACTCTACCAGGGAGAGCTTCCTGAGAAGAAATCTGACCACGCCTCTCCCCAGCCTAAAATCCTTCCATAGACTCATTTCCATTACTCTACTACAGAATGCTGACTCTTGAAGATGGTCTAAAGATTATTGGATTCCTACTGCCTTCTCCTGCCTCATGCCTCACCCTATTGTCAAACCATGGAGTGTTCTCACTTTCTGGAGCATTCACTAAAGAAAAGTTTTGTTTGGGTAGCAGCTAGTTTTTGTAATAATAGAGAGATGACAACTTGTATGCTACTGGGTTGGCCAAAAAATTTCATTCAGGTTTTTCCATAAGATGGCTCTAGTACTGCTTAGTTGTCTTGAACTTCCTTCAAAACAGTTTTGTTAGATTGTATTGTGACAGCTGTCATGTCAGCAGGCATTAAAAAAACACTTATCAAAATTGGTGAATCTTTGTGTAGCCATTTTAATATTGAAGATAGAAGAAAATAAGCAACATTTTCAGCATGCTATGCTTTACTTACTCAAGAAGGGTAAAAACACAACTGAAACACAAAAAGATTTGTGCAGTGTATGGAGAAGGTGCTGTGATGGATTGAACATGTTAAAAGTGGTTTGCGAAGTTTCCTGCTGGATATTTCTCTCTGGATGATACTCCACAGTCAGGTAGACCAGTTAAAGTTGATAGTGATCAAATCGAGACATTAATTGAGAACAATCAAAGTTATACCACAAGGGCGATAGCTAATATACCCAAATATCCAAATCAAGCACTAAAAACAATTTGCACCAGCTTGGTTATATCAATCACTTTGATATCTGGGTTCCACACAAGTGAAAAAAAACTTTTTAAAAGTATTTTTTATTGATTGTGCTATTACAGTTTTCCCAATTTTCCCCCTTTATCCCCCCTCCATCCTGCACCCCCACCCCTCCAGCATCCCCCCATTTAGTTCATGTACATGGGTTGTACAT
The DNA here is from genome assembly GCA_004024845.1 of Tonatia bakeri. Taxonomy (NCBI): domain Eukaryota; kingdom Metazoa; phylum Chordata; class Mammalia; order Chiroptera; family Phyllostomidae; genus Tonatia; species Tonatia bakeri. The sequence continues at coordinate 312,869 of PVIA01001117.1, forward strand.
ATAAGTTCTTTGAGTCCTCTGTTTCCTATACCATTTTTTATCTCTCCCCATCTATTTTATGTCTACCAATTATGCTGCTTCTTCCTTGTACCTTTCCCATCCCCATTCCTCCCTTCCCCCTCCCCACTGAACTCCATCTGTGAATGGAAGGGCAGATATAGTGCTTCCCAGATAAGGTCAAG